>NW_004624736.1:32156519-32247806 GCF_000247695.1 Heterocephalus glaber | reverse complement strand
TTTGGAGAATGACCCATGTGCAGCTGAGAAGAATGTGTATTCTGATTTTGTGAGGTGGAAGACTCTGTAAACATCTGTTAAATTCATTTGTTCAAGAGTTCAATTGAGTCTGGTTTGAGACTTATTTACGTGTTTTCTCATTTCAACTGGGGGGGTGGGGGGTGCTGTTTGCCCCCGTGAGGATCACCTCCTCTGAGCTGGGAGAGGTGGGACAGGGTCTGGGAGCAGTGGTAGGGATGGTGGCCTGGAAGCCCCTTCCTCTGGGCCAGGAGTGGCAGGACAGAAAGTTTCCCAAAAGCCCTTTCCTCTGGGCTGGGAGTGGCGGGAGGGATGGTGGCTGGGAAGCCCCTTCCTCTGGACCAGGGGCAGTGGGACAGCAGCTCAGAAGCCCCTACCTCTGGGCCGGGAGCAGTGGGACAGATGGCAGCCCAAAATCCCTTCCCTCTGGGCCAGGAATCAGTAGCAAATATTTTCTAAGAGTACAATGTTATATAGAGAAATAAAAACCAGATGGCTGGAAAATTAGACATTTTAATATTTCCCATCGGTTTGCAATTCAGTGAAATAATCTTTGAGTTTCTTCCTATTTTTTCACTTCTCACAGGAAGCCTGCTCACTTTGTAGACCTGAGAAAGGATTGAGATGATTCTGTGTACAACATGTTATAAAAGGGAGCTCTGTTAGAAAATATAACAAAAAGCCCTGATTACAACAAAAAATGGTCAGTCAATACACATGAGCATCTATGCTGTCCAAGCTCTGTAGAAAATATTGAATGAATGTTCTCATAAGTAGATAAAGAGCCTACCTACTGAGCTCTTTGATTATTAGGAAGTTTGTGAGTAGTACCTTGATAAAATAGAAAGAAATTCAAACCAGCAGCCAGAAAATCTAGTCTGTAATGTTGATTTCTATTGTAATTTTGACCAAGTCACTTGTGTGTTTTTACTAATGTGTAGACAATAGTGTGGTTGCTTATCCAGCCATCAGAAATTTGTTATAAAAATAAAACACATCAGGCCCTGATGGGACACACCTGTAATCTCAGCTCTCTGGGAGGCTGAGATAGGATTGCAAGTTCAAGCCCATTGTAGACAATTTAGTGGCTTAAAGATCTTATTTCAAAGTACAAAAATAAATAAATAAAAGGCTAGGGATATCACTTGGCACAAACGTTCAGTTACTAGTAACTCCCCAGGACACACACACACACACACACACACACATACATGCATGCATGCATGCACAGACAGGCACAGGAAAGGAAGGGAGGGAGGGAAAGAGGAAAGGAGGGGAGAAAGAATGCAATAATACTTGGGAAACCATAGATTATAAAACAAAAATGTGAAAATACTTAGGAGACCATAGATTACTCTGCAACTCTTAAGATTGTTTCAGTTGTACGGATTCTTAATAGGTATGGGTTGTTGGAATTAACTTAAAAATGATGCAAATAATTCCTTCATATTTTCACCAACATTTTATTCTACTCAGAAGGGCACCTTGTGACTGAGAAAGGCACCATTGAAGCAGGAGATTTGTGACAAACCAGCTGAACAAGTGAGTGTGCCAGGAGATGCGCAGCAAAACAATTCCAATCAGAAAGTGTTATCTTCAGCTCTCTCCTGGGAACTCAAGCAGGATTTTGATAGGACAGCCTAGACCAGGGGAATGGGAGATGCAGAAGACAACCACCATTAAGCTCTTGGCCACTGTGTTCTGCCTTTCACAGTTCTCTGCTCTCCCCGTGCAGAGTGTGCGTGTTTTGCCACTTTTAATTGGCCCCCACTTGCTCTGCAGAGCATATTTCATTTTCTACCTTTAATAAATGTAAAACTTTGCTATCTTTTGCACTTGTCTTGACCAATTATTTGCTCAGGACAGAAAGAACCTAGAAACCACCTACAGGAGGAAACTTCAGCACCCCAGAACCCAGTAACACCACAGCATTTTATTTTAACTCTTAATAGAACCATTTTCAGACTCTAGAAATAAAGATAAATAGGGCTTCTTTCATGGAGAGAAAAAATTAAAAGGATATGTTCACAGTCAAGTGTACTGCTCATTTTCAGAGGTAATATGAAGACAATTCTATTTGGTACTGGTCCATTTCTTCATTTGAATCATGCATGATTCTCTTTTTGCTTTTCTGCCCATCCTCTTCTAACATGCAAATACTATCCATTCTTCTATAAATAATTCTCTGGGATTTCTGTTATTATTGTAAATATCACCATTTTCTGCATCTTAGGTCTCTCTGTAACAGATTGTAAGCCCCTGGACACATGGATCTAGATTTCACTCTATTTCTTAAGTTAAGGAGTTGGTCTAGATGCCCTGCCTCTGAGCTTCCACATAAACTCCTATTTAGCTATACAATTCAGTTATTCTATGCTTCATGCATGATTGTTTTAAAATTGAGCATTTGGCTTTAAAAGTTTAAATGGAAACTAAGAGACTAGTGAAATATAAAATTGCTATATTACAAGTCACAAAAGAGAAGACGATATTTCATTTCAGCATCCTACTGCAGGAATGAATGAGTGAAGGAATGAAATGAATGAGACTAGCTCAGTGTATGTGGATTAGCTCTTTCATAAATTTATGCAATCATAAATATTTGTTGGGTATTGCTGCTTAGTTTTAGTGGAAAGCATTTCACAGACAGAACTAGGAGATTGATGTATAATAAATCTTTTTAGCATTCTTTAGTTAGCTACATGGATCCTAAGATGGCTAAATCCTTGAAATTTTCATTTCAGGAGGAATGCCTTAAGAAAGAACACATCATGGAAAGTGTTTCCTAATAAGAGCTTTCATCTTTTCTTGAGAGATGATTGTAGTCCTCTTGGGGCAAGAGAGACCATGGTTAAAAGAGTTTGTTTGAAATTAATATGCATTATCCTCAAGTTCATGATTAAAATTACATTTCATGGATAACTCGAATTTCTGAACAAAAATATAATCTTTTGCCTCCCTAGAGTTGAGCTTATGTTCTATTTTTTATACTTCTGGCCTAATGCAAGTCAATTAATATGGTTCTATAAATTTTCTGTCTTGCTTTCAACGGCAGAATTCAAGCTGTATAAATTATTTCAATCCCAAGTCATTTGTCAAAGCAGTCTCTACTCATCCTTCCTCTCATTCTCCCTCACTGTTTTGATCTCTGCTAGGGATTGTTTTTATATCTTAGCTAAGGATTTCTTCATTTTAATTCTCAATAGGTCCAGAAATAGGTTTTCTGTGACTTTTTCCCCATTTGAAATTGACTTTATGATTGTGTTTCAATTTTGCATTCAGAGTTTGTTTTGACTGATAAATGTTTGTCAGAAATATAATCTCCTCTTATGCTTTTCTCTTTTTTTTTCCTCCCTGAAGGAGCTTTGAATGGGGTGCAAAGCTCACCTGATAACACTAGAAATAAATCTTAATGTCTCTGCCCTGTGATAGGCCTAGACGTTATCATTCTTCCTTTTATCCCAGTGATAAGTGTTTATCAGTACATACAGGCCTATTCAGATGATTCCAATGCCACCGGGGTTTACATTGGTAGGAAGACAGCAAGTGCAGTCCACTGAATCTATTAATGGCTTTAATAGAAACCAGACAAAGGAAGAATACTGGGCCAGGCTGACTATCTCAAAACAATAAGGCCATCTCTGCATTTTTGGATGCCTCCTCACAAAGACACCCTCTCCCTTTGCTTTAACTTAGCTCCCCTGGAAAGGAAGAATTTGCAAAATATATTCCCATCAAAGATGCAATCAAAATTAAAGATTACATATTAAAATATATCCAAATTTACTGCTATTTTTACTGCCCTTGGCAACTGAAATGAATTTCAGACTGGAATCAGCAAAACAGGACACCCCCAAAATAAACAAGTCTTCAGCCCGCTTAGGAGCAGCTGCATTATTTAAACAAAACTTGAAAAGAAAAATGAACTATCTGCTTATAAAATAAGTATACCAATTTGGGACATCCTGGGATATGTGGGGAATTAGGTAAGAATAATAGGAAAGAAAGGGAGAAGGAAATAGATCTAGCAAGAAACAGAAGAAATACAGGGGAGTTGAAAAAAGTGTTTTTAATCTGTCTTATTTGTTCTCCAGTCATCTCAGAGGAGTTGGAAAGCTGATAGGGTAATTCCTTCACCACACCAAGATCAAAAACATGATAACCAAACTGCCTAAGGTTGAAAACTACACTCACTCTTTCTAAGCTTCTAAATGGTCCACAGTGGACACAAACACTGCAGAATAGTGGACTGACATAACTATTTGTGACCATGGATCACTGATTTTGTATGACCTCAGCTGATCACACCTTCCAGAAAGTAAAATGTTTAGCCAGTTAAGAGTCATGTGCTTTGGGAAACCTGGTTAAAATTTTTCCTTTTTGAGGGACAAAAACAATAATAACCTGTCCCTTTTCAGAACTACTTGATTAAATGCATCATGGAAATTTCCTTTTGCATAATGAAGACACTTAACTGCATGTGTCTAAAAAAAAAAAAAGCCTTTCATATCCATGACTATACATTATTCCTGGGCTTCTTGATGGTTTTTTTTAAAATAATGTCAGGTGGAAACACAAATTCATTTCTGGTAGGAACTCCTGTTGTATACATACCTGTTACAAAACACAGAGATTCTGGCTATATTCTGGATATAACCTTAGGGTTATTCCCCAGTATTTCTAGTTCCACCCATATGCCCATTTCCAACTTTACCCTATTTGGTGTCTATTTCTCATTCTGATGTCATTTCTCTCACCTGTCTTCAAAAGCCAGCTCAAATTCTGCTTTCTCTTGGACTTCATTAATTAATCCAGGGGATTTTCTTGAGTATCCTCTACTGGCCAAACTCTAGGGATGAAACAGCATACAAACAGACCTGGCCCTACTCTCGTGGTCTTTCCAGTCTCTGAAGGAGATATATGTTAATCAAGTAGCTACACAAATACACAATTTCATACTAGGCAGAGGTTATAAAGGAGTGAGTCCTCTAAGAGAACATAGCAGGACACCTGCTCTAATCTGGAATTCCTTTCTGACTTAGGTATTACTTAACACATGTTCTTCATACTGTCAATGAATATATGAATTCAAAGTGAATTCAAAGTGACAAAACATAAAATGTCATGTTGTCTAAATCTCCTTGGTGTCAGAAATGAGTCAAATGATTCAATCTGTGACTGAAATAGCAAAATTAAAGTAATTTTCTTTTCAAATTCTTTTTGAATTCCTTGTGTATATATTACTACAATATAGTTGAGTGACAAATACACTCTATGACTCATCTAATAAGGGTAAAGACCTAGGTTACAAAATGGCCTCGATTTGTCAGGAAGCATATCCTTGGTAACTGATTATTTTTAAGCTAAGGTCAAATCACTTCAACAAATTTCTTTTGAGCATATACTGTTTGTACTATACTGTGCTACAAGCTTTGAAAGAAACAAAAATAAATTAGGAAAATATCTTTACCTTTAAAGAACTACTAGTCTATTGTCAATTTTTTTTTGTGATGCCAAGGATTATACCCAGGGCCTCACACATGTTAGACAAACAGTCTACCGCTAAGCTATATCTCCAGTCCTGTTTAAATATTTATGTTTAGATAGGTCTTCAGGCTCCCAAGTAACTGGGATTATAGGCATGCTAAATTTAAGTAATACATTTTCATATATTCTGTTTGTTATTTTAAATTAAAAAATAGAAAGAAAAGACAAAGTGTTTGTGTTCGCTTTATTTGTGGCAATGTCCCACAATGGGAAGTAATTAATTTCATTTACAGACAGTTGGGTATAGGCCAGGGATTTAGCTCAGTGGTTCCGCTGCCTGCCACGAAAGCACAAGGACCTGAGTTCGATTCCCAATACCAAAAAACAAAACAGACAGTTGGGTAAACACTTAAAAGACAAAGACCTGTAACAAAAAACTACATTAATAAGGAGCTGATGATTAAGGTGTTCCAAGGGAATATAATACAAGTTGTATTTTTTGTACCAAAGGCTAGTTCTGTTACTTCATTCTTCTAAAAAGAAAAGCTGTTATCTTTAGGTTAAATTGTTCAGTGGGTTCAAATTAACTTTATTTTCAAATGGCTGTGGGCCAGCAGTGTAACTCAGTGGTGCTGTGCCTGCCTGGAAAGCACAAGGTCCTGAGTTCAATCCCCTATATCAGAAAAAAATACTGGTATTTTCAAATACCTGTTTAAAAAATATTCTCAAACAAGTATATTTGCATTTACTCAGTATTAGTACATAATGGTGTTCAAAAGAGAATCCAGATGATTTGTTTTTAAGTACTTATATATCTCCATGTACATAGGTTTTGTTATAATGGTCCCTGATAAAAAGACTAGATAGCTCTGTACACAAATATAATATTCAACGTGATCATGATACAGTGCAAAAGTACATGACGTTATAACTTCAATTATTTTAGAAATCTATAAGATAATAACCACTGAATGAGAACATGAACAAATCAGCTATAATACAAAAATGAGAATGTTTTCCTTTTTGAAAAATTTAATATCACAGTATTTTAACAGTGAAAAAACAAATGAATAGGCACAATTAGAAAGTTGGCTTTTTTTCTGAGTTGTAGTACTCTCTAATTTAGAACCACTTGCTGAAGGATGAAATTTGCAGGAGTACATTTACCATTGTATTATATGTGAATAGAAATTTCAATACAAATTGCTGCCAAAGATTAGGGGGGAAAGCTGAGATTATGTTGTTTATTGATTCTATACATACACATGCATGTATGTGTCTATGAAATGAAGTTTGAAAGGGGAAAAATGTAATAGAGGGAAGGGAGAGAGAATTTTATCTGTTAAGCACTGATTGTGAGTTCAGGCTGGAAAAGACAACACAGGCATATAAAGCTGCCTATGCCATATGCTCCTGGGACTCATAGATCTACATTCCTGGGTTCATGTTGGTGGTCCTCACATTGTAACACTCACTTTAATTGATTAGACTGCCTGAGTCAGCAAAGGAGTACATACCTGGTCCTATAGTGTATGGAATTTTTGCTATACATCACCTTTAACAAACTTTATCATCAAATTGGGGTCAAAATTTTCATTTTTAGCCCTGTAATTATGGTGCAGCAAATTTTCCTCATATGTCTGCATACCTTCCCAATTTAGCAGTTATTGAGATTTTCATAGCTTCTTCTCATCACTTGGACATGGTCTTCTCAGAACATCAAAGAAGTTATAAACAACTGCCTGCATCACTTAGAAAAAACTGGATTGCATTATCTTCTTGATAATGATTCAGTTCATACATCACTGAAACTTGGGAGGAACTAGTAACAGCTATGCTTCACTCAACTATTCCTTTTCTTCATGTCTTCTATTTTCCTTTCTCTGCTAGATACTTCCTCAGTTTTAAATAATTTATTTTCCAAATAGTCTTATCATTTTTCTTTTACACAGTATCACCAACAGATTTGCAGTAATGCAGAAGAAGCATGGGACTTGGGCAAAGGAATCCTGAGTTTTAGCCATGTGTTGGCCACTAACTTGCATTGAGTGTGACAATGAGGGAGCATTTTGTAACCTTTCTGAGCCTTGTTTTTTTTTAATATGGGAAATAGAGGCATAATCTAGTTCATCTCTAAGGTCCTTCCTGCTCTGCTATCCCATAATTTGTGGTAGTGTCTAAGATATCTCTTGACTTAGCAACTCTACAAGCCTATGGTTCTGTAGATCAGTAGCTGTTCAGGACTGCTTGGTGGACCCTGGAGGGTGTGTGCAGGTGCCTTGGGGCTGCCGTGGCACTGCAGAGAAGGGCAAGGCGAATGAATACAGCAGCCTGCTTCCATCAAAGCTGCTCACTTTGACCAGTTTTAGATATTGGTCTCCCACAGTAAGATTTTGTTTGAAGAAAGGATTCTGCAGTTTTACAGAACAGTTTTAAAAGCCTCTGTTATCGATTTTTAAACTTTCTTTAAAAATATATAAAAATTTGGTGATGGCAATTATGGATCCCAACAGGTAATGTCTACAAATAGGAAAGATTGAATTGCTATATAATGATAAAGTAATCTAAAATATTTTATAAAAGTAATTTGGAATTAGGTTGTAAGAGAAATCAGCTTAGTCACTGTTCACCTAAGAATTAAGCTGACATGTCGGGAGAAGAAGACTAATCAAGTGAGACTAGGTTTTATATTAATTTTAGGTATTTAACAGTGCTGAGAGACTGGGTAAATTCCTACCACACCACAGTGAATAAGAATACATGGCAGTTATTTCCTTTTTATGTGTGCTTTCTTAGGAAATAAAAAAAAATCTTGTCAATTTAATGGTAGTGTCCCAACTTATAAAAATTCTACAAGTCTATCAGATCAAAAACTCTCAAAATTTATAGCACATGGCGCAGTGTTGGGCATTCAGGTGGGGTCAGTAAATGTTTGTCTGATTGAATATGGTGTTAGGAACGCAGAAGTAGTATTTCAGTAATAAAGTTAGTCATTTAATAAGCATAGAGCTATGCAAAAGTCCTGTATCTAAAAAAATAATTATTCTTCACAATATCTTTATTAAAGAAATTTAATCAAATCTCATTGACTTAAGGAGCCAGAAGGAAAATGACCTATAATCTTCCTTTTTTTCTCCTTTTCCCCTCTTTTAGTACTGTTGATACCACTATGTGGTTCTATGATATGTTGAGTTAGTGTTTTGAAGGCTACACAATAGATCTAACAGTTTTTATAATGTCCCCAGGGGAAACATATCACAAGATACAAACACTCACAAGTTAACCACACTGTTCCGTGACTCACTGCACTGCTGCTGCCAGTGACTCTCACACTGACTATGTGCTCTCCCCAGCACTTCTTTGGTAGATTTGAGCTATTTGAGTTCTTGTTCACTCGCATCTGGGTTTTTCATTGAGCTTATCCTGTTAAGTATCTAAAATCAATATCACATCATTATTACATATCTGAGAAAGAGATTTTAGAAAACAGTCCAATCTCCTCAAAAGCTCATTTCAAGTATGGTAACAACAATTATTTGACATCGAATATAGAGGATCTAATATTGAGTGACAGGAGAATTTTGTTATTTACAGCCCATTCTGCCCCTAAAAATTTATGTACCATTTCCATTATATCTGGGTTAAATAACATCTATTTGAGAGGTCTCAAGTCCTGAAGTCAGCATGCTTCTGTCTATCTATAGCATTCCTTTGGACAGACTCTCACTAGATTTAGAAATATTCATTAAAATACATACTGACCTCTCTAATATTCCAAAGGAAGACTTCTGGCAGGGCAACCCTGACATGTGAATGGTGGTCTCTGCCAGGGAGACATCAGAGGAAAGAAGAGGTGTGTGGGGCCCAGCAAACAGGCAGTTGCTCAGTCCCCGACAGTTCCTACCTGCTCTTTTTCCACCTGAGCCTCTCACTCAGGCATTCTAGCACACATGGTTTATGCTTTCTACATAGGGCCTTCTAACCTATTATGGCTTCTGTGTTGTGTCATTTTTGAAGCTTATGTTTTGATTTTGGCTCTTTAAATTTTTTTCAGTCAACATTCAGGGCCCAGCCTGTCTTTCTTCTTCTAGGTACATTTAAGTTGAGGCCCTCTGGACCTCTTGCTTCAGATTCTACATTCTTGGGCACACCTGAGTTCTGTACTCTGACAATATTTTAACTAGTGCAGAAAGTAGTGGGGGAATTCTGTGGATGACTATAATCTGCATGCTCTTATAGAAACCTAGGTACTTTAGTCACATAAGGAATAAAGTTCTGTCTTTGGGGTATTATGTTTAGTGTATTTTAAAAATAACAAAGTGTGGCAAAAGAAAACACACAAATGTATATTTAAAACAATAATGTATTCTAGTCCCTCATGCTCTGGCAATTGAAGGTATCAGCAGGACAGCAGTCACTCAAGGGCTCATCAATTTGCAGTCAGATAGTGAATCAGACTGGAGTCAGGGGAAGGGTCCTCAGTGACACCTAGGCTGGAATGGCCTGGTCTGCTGAGACTGTGGAGGACATTCAGCCATCTCTCCTTGAAGTTTCTGCACATGGTTAGCTTGGCCTCCCCATAGCATAATGACTTCTAAGCAGGTAGACTTTGTATAGAGCAGATGCCCGCCGCAAGCGAGCATTCAAAAACATCCAGGTGAAAGCTGAAAGCCTTCATATGACCTATCCAGAAGTGTACAACACCACTTTCTATGTATTTTGTTGACCAAAGTAGCCATAGGCCAACCCAGATTCAAATGGGAATAGGAATAATCCTTTCCTTTTATGGGGAGGATTGCCTGAGTGTACAGGTAAGAAAAAAAATTGATGGACATCATTTGGAGTAAAGCTACCACAGTGGGTATCAAGTAAGCTTATTGTAGAACATTAACAGATTATAATGTTCAAACTGTGACTAAATCATAGACTGATGTCCATCTCAGAAAAAGGCTGTATGAACCTTCTTTGTGAAACCTATTTATAACATGTACCTTCTAGGAAGCCTACACTTTAATATGGGTGTCAGCTGCTCCACTGAACACACTTTGGTAATGACTGATTTGTTTGGTGTTGAAAATGAGTGCATTAAAGCAGTATTCAACTTGTTTTAAAGCTCTTAGATCTGAAAGAAAGAACAAACTACTGACTTATGTGTAGTCCTCCAACAAGGCAAAAAAAATACATTTTAATAAAGACAACTCCAGGGCCGGGGATTTAGCTCAGTGGTGCCGCTGCCTGCCTTGCAAGCTCAAGGTCCTGAGTTTAACCCCGTACTAAAAAAAAAACACAAAAATAAAGACAACTCCATTATGGTTAAACTTAAGATGCCTCAATTTTATCATGATACACAGTACAAACTCATTAAAGCAAACTGACTGGCACAAAGTAAGTCCACAATAAAAATTAACTCTTAGAATTCAATTAAATAATAGTGAATCACAGTCTGAACAGAAAAAGTACTCAATGATCTGTTAGAAAAAATATCTTATGTTATAGGCAGGGATATGAAGCTCAGCAAGGAGCAAGGATCTACCCAAAGTCACACAGCTTTAAGAAGCAGATCTAGGATTGAAGTTAATCTGGACTTAGATTCTTTCAGGTGTGTCAAAAAGAATCACATCTCAAAGTGCCTAATAACCTGGGAATTTCACCTGCCATTATATTTCAGCTGGAGTTTTGCTGAATTCTACAGAGAACAGTTTGACCCCTAATTAATGAGCACATGCACATCTTAAGTCTTTTGCATCTGCCAGGTAGGGATAAATGTAGATAATTAGCCTTGCCCTTGAGTAGCCTAAGTGTCTCACTCAGTTACAGATGTTGCAGAATGTTGTCCTGGGCTTTGATTAAACTCTGTATAAAATCAGCAAGAACCATTATATGTCAGAAAGAACTGATAGTTTTACAAAGAATCTTGCTGAATATGTATGTGTGAATATTCTTCTTTGGGAGATTAAATATTCAATGTGATATATCCCTACACAAGAGATTCTTTGAAACTTGTGTTAACTAAAGCTGAAAATAATAGGTTATATATGTGTTTATGTGAAAATATAGATCAATCTTTTTAAGGGAAAAAACATGTATTCAACTCTGTATGTTTTTGGCCATATGCTAGGTACTAGGGGTAAGTGGTAAAATATGAGATTACTTCCTTTTAAGGAACTTGCAATTAAGCAAAGTAGTAAAATCTAACACATAAATATTTAGACACTAATGAACAATAAATTTTAACCTGTTCTTAAAGAGAAAGATATAAAGAAATGGGAAAAAAATCCACTTACGGTTTATTATCAACAGGAAAGATTTTATGGAGGGGAACTTGATATGAGCTTTTAATGATAAATAAGAATTGACCAGAGCCAGGGATTTAGCTCAGTGGCACCATGCCTGCCTCACAAGCACAAGGTCCTAAGTTTGATCCCGGTACCGCAAAAAAAAAAAAAAAAAAAAAAAGAATTGACCAGGTAAAAGTGAAAGTTGATACTTAAATTATTGGTCATAAAAAAATCAATGATAATCCTAAAATTACCCACACTGTAGCCTCAAAATACTACCTCTGCCAAAAAAGAAAAAAATGGTATTTCTTAACCTATGGAATATGTGAAATGACAAGGTAAAAAAGGAAAAAAGTCACCAAATGTAATGTATAGCATTAAAAAGGCCCTAAATTTAGCTGTCATTCAAACATTAACCCTATATAACTCCAGAAAATTGAAGAAATGTAACATCATCCATAAACTTAGCATATCTGTCGATAAGTCATTTGCATGCACCATGGTCAAGTGATTAATGCTTTTCATCCAAAGAATTATTGATTCTCTAGTTGGCTTCCTGTCTAATGACAATCTTCCAGTTAATACAAGGGAAAAATAATTCCCCTCATTCTCAGATGTGGCCTTTTCAGTAATGTTGAGATTGGTCTGCATATCAATTCCATGTGCCTATGTATACTCTGTCAATTTGCTTTCATGTCCTTTTATATTTAGGCAAGATCCACCTTAGTGATGCTCCATTTACTTAGTTAATATTCCCTCTCCAAATTTTCATTTATTACAAAAATAAGTAGAAAACTAAATCTTCCCTCTTATGAACTTCACTTCCCCTCACTGCCTTCTGATACTTTTCTGTGTGCATATATAATATATCCACAGCATTAATATACTTTTAATTATTCATTTTTCCTTTACATTGTGTCATTAAAACCTTTCTGCATTGATCACTCTTGCCTCTATTCGTCCATAGGACATCATTCTCACCTCAGTTGTAACTTTTACTACTTTGTACAAGTGCTTTAAGTTTTTGTCAGTGGTGGTGTGTCTTCTCTTACCAACTACTAGACTGTTTCTACCCAGAAGTTCTTTTCCTTGCTTCCCTCATCTTGCATAGGATATGGTGCATAAACACAGTAAAGAACTGCTGAATAAATGAACGAAAGTGCATATATTACATTGAGCCAGTATATCAGAATTTATGTCGTCATTGTTTCTATGACTGATATTTAAATGGTTATGGTTTCCAATTTACTTATCCTGCTCTTGGGATTAATATTCAAATATTTTAAAATATGATCATTTAGGAAGTTACATAAAGTGGTAGTGTTATTAGTAATAGATGAGGGCATAGAGAGGTATTTTCAGTCAACATTCATCAAATCGATGGTGAGTTATTGAGGCCATAGCCAACTGCGTTATCATTAACACTTTTGCCAGTAACTTGACAGAAGCAGAAAAGTAAGAGAAATCAATCTGAATACCCAGGGTGGGAATTTCCCAGAGTCAGGATGTAGGTTTAGCAGAGATAGAAGTGAAAATGAGTGTATGATTTTGGTGACAACTGGATCCTTGTGGAAATTGAGAGGCTGGCAAAAGATGATGAGGAACAAAGACACAGTTTTTAAATGGAAGACAGTTGGCTGAAATGTGTCAGGCAGTGAAACACATAATATTTTAATATGACTATACCCATTGCCTACAAAATAAGGCAAATAGCTACAGGACTTTAATAAAAGAAAATAATATGTAATCCCTGCTTTTCATCTTCCAAAATGTTTTGCTATGATAGGAGTCCTGTGAGGTGGGAAAGAAAGCTAGTGGCAATATATGCCAAACATGCAGTTGTATCAGCCCTGTGTTTGTGTGATCAATATTGCCGCTGTGTTCTTGTGTGTTTGGGGTTACCCTTGATGTGTCTGCTCCTCTCTTTCTGTCTACATCCTTTTCGTGGGCATCTGACTCCAGTTCTAAAAATAAGGATGTCTTGACACCTGGCATCTGCCAAGCCTTGAGAGAACTGTGCTAATTATGGTTGCTGGTAAGGAGCTTCAGTGGAGCTCTGAACTAGCTTTGTTTTGAGTTATCATCTGAACACAGATTTCAAGGACTTACAGGGTAACCATGGGAGGTCACCTAGTCTGTTTGCTCTGAGGTAAAAGGTCCAAAGCCACAAATGAGTCATCGCAGAAAAATTGTGCTGTCTCTAATCTCTTCAGTGAAAGCTGTAAATACTTTCAGTAGCTCACTGCAATACAGAAAACCTTTGTCGTTGTTCATTGTTGTTAACCAGTTCCTTACTTAGTGATGCGAGAACCAGGATGTAAATACTTTGAGAAAGAAAAACAGAGTTTAGGATAAAGTTTTGTATTATTTTTTATTTTATTTTTGATGTTGGCATTTTCAGAATACTACTCCCATTTTTGTTTTTCCTCTATGTAATGTAAGGTTTATCTGACCTGCATGGTTGTATTTAGTAAGAAATAGGATAAAAGAGGCTGCCTACTTCATAAAAAGTAGCTCTTCACAGCAGAGGTACTGAGCTCCTTGGCTTCTGCAAATTTGGCTCTTTGATTTTAAGTACAATGGGGATATTGGATTCCAGAGAGCAGAATTAGTGTGGGATGCTGGATTCCAGGACAGCTTAAATCACTTCTCACAGGAAAAGCACTGGATGTCTACTTGGTGGAGATGACATAGTATATAGGGAGAGTTAAATAGGCAGACTCCGTGTCAGCCAGACCTGGGATCTAAAATAGGTCAAGTTCCTCTACCACTGAATGCCTTAGTCTCCTTTTGTATAAAATGAGAATACTGTTTTCCTTCTTAAAATATTGTTATAAAGACTCATTAAGATTACATAAAGCATACTGCCTAAAACAAGTAAATTGTAGTTATTGTAAATTTTGCTTTTTATGAATGTCTTGCTTCCAACTTTTTAAATTGGATATTTGACATATACATCAGGGTGGAGACTTAAGTGAATGAAGCTCTGTACTGAACTAAAGAAATAAGGAGATTGAAACCATTGATGTGATTCTTTGCAAACATACTAAAGTCCAGTGACATTTATATATGCTGAGAAATATAGACTGTTGTATCTATTCTCCATCTGTTTACAGGAGGGACATGTACATCTACTGTCATTAATCATGAACAAATACCTAATCAGTCAGAACATATTAGAAGTAGGGGAACATTAGATGTGACCCCTACCTTCAAGAAATGCTCATTCAATTAAGTTGAATTATATGAAATTTTTTACAGGTCTAAAATGCTGGAATATTTAGCCATTTCCCAAAACTCAGTAAAAATGAAAGAAGCATGCACTATTTTCTAAGTAAGAAGTACATATTGACAATACATTCAAGGACACAAGTACTTACATGCCAGAGCAATAGGGAACTAAGGCCGAGACGCCCTTCTCATTACTTCTGTCCTCTGTCTTTTTCATCTTTACATGATATAGTGTATTGGGCTTTTTCTGGACTTTTCTAATATTAGTAACAACATACAAGTGACAGGTTTTGTGGAAAAAAGCAAGAGTTGAAGTCCTAAGACATGGGTTCAAATTCCAGCTCCAGAACTTTCTGGCATCCACTTGATTAAATGACTGAACCTTCCTAAATTTCTATTTCCTCATCTGTTACAAATGAGAAAAATACCAGTTTTGTTTTGGTGAGAACTAAATGAAACCATGTTCATGAGAGTATGTAGCAGTGAATCCTTTTGTTCTAGACACAGGTCTTTGGTTCCAGCTGTGCATACTAATAATATAATAATAGAATTTCTGCACAAATTATAATGATTTGGAATAAATTTGTGTCTGTTCAAAGCATTTCATTTCTCGTGCCTGCTAGAGCCTTCCTTTTAGGGTGCAGTTCCTTCCAAAGTTCATGTGCACACGCACACACACGCACACACACACACAGAATTCACTTCATTCAATATGTACTTCTTGAACACAAATTGTGCTTTGAATATGAGGCAACAGAATAAAAATAGAATGAAGCGTATATTCTGTTGGGAAACTATGCAATTGAAAGTGAGAAAATACACAATAAAATTTCATGTACTGAGAGGGGCTTTAAACAACAATAAATCAGTGGAGAAGAGAGGACAAATGGACCTGTGGTGGAAGTGTGGGATTTAGTAAGCCATAAAAAGATCTTGGAAAAAGTTTTCCAGGCAGACAGAAGAGAGACTGCAAATGTATCAAAGTGGGAAAGATCTTGGTAGCTTTCAACAATATCAGCAGAGATGGAAAATTTCAAAATTATCAATAGAGCAGACCTGACTGCTCTGGATATTATGTGGAAAGCATAAGGACCAGGTTGGTAAACTGCTGAGGAAGATGACTAAGAGGCTATTACTGTCATCTAGGCATGAGACAATTATGCCATGGACTAGAATGGTTAGCAGTAGTGGTAAGAAGTACAGTTTTTCAATTTATGAGAGAGTAATCAATTCAGTTGTTGACCAGCATCATCAGTCCAGTTGAACGAAGAGGGCATGAGAAAGAAAGGAATCAAAGAAAACTCTGGGCTTTTGCCCTAAGCAATTGGATGTATGATGGTGCCATTTAGAGAGGTGGAAAGCACCAGCAAAGAACAGCTTTGTGGAAAATCAGTTGGTGTCTTAAGTCTGTTCTGTGTTGTTATAACAGCATACCTGGTATTGAGTAATATATGAAGAGTTTTGCAGTCATGGCTTGGAAGCTGAAATCCAAGCTTTGAATAGTTCCATCTGATTACTTTCTGGTGAGGGCTTTTTTGGCTACGTCATAATGTAGTGAATGGCATTACATGATAGGAAAGCATGCCCCAGGGACAAAAGGCACAGGTGGAAAACCTTACATAGCAAGAAATGGAGCAAGAGACCAGCAATGGGCTAGGTACACTATTTTAGAACAGTTCTCTCTCAGGGCAACCAACCCAGTCCCGCTAGAATGCATTAATCCTTTCCAAAAGCGGTTCCTCCATGATCTGATCACCTTCCACTAGGCGCCTATCTCTTAGAGATCTTCCACCTCTTTACACCACTGATTGGGAACCAAGATCCTAGCACACCATCCTTTGGGAAACAACCATATCAATTGAATTTGAGGAATTTTTTAAATAGTCAGAAATGAAGCTGGGAACCTCATTCCATAGGTTCTTTTTGTTCTACATGATTTTATCGGCTCCTTCCAAGGCCATCATCTGAGTAACATAATATCATTCGTGTAAGAGACCAAAGAGTTGCCATTTTTTTAATCCTAGTATTCCTATGGCTGAGTGATTTACCTTAGAATACAAAATGAACAACTTCAAGCCAAATGTCTCATTTATTTAACATAACAGTAATGTAAAGCTATTATCTCAGTTGTTTGGAGTATGGGCTAAAAGTGAGGTTCTAATGCTCAGTTACACAGGGTCAGGAGCCATTCTACATAATTTTGGGGGAAAAATCATTTCACAATTAAATTATGATTAGGGCTGTCTTGAGGCCTCAATGGTCTCGTGATTCTGTGACACTTAAGGGCAAGATTACATCAGTTGAAGACATCCTGGTTCTTTTTTAAATTAATTTTATTGGTACATTTTAGGTATACAATATAATGACATTTCATCATTGGAAATTTGCACCTTTACATAATCTCTCTTGATTCTTATTTTTTCCCCATTCCCCTGCCTTCCCTTCAACCCCTCTATCCCTCCCTATTTACAAAGACTCTGTTTCCATTTTTTCATATTAATTCCATTCCCTTCTTTCCTTTTCCCTACCCCTCCCACTTCTTCTTCCCCTTTGCCCCTTTTCTTCCATACGCTTAACTGAAATAAATAGGATGCACATGTGTAAACATCCTTGTTCTTTAAGAACCAAGTCGTAATACAAAAAGAGAAAGGTCTCACCTAGGAAGGGACAAATTTCTTATCAGCTTAACTCATCCCATCTACTGTTGTAAGAACATTTTGCTCATTTCACAGTCCTCATCAACCTAAGCTCCTCATTAGCATAAAATCCTCATTGTCAAAGGATTACCACCACCCTCTGAGTCATCTGATATTCCCTATGAACCCAATAATTAGTGGCCATCTAGGAGTGCCTTTGTCTTTGCCCACTCTGAGGCACAGACCTCCTGGCCCCCCATATATTTGAAACTATGCAAGTCTCTATTGGCTTTTTTAACCCTTGCCATCCTGCATTCTAGGGAGTTAGAGGATCAATGGACCTCCAATAACAGATTTTTATACAGAGAAATTGTTCTCGGGCTAGAAGAATACTCCATCACCTAGCAAATGTTTATCATTCAGATTAAAAATTTAAAACTACTTATAAGGAAGGAATGACAGGGGAGAAAATTGACCCATTTTAAAACTTATCTTCTTTTATCCTCCTCAGTACCCTTAAGATGGGTTTTTGACCTCTACTTTCTCAAGTAAAGACTGAGATACAGCAAGGTCAGTAATGGTTCCAAGCTCACAAACAAAGTGATAAGTGACAATGAATCAAATGTATGAACTACTATGCCCACTATCGTCTCTATAGAAAATAGCCCAAAGGGCAGGTCTTCCTCACCCCTAGGAACCTTCATCCTGTTGGATAGTGCAGGAATATCCCAGCAGTGCTTCTACTCAGTTTTTTCTTTCTATACATCTTACTATCTTCTAGCTCCTTTCTCTGTAGTTTCAAAACATGTCTTAAATGATTTTTAACATGGTGATTATAGAATATAGACTTTTGTCATTTGTAAAATAGTTTTAGAGTCTTTATGAATAAAATGCTCCAGGAGAAACCTCTCCTTGATGCTCTGTCCGCAGCTTGCTGCCGTCTACCTTCCCCTCCAGTTTGGGCCTGCACTCCCATTCTTTTCTGCACATTCCTGCACAAAGGCAGAGGGAAGCACATAGGCTTTCTGTCCCATCATAGACTTTTAGTAAACATTGTTAAATGAATAACTGCTCCTAAAAATCCCTACTCCAAAACACTTGATAATTGTGTCTAAACCTTCAATATATAGTCTGGGATATTAAACTCACTCCCATAATGGCTGGGAAGAACCTCCCTTTCCTACAACTGCTTCGAGGGGTTACAGATGTTGATTTTAAAGTAATCAATCATTTTCCCCTTATCTGTCATTTCTCAGTTCTTTTCTTCAGTTCTTCAGTTTCTTCTCAGTTCTTTTCTTTTCTACTGAATATTGACTGATGATAATATAGGGAAGAGGGTAATGTCAATAAGAGATGTTACATAGCATAGGTAATGTGCTAACTCTTCCTGTGTTGTCCCTCTGGTTGGTCTGTCTGTATCTGTCTCTACTTATCTGTCTCTGTCTCTCCCCCCCTCCTCCTGTCTCTCTCTCTCTCCCTACCAGCTCTCTTCCAAGTTTTGTACTTAATAATTCTTCCTGAACCAGTTTTCTCAGTTCTCACCATTCACCACCAAGAAAAATAGTATTTTCCCTGAGAATAAAATTGTCCCCACTATTATAAATATGGTTGTGAGTTTCCCAGTGAGAAGTTTCACAGGTTGGAGAGGGAATTGAAAATTCTCAGTTCCAGTCAGTCAGAATAACAAAAGAACAAGTTCAATTTGATTTTACCATCCACTTTTCACCATTGCAATTTTCACCTCACTGCACTCTGTCTGCACGTGATATCTTACCCATCTTTCTTCCACTCTGTCTCCTGGAATATCTTGAGAGGTATTGGAAAATTACAAGGAGATTTTGTACATACAAACTATCATTTTTGCTCACCCAATAGAGTAAGAGTAATCGTAAAAGTAAAAAAAAAAGACACTATTGAAAATCATAAGTATTCATCACCTAGTATATTCCTTATATTGTGCTAAACTCTTTATCATATTTTACCAATAAACACCCATCATATTCCTGAAAGTTAGGTATTACCATCCTTAAGTTATTGACAAAGAAACAAAGCCACAAGGAGTTGGGATTTTTAATTTACCCAAGGATGAAGAGCTAACTAGTTAAGATAGAATTTGTCTAGGGCTTTCAGAGTCCAAATGTAGTGTCTTACCAGTATTTGAAAACAAGTGAGGAAAACTGGGTATATTCTAACCTTTTATGTTGAATGAAGAGTGTGAATTTTGATTGGTGACTTGCTAAATTTTAGAATATTATTTTTTTTACAAAACAGAAACCTCAAATTTTTTGCTAGATTCAACTGACATAAAATTATACTTCATATATATGTGTGTGCGTGTGTGTGTGTGCACGCACACACACACACATATACATACCCCAAATAAAACTTAGGGGAAAATATAGAATTATAAAATCTGTATAAATCATCCATTGAAAATGTATATATGGACAATTGATGTTTAGAGCTATTATGTTCATAACTTTTTCTGAATTAAAACTAAATATGAAAGAAATAATTATGTATATTAAATGCCTAAAACACCATTTGAATGAATACCCCATTGAAATACTATTTTGACTCACTTAAATTATCATTCATTCACATCAAAGCAGATTCAGAATCAAAAAATCAGAGAAAAAAATAAATACATGTTGTATATACATGCTACACATCAGCTGATGTGTTATGACATTCATCCTGAAGAGTGTGAAGCTACTGCTAGACACACCCTCTCTCCACTTTCAGAAAGATTGTCGTAACAGTTCTGTTGTCTCATTTCCATTTATTTATATCACACCTAAACTGTCAAACTAAAATAACTCTGAGTCAAATAAAACCCATGTGGTTGATCTCTTTTTAATCAGAAATACTCCAGTTCTTTCCCTCTACAGAAATCCATTGTTACTACCATTTATCTTATAATTAAATACTTCATTCGTTTCTCCTTCCTAACATCCACTATGGTAATTACAATTGAGTGTTCTTGGACAAGTCATTTAACTATTTCTTAATTTATAAAATGGGAATAATATTAATACCACAACATAGGGTGTTTACAAGATTTTTAAAAATAAAGTTGATGAATACAAACTGGTTGGCATAGTCAGTCTCAGTAAATGCCTATCTCCTTATCCCATTCTCTTTCTAGGATGTAAAATTCAATAGGACAAAAGCTAGCTACGACCTCTACCTCAGAGATAGAAACAAAAAAAATTTACCTATTGTTTGTGTTCTGTAGTAGAATTCCTAAAACACCTTTATTCAGAAAACACCAGTGTACTTTCCATATTGCTCCAGGGGCCCAAAGCTTGTGTTTATTAACTGTTAGTTCCAACCACCAGAGGAACTGGCACCCAGTAAGCATCATCTTTCGGGTGATGTAGATGATGACTTGTACCTGGATTTCCTTGATCTAGAGCCAATGCTGTGTGCCCTATCTCACTTGTCATCTCACTTCCTCACGATGCCTCTGCTCTGTTGAGGTCACACCTACTTCAAGGGATTGGCAGGCTCTTCTAGTCTGTACGCTTATGGTATAGAACATGAATCATTATTTGGGTGGCAGTAATAGCTCTACTATTAACTAATACTTTAGTAATAGTTGAGTAATAGAGACTTTAAACTGTATATATTTCCCATAACTTGATGGCAAAGTTTGTACCCATTGCTCAGACATTATTACTTCATTTTCTGTGAGACATAAAATGTCATATTCATACGTATATTCATTGATAGGTCATTATCTATGAAGATATTTGAAGGAACCCTGGAATTTATTTTATGTGAAATTATTATTTGTAAGTGTTGCATGTTTTCAGGTGTTCAGTCTATGGGGCAGGAAGACAGGAAAACAGAAGTACGAAGTAGGAAAGTGTTCATGTTGCATGCTGCAGCTACAACTGATTGATGACATCAGTGTAGGACTTGAGCATTTATAAAACACTTTTGCATACATTTTCTCACCAGCTCTACTCAACTATCATGTGAGGTTGATGTTATGATTAACCCTAGTTTACTGATAGGAAGCTGAGGCTAAGCATATTTAAGGGTCTTGTCCAAAATCACAAAGCTGAGACAGATTCATATCTAGGTTCTTTGCTTTCAGATGAAATCTTGAACCAAGATAGCAGAGAAATTAGATACATTCTCTTTACAATAACTACTAAGCATTAAAATCATTGTTTTGCTACTTCCTGGCTATGAGAGCTAAATAAGCTAAGTTACTTAAACTTTCTGTACCTCAGCTTCCCATTTGCAAAATAGAATCAAGAAAGAACCTACTATATATAGTTTTTAGGAGAATTGAGTTAATACATGTGAAGTTCTTAGAACAGAACCTGGCATGTAGGAAGCATATAACAAGTGTTAGTTGTGTGTGCATATGTGCATACTTTTGTGCTCTTGGGTGACTTTGTATATATTTTCACTACAAAAAACTCTCACATTTCTGGAAATCTCTTCATATTGGCCCCTAAAGCACATTTCATTTCCTTTATACATAAGAGCTGATTCCTACTGACTGCATGATTATGAATTATTTGTGGTGTATTTATGAGGCGATTGAGAGCATGCATTAGACCAGCCATTAGGGATCAAAGTCCCAATGTGCAGAGCAAAAATAGACAAAATTTTGAATTCTAATATAATCTTCATTAAAATCCTTCTCAGATAAAATCCCCAAACATCAGGGCGGATTGCCACCATAGCCTTGCAGCCCACTGAATATAATGCAAGCTATAATTTAAAATTTCATGAAGGAAAGAAGTTACAGTTTGCACAGACAGTCTTGACCAAATGCAAGATGAGACTCAGTGTCTGCCCCTTGCATGAAGCAGGGAATCAGGCAGTGAGGCTTTTGAATTCTTTCTCAGTAAGTTTTATTGATTAAACTTCAAACTATCTAATGTGGTGTGTGTTGCTTGGATGCCTAAAATCAGCCTTTGTACAAAGTGAGGACACTCAACCCAAACAGTCAGAAAATAGAAAACTTCATGATATGGTGCATTTGCTGTAGAGATGTTAAAATCCAAGCACTACACTGAGTCTCAGAGGGTGTTAGGGTCACATGTGCTAAATTCAATCATTTGACTTGGAAGTTCCACATTCGACTTTCTGGCCCTTCACTAATCTAGATAGACAGGAGTTTCTGTTTTCTGAAAAAGAAAGGAACAACAGCCCCAGGGCCCTCCTGGCTGGTTGCTAGTACAGGGTCTTTTCCTTGTCATGCTCATTATTTATCCTTTTTTTATCCTCTTCATTTGAACAAAGCCTTGATACAAAATAACCTTCCTTCTCCCTCTGAGAAACAATGTGGGATTGCAGAAGTAACATAAATTTATAGGCCAGAAAAAAACAGGATCTAAAAAGCATGTTTTGCTTTTTATTACCAGTGTCATAATGGGCAAGTCTACTTCAATTACCTTATCAGTAAAAGAGTATAATATTATGTTACAATGGTGAGAGATATGAGAAAGTATTTGGCACATAGTGGGCACATAAGGTAAATGAATTCTGAGCAAGGGAGAGAGGAAGAAAAATAGAATGCAAGAGTATTAACTAGCTTTTAGAGAGACTGAAACTTCTAGAAAAATACAGATGGGTGTCTGATTTGATAATAAAATTTTAATTTGACTCAGATCAATGAAAAGCCCCATGTGTCGACTAGAAACACATACTCATCAGCAATCTCAAGGAAAATCTATGAGGGTTATTTTCCTTCATTAAAGAGCAATATAAATATTGATCAACTCTCCTAATTGACCTGTGGTTTACTTTTATACATTAAACTTCTGCTCTGCACAGTGGCCACAAATCTTCCAATTACCTTCAGTTCATAATTCATTATGTTCTATTAAAAGCTAAACATGAACACAGAGTCCTCATTGAGAAGAAGTACCACTTAAGGAGTACTTCTACTACCTTCTTATCCCCAAAGCTGCCTGAGCCTCACATCTGACCTGTACCAGGGCTAAGGCAATGTCATCACCCATCCTAGATAGGCTAGCCTCTCACATGTGAAACTGAGACAACTGCAAGACAAGACAGAGAAACAGCTGCTTCACTGAGGACCAGAAATGAATAACACCAACTCATGAAAAAAGGACTGTTAGGCTTGATGACACCGGGAGGGCTGGAAAAATGCCAAGGCAAATATCTGTTCTTACATAAAGATGGCTAAAGGCATGCTAAACACCTTGTTAGTAGTGGTCAAAACACTAAAGACATTCTTTGTAGAGGCATTGGCAATGCATTCTGTCTCTGGAAATTGAAAACCAAACAAAACAAAAAACAAGTTTTGCATAAAATACTAATGCCCAGAGTCCTGGATGGTTTGTATTCAGTGACAATGTCTCTATGGGAAAGAAACTTTGAAGGGCTAGATTTAACCTGCAAAGTGGATTGTTAATTAAGTATTTTCTTGCTAGTTCATTGACAGGGAAATCAATGAGTAACTGGTGTATCAGTCAGAGCTTACTAGAGAAACAAATTTAATGTAAAATACATATATGAGGATTTACAAGATAGGCTTATAATGGCAGCCCACAGAGTCCTGTGTGGGAGTGTGTGAAAGAGCTGCCTGTGCATTGGAGATCCAAAGGATCTCGTCCAAGGTCTGGAGCTCCATATCAGGGGCCCAGAGAGTCTGTGATGGAAGCCTGCAGGGTCTGCCATGGAAGGCTGAAGGATCTTTGCTGGAAGGCAGAAAAGTCTGTACTGGAAAACCAGGAGATGACATCCAAGGTGAAGAAGACGACTGGAGCTCCTCTGAAAAAACAAAAGCGAGCTTTCCTTCATTTCTCTTTTATTCCATTCAGACAACAAGCCTATTGGTTGGTACCTCTCACACTCAGGATGAATCTTCTGTCTTCAATAAATCCCCTCAGCCACATTCAGAACTATGCTGATCCAATTTAGTTGGGCATTTCTTACTCAAGTTGATACAATCAGTTAACTATCAAAACCAGCATAGAATGATACTTCACACCCCATGAGTTTGAGGGCTTTGTAGCTTTATTGCCTTTTTCAATTTGTTCAGATTAGCTTCATTACTACATATTGTTTCTCCTGACTTGACACAGATGCTTAATTTGCACCTTTGCCTCTCAATATTTAGGCAAAATTCTTGCCACCAAGTAAAGTATGAGCTAGAGCATTCCAAATACCTGGTATTGGAAATAGCTACTATACACTTCAGGTTCTGTGGTCTTCATGTATCAACACAGAATGGGAATGGAATCCAGCCTCTCTAATTGTTGAGAGATGGTGATGTAGTCAGCAAGATTTGGCAAGGGAATACATTAAATACAGGACACATAACTTTAAAGATTATTTTATGATAATTACTCAAAGAGTCAAACTCAAAGGAGTGCAAGAGATTAACTGCATACTAAAAGCTCAAAGGATTCAGCTGAGGGCCTAGAACCCAGCAGTTTCCCACACAAATCCAGCTAAAGGCTTAGAGTCCAAGGCAATGTCCTCCTCAAGTCCAGCCAGTGTCCTAGAGCCCACAGCAATGTCTCATACTTGTCCGTATTGGGGATCTGCACCTGGAAGGCCCAAAGGCCAGTGGTGAAAGCCAGAAAATCTACACTGGTGAGATGAAGGATTTGTGCCACCAAGCTGAGGGATCCACATTGGAGTCAGGAAGCGATGCTCATGGTGAAGATCAAAGCTCCCCTGATGAAAACAGGAGCGATTCCCAGCGACAGTGAGGCCCCGAGTTCCTCCTCTGATGAGAACACCCTAGTTTGCATCAGGAAAACCATCCACAGCAAGCTTCTCCTAGAAAATCAACAGGCCAAAATCTTCCCCTCCAGTTCTCTTTTTATGGCTATTGGTAACAATCTGAAGATCCTCCACTCCCATACTGTGCTGATTCAGTTCAGCTGGGCGTTACAAGTTGACCATCAGTCAATCCACCACAGGTGACTACCCACATGAGCTATAAGTCCCCATCTTTGGAACATAAATTGACACTGGTTGTCACCAGTTTTAATTTACATTAATGGCTTAGTTCCTTTAGTTCTGAGCAAGATTTTTTTTTTTTTTTGCAAGCCTTTGTCCTATTTCTCAGCACAGGAAAGTTTTTGTTTTTATCTCTGTGACTGATGTCAAAGGATCAAAGTAGAATATTCTTTCACATGTTGGTGGCATGTGAGGTAAGTCAGAAGGGAGTGAATACATGATTGTGCTTTCTGTAATTACTAAGTATTTTATTGTACCTCTATTTTCTTTTTCATGCAGGTAAGTTTTAGCTGGGGGAGAGTATTAAACAATATAACATAAAATTCAGAAGATAATTTAAAAACTGCCTAGCTGTTAATATTACTGCAAATACACATTTGAACATAAAATTATTGAATCCCAAAAAGCACCCAATTTAACCGGGTCATATAAAAAGAGAGAGAGAGTAGATGTAGCAATCCCCAATGTGATGGTTAATCTTAATTGCTAACTTGACTGGATTGGGAGTCATGTAAGTGATCAGTAAAGCTCACTTCTGGTTGTTATCTGGTAAGTCATCTAAACATGACCTTGGGGACTATAGCTTGTCTCTGGCCTCTTCTTCTCTGGCTCTATGTATAATCTTTTCTGTTTCCTGGCCACCATAAGTTGTGCAGCTTTTCTCTACCACATCTTTCCATCATAATTCCTTTGCCTTGGAGCCAATTAACCATGGACTGAAGACTCTAAAACCATAAGTCATGATAAACTCTTTTTTCTTTGAGTTGTTTATGGCAGGCATTTTGTCCCAGCAGTGGAAATGTGATTAATACACTCAAAATCACCAGGTAAAACAATGGGCAAGAATATACTAATCCTACTTCTCCCTACTTTACTATATTTCCCACATATGTTAAACTCTTAGGAAATTAAAATACAAGATAGAGATTAGTGACTGAAGAGACTGAGATTAGAGACTATGGACAGCAAGTAGACGTAAGGATGGCAAATCCTCACAGGACAGCTGCTACTGGCCCTGCACTGCTGATTCATCTGGTCCTTCTTCATGGTGACACACACCCTCAGCTTTTGAAGTCAGCTCCACCCAGTGCTTCACATGATCATGACAACTGATATAACTGGTGCAAAATGTGGAGCATATTTTCTAATTTTGGTTTAACAACTGCATGAGGTTTAGAATAGGATTAACCAATACTAAATTCCAATTCTATCCCTTACTAGCTGTGTGACTTTGAACAAGTAACTTACATTTTCTGAAAGTCAGATTTTTTATAAAATAAAGATAATTCTAGTTTCCTCCCAAGGTTGTAACATGATGTATGCAAAATGTTTATCGTAGTGCATGGAACATAATAAATTCTCGATCAATGGTATTGATTCAAGGGTCCAAAAAAATAACACTTTTCTGTAGTTTCCACTTTTAAACTTTTCAGAATTATATATACTAAAATGTCAATGGAGAAAGTTTTATAGAGCTATCTGATGGTATCTTAGGCTTTGGTGCTAGATTCTAAACTAAAGTTAAATGTAAATTTGTCTAGAAAAGACCTTAAATTATTCAGGCTGCTATGAGACATTATGCATGGTGTGACTTATAAACAACAGAAACTTATTTCTCACAGTTCTGGAGGCTGGGAAAGTCCAAGATCCAGGCACTGGCAGAAACTGGTAAGATCCTATTTCTGGTTCAAGCATGGCATCTTCTCCCTGTGTCCTCTCCTAGTAAAAAGGGAGGGGCAGCTCTCTGGAGAATCTTTTATAAGGACACTAATCCTATTCACAATGAATCCAGTCATGACTTAATTACTTCTCAAAGGCCCCATCTACTAATACTATCATGTTAGAGTTAGAACTTAGTGCATGAACTCCAGAGGAACACAAACATTTAGTCTGTAATAAGCCCCTGTTTAGAAATAAGTCTATGTGTTAGAACCTGTAGCATTCATTTTCAGCCATATGCTCAAAGTCCCTCCAAGGCATTTGTTGCACTGAATTACAGTTCAGCCAAAGATGGCTCATTTCTAGTCAAAAGAAGCCTGAAAAGTTTTTAGAATTCAGGAATGAATTAATGCATAGGCTGAGTTTGGAGATGAAGTGCTCTTCTCAACCCAGAAGCAAAGGGGGCAAAGGACAAAAACCCATACAATGTAGTCATGTCTGAGAGGCTCTTTTATTAGCTGTCCTTTAGTGACACCAACCAGGAAGAGGGAGCTAAAAGTAGTCAAAGACACACTTTACTGAACCAAAAATGATGCTTCCATCAAAGCCTACTAGGGCTTGTTCTCAGAGCTTGAGTATGGGACAAATGGCTTGCTAAATCTCTTAATGCAAGGTCTTTTTTGAGATCTATTTCTTCCCTATTAAAAGTAAATAGTTAGAGTCACTCTTTGGCATTGTACCACCATAAGATTGTCAGATAATTGCCTTGAATGGTGACATTCAGCCTCCCATGTGATAGGGAGGACAGTTCCTATAATCACTTTAAAAACTTCACTAACACAGTTGTAAAATATTTTTAAAGTGCATGCTGATAGTGCTGCTGTTTATTATACTGTCACTCCTTTATTTTCAATAAAACTTGTCTTCTGAGGATATGCAGTCAAGAGCTCTTCCTAGAATACCATCATTTGCAATATATGCTCCTGAATAGTTTGTTCTTATTTATACTAGTAGCCAGGGAGTCATGGTAACCGGGGAAAGTGCAAAAGCAAAACATAATTTTCTTTTGAGCAGATAAGGATAAGCCACAGGAAAAAAAAAAATTCTTGGGCACCCTTAGAGTTCTCTATTTCCTAAAATAATGAATTACTCATTCAGAAGGGTATGACTATTCTAGCAGTTAAAGCCTTCTTGCTTGTGTGGGAGGTTTAATTCTCAGATACTCACCATTAGGAATGACTGTGAAATGCTTCCTCTTGTCTTTTCTCTATAATCTGTGGTTGTGAGCATCTTTTCTCCCTTCTTGTTCTTTTATTTTTTGAGTAAGAAAAAAAATGTAGATAGAGTCTAAATTTTAGCATGATGCCTAATGTCTCTTTCCATCAATATCGCACAATTATTGAGGGATAGCATCTTATGAATTTTCAGGTGTTTCCTTCTGGTTCACTTTTTTCACATTTACATAAAAAGTCGATTGAAACAGAAGTCTTTGTTGCTGCCTTCGTGGAATCTTCTCACGGGATTTCTCACAAAGACTTATTTGCTTGGAACCAAACTTAGATCAAAATCTACACAGAAGGTTCTGCCAAATATCAGGGGAGTGGTCTAGTTCATAGTATATTCTTGTCACACAAATAATATTTTCAGCTAGGCTGACTGCCAGCCCAGGATCCACTCAACTGGGAATGGTATAAAGAGTATAAAATTTAAATTTGCACCTTTTTATACTTTAATAAATCACTTTCTTAAACCTTAATCTCTCAAAAAAATTAAAGTGAAATTTTTAATAGTCCCCTTTTAGAAAACTGAGTCCATATGGTACAGTGGATAAAGGTGCAGATGATAAACCCAGTTCTGTTACCAGTTGGTGACAGCAGACACATCCTTAGGGGTCAGAATTGCCTCATCTATAAAACAAGGACAGTAACAATATCTCTTCACCAATCTGCTGTGAGGAATAAATGATATGGTTCACAGAAAGAACATAGCATAGGGCTAGGCATATAAATTTTAGATAAGTTATTATTAAGCATTTCTCAATTCAGTCCATTTGGTCTCAAAAACTATAGTATGGAAAAGAAAATTCTGGATCTGCCTAAGTAGACCAGAAGTTTGATTTAGTAATGATACAATTCCATTACAAAGAAAAGAAAGTCCTCAGCTCTGAGAACAAGTCCACTTTCCTTCCTCAAAGGCAGATTCGCAGGAAGAGATGTGAGGACCTGATCCTCACAGGGAAACCAAGCAGCTGTGCATGCATCACTCAGACTCCAACTTCTGCTTCCTCTGTGAGCTGTGAGCAAAGGAAGGAAAGCTCTTTCCATATTTTGGTTTATTTTATAGCTCAAGCCATCACTTCATTTACTCCCTTCTTCTGTTTGGGCATGATCACAAGTGACAATTTAAAAACCTGTGAAAGCTAATTAATAATAATTCAGATAACATCAACGTTTTTCTTTTAGTATAGGCATTGTGGATCAATTTAAATCAAATATATCCAGTTCTGTTGAAATAATTAACTCTTTCACAGTATTAGAGATACTATCAAAATCCATAAACTTCAGTAGGATTAAAGATAGGCAATTCAGCAGGCTCCTCTAATTTTCTTAACAGGAGAAAATAGTTTTTAGACATATGTTTTGTGCAATTGTTAAATTACTTAGAAATTCATAGCTTGTTTGCTGCATAAGAGGACTCTGTCCTAACAAAATCTGAAATGTCATTAAAATGTTGTCGATATGTAGTCAATTTATCAAAGCCAGACTTAATTACCTTTTATATTAGCTTTGTGCTTTACAAATGATTTCTTGTCTCATTTGACCCAGTGAAGTAAGTAGGATAGTGTTAATGTTCCCAGTTGAGAAGTAAGAAAATTGAAGGACAGCAAGGTTGAGTCTTATCCAGAGTTACCCAGTAAGGGGCATGACCAGGTTAGAATACAAGTCTCCTACTTCATAGTGCCTAATAAATCCTATATGTAAATACTTTACAAGTGATGCAAGCCATAATAATGCCTTCCATTAATTCCATCATATGTTATATTCCACATATGAGGACATCTCCATTTTTTGTTGGCCCAATAAAGAGTACAATTCAGACATCAAACTAGGTACCAACCATCTTTCCTCTAACAAGGCTTCTGCCTGTGTACCTTCATGATAACCAAGATAACTACACAGGGATTCTGGAAATACACCACACAGTTTATGACTCTGCTGATTTTATTCTGGGTTTTGACTAAGCATACTTTGAGTAACACACACAGAACTGACATTATACCTGTAATTGATACTAATATGCAGTTATGATATATAATAATATATATAATATACATTAATCCTTTCAATACTTAAAAATTTTAAAGTGCATATTAGTCAAAATATAAAAGGGATAAACATAACAAAAATTTCATTCCCACTTCTTTCTTCTATCTATCTAGTTCTCTTCCCTGAAAGAGAATATATTTGATGTTTGTATTCTTCCAAAGCTGTTTTATTCACATATAGGCAGTTATTTTAAAGGATTTTTATCTTTTTTGAAAACTCAATCATTTCAAACAAGTTGTGCAGATGAGTCTAGCATAGGCAACCTTTAAATAATTAGTCATCTCCTCTGGATAGAGCATTGACTCTGTTAGAACATAGGAATTTTTACAGTAATCTCAGTTATCTCAAACTTTAGAATGCATTATCAGATTTATCTGCAGAATTTGTTACAAAAAAAAAAAAGCTCCTCCCCAACTAGGAGAATCCCTAATCTAAGGCAATACTTTTAAAATTCTACACTTGGAGCTTAATTTAATTGCCTATCCAAAATACATTATCAGTGGCTATAAAAACATCAATATGTGGTATTTACCAGGAACAGATACTGTTCTAAGCAGTTTAAATACATTAACTTGTTTAACCCTACAATATTATGAGGTATGCATTGTTATTATCCCAATTTAAAGAGGAAAAATTGAGAAAGATGTGTTAAGTAATTTCTCCACTTTTGTTCATCCAGGCACTAAGGGGAAGAACCATCCTGACTTAACCATCTGTCTGTGCTGCCTGTCAGCCCTCCAGAGGTGGACTAACAAACACTTGCTTTTAAGCATCAACACTAACTATGATGATGAGCTCCTCTCACTTATATAGCTCCTGAATGTGAAAAAGCAGTAACACAAAAGACAAGTATGTGCTTTTTGACAAAACAAATCTTCCATTTAACATATGACAGTAAATTTCCCTTAGTTTGCTTTCTTCTGTAATGCATTTGAGAATTTTCTAGAAAAAATTTAAATACATTACAAACATAAAATTTTATCTATAAAGAAGGGATACCCTGGCACAGAAAGGTCACAACTTTTGAGTCCTGCCTGGGCAACTTAGCAAGATCCTGTTTCACAATAAATAAAGGCTGAGGATGTAGCTCAGTGCAATGGCCATAAATTTGATTCCCAGTGTTAGGAAGGAAGGGAGGGAGAGAGGGAAAGAAGGGAAAAGGAAAGAAGTAGGGAGGGAGGGAGAAGGAAGGGAGGAAAGAAAGAAGGAGTGGAGTGAGGGGTACTATGTAATATTTCGATACACATATACATTATATAGTATTTAAGTCAGGTTAAACATTTATCTTTTATGATGAAAACTTTCACAATCATTTCTCCTAACTCTTTGAAGTACATAATAATAATAATTTTATTTCATTGTGGTCAAAAAAAAGATAACTGGAATGACTTTGGCCTCTAAAAATTTGTGGCATGTTTTGAATAATTGATTTTCTGTTTGGATGAACTGACTATTGTTGAAAGTGAGATAGTAAAGTTTTCAAATATTATTGTGTTGGAGTCTGTCTCTGTCTTTAGGTCTAATATTTGTTTTATACTTTTGGGTACTTGATTCCTTGTTTACTATTACTGGTTTCTCTATTGTAGATTTTTTGTTTTATGGTTACAATGAAGCTTACAAAATATATCTTTCTATATTGTGTCTTTTAAAATAATAGTAACTCAAAAATATTCCTATAGAAGCAAAAGAAAATATTCTAATAAGAGAAATCTACAGTTGTACTCTGTTACTCCTCACATATTGAAATTTTGAATTTTATCTTTTTATATTGCCTAATATAAATAATAATTGTAATATATATTACAGTGGTACTTGTGTTCATAAACTTAAATCTTTCCACAATTGTGGTCACAAACCAAATTGGTCACAAACCAAATCCAATTCAGTGGTGAGGTTCAAGGTTGACCTTATGGAGAAATTTGATTCAGTTCATGATCAATTCAGCTTGCAACCAAAATCATGGAAAGAATTAAGTGTGCAAACCAAGGAACCATTGCATTGTTTTTTATTTCTTAGCTTTCATACTAAAGATATGGTTGGTTTGTATACCCTGCTTACCATATTAGGGAAATCTAAATTTATTTTTATAATTAATCTTAGTGATGAGTTTTATATATTTCCATGTTTTTCTTCTTCATTACCACCTTTCTTTTAGTTAAAAGAACTTCTTTTAGTATTTCTTGAGGCCCAGATCTGTTTAGGAATGTTTTTACCTCTTCTTTATTTCTAAAAGATAGCTTTCCTAGGTAAAGCACTCTTGGTTGTCAGGTTTTTGGTTTTTTGTTTTTGTTTTTTGAGATTGGCAGGGTTTTTTTTCCTTCAGTACTGTGAAAATCTCACGTCACTTTCTTCTGACCTGCTTAGAAGGTTGCTGCTGAGAAGTCTACAGCCAAACTGGGATATGCATCTGAGTTGATTATTTTCTCTTGCAACCTGAGAATCTTCTCTTTATCTTTCACCTTTAAGAGTTTGATTATAAGATGCTCTGGGGTAAACGTGAGTTAAATTTGAATGGCAACCTTTGACTTGCATGTACTTGGGTATTTCTATCTAAGTTAGAAAATTTTTCTATTATTTCTAAAGTCTGTTTTAACTCCCTCCAACCCATGTATTTGTTCTTTTAGTGAAGTTTCTAGTTCCCATAAGTGTTTTTGTTGTTGTTGTTATTGTTTTTGCTCTGTGTATTTTCAATGAGCCCTGTCTTCAGGCTAATTATTTCTTCTCTTTGTTGAATTCTTCCATTGGTACCTTCTATCGCAGTTTTAATTTCATTTAGTGTGGTTTTTTAGCTCACAAATTTCCATTTCACCTTTTCAATCACTTCATCGCTTCATTATGTTTCTCTGTATATTGAGATGTTTTTCTGTGCTTTTTTCAAGCTTATTGAGTTTCTTTAAAACTACTATTTTAAATTCTCAGTATTTTTCAAACTGACTACTATCTTGGCCGTTTCTGGCACCTTATTTTGGTAAGGTCTTATTTTAGGCAAGGCTTGTTTTCCTAAAATCTCTTAATGTTTGTTGATAAAACATCATCTGGGAATTGAAGCATTAATTATGTTTTCCAGTCTTCCTAATCTGGCTTTGTATGTGCCAGTCTTTCCAGAAATTATAAACAGGCTACTTTTTTTCTCTGAGCCTTTGGCCACTTCCATTATTATTATTATTATTTTTATTTTAATTTTTTTGGTACCGAGGATCGAACTCCGGTCCTTGTGCTTGTAAGGCATGCGGCAGAACCATTGAGCTAAATTCCCGGCCCCTACTTCCATTATTTTACTACTAGATAGCATGCAGGTCTACATTAGCTAGGAATCCATTGTTGTCAAATTGTCACTTTTCTAGCACTATGAAGTACCTCAAGCCCAAGTTTATCACAAAAATAAGGTTGACCAGAAAGAACCAGGAGAGTACCTACAAAGAGTAGTCTGTCCCCACAGGTTTCTCTCTGGAGCTGGAATAGGTACCATATGCCTCATCCACGGTTGCCAGGCACTGCAGGACTATGCCAAGCTCTGGGAATAGTCACTATAAATGAACCAGCTGCACCTCCTATATCCCACCTGTGGCCACCAATGATACCAAGCTCTGTCACACTGTGAGCCCACATCCTGCCAAGATAAGCACCATACATGGGCTAGAACTGAGGCCCACACTGCTGTGAACCACTTAATGCTGAGATAGACTCATGGCCAAAAACCATTGCAACCAGCTGCAGATGATACTAGCTAGAGTAGAAGTCCAAGAAACTATGGCCATGTAGCTTTCCCTGGCACTGGATTTTTTCCAGAGGCCAACCCAGCACTATGTCTTAAGGCAAAATCTTGTGCTCACTACTTTCCCTTCACCCAGAAGGTGCAATCTTGTACCATAGTATGATGCCCAAGGTTGGGGTAGTATTGGTGAAGACAGTCCCTCAGAAACCTGGACTAGCGTTAAGCTGAGTTGTACTTTTATCTTTCAGACATGGGATCTCCTCAGTGGTTCGTGGAGGCCCATGCTGCAGCTGGCAGTGATATGGGCTGAAACATAAATCCATCCAGCTTGGATATAGCCCTCTGCCTGGTGCTGGGGAAGTTCTAAGGCCCCATCTATAAGTACTGGCCTAGCAACAGCTATGATGCCCAAGGTTGGGAGACAGACCCTTGCACCAAGGCTGATGCTAGGCTTGATTATGCCCAGCCTTACAGCCACAGGGGCCTGCAAATTTTAATGAGTAATGCAGGTGTGCTCTAAGCCCATGTCAAGACTAGAACTGAGGCAGGCCACAACTCACATCCACTCTACTAGGATGCAAATCTCCATGTGATGTGGTAAAAACAGTCTCGCATAGTAATAGTGAACTGTTTAGCCCTTTCAATGATAACAAACACCTGCCTGAAGCTCCACTGGTCTAGCAGCTCTCTCTGTGATCTCTGGCCTGTATAGGAGGCCTTTAAGACAAATCCCTATGCCAACCTTCAACCCCTCCTTCCCAGTAGATAGGATCTTGCTCCCTACTCTACTCTGAGACTGGATAAAGGATACCAGAGTCAGTCAGCTGCCTCGCCTAACACAGATCTAAAGGCATGATCCATAAATATTAATAAGCATGGTGGTAGAAGCTTGGTGTTTTTTGTTTTTTGGGGGTTTTTTTGGTACCAGGGATCAAACTCGGGTCCTTGTGCTTGCACAGCAGGCAGTGAAACCACTGAGCCAAATCCCCAGCCCGGAAGCTTGGTGTTTTGTTGCACTCTGGTTTCAGTGGCAAGCCTGATATTGTTTTCTATGTCTATGGCCTGGACTGTATTCTTTCTTCCTCCCCAAATCAGGAGGCCTCTCCCTCCACACTGGGCTGCTTAGAGTTAGTGGAGAGGTGACATGAGCAACTCCCTCCTTCCTGCGTTGAGTATAGCTTTTTGTTTTGTTGTACTAAAGGCACTGTGGTCTCTTGCCTGATTTTCTTAGTTCTTGTAAAGGAAAGTAAATAGGCATTCAACTTAGTGTTTCTCTGGGGAGATAATCACTAGAGTATCTTGCTTTGTCACAAATTTGAGGAATTTTCAATTCACTTGCAGCTTTTCAGAAATTGTTTTATAAAATGGGGCATACTAATATTCTTCACATAATTACAAGTTTTAAATAGTACAGTGGATTTATGGCCATGTTTGATCAAAGTTAATATGAAACATTCTATTTAATATAAAAAAGATTTCCAAATTAGATAGATAGATACTTAAGTCAAAGTGGTAAGATCCAGTTACTGTGTGTGCTAGATCCAACTTGTACCCGTTTTTTAAGTCAGTTGTTATTTTTCACAGATTTTATAAACATGTTAATATCACATTGGCACATAGAAATTGGTTTTATGGGGGGATATTTATATGATGAAAATCAGCAAAAACTAGAAAACAAGTCTTTAATAACTGGTTCTCTTAAAGGAAAAATAAACATTTAACAGACCTATTCCAATAGGTCTTGAGTCCCAAACCAAATAGACACATCCTCCTTACAAGTGATTTTTAAAAAGAAAGACATTTTAAATAGTATATTACTAAGACTGACTCATTAAATAGAATATTAATCACAGTATTGACTTCTTAATTTTCATCACTGAATTATTGCTAGTAACCAAAAATGTCAATTAGACACAGAACTTATCTCCTATCCCTCTTCTATTATGTATCTAAATCATTATTTCTGCAAGGACCTTCAAGCTAAACATATCATGAGGAAAAGATGCCCCCAAGTTCTCACTGTGATTGTTCTAGGATTCAAATCAGAAGTCTAAATTTCTAATATAGAATGAATAACATGGAATACTTCTGCAAGGAGCAGGTTTGATAAGTTACTATAGTGTTTCTAAACCTCCTGTCCCAAGGTTTTTAATGTCAAGTAGCATTTTGGAATCTTTTAGGATTAAATAGGCTTAGAATTCCCTCAAAATTATTCTTGTATTTTCCCTGTGGACAGTTTCTTTTCTAAGGTAATAAGCAAGAAACTTTTTTTTCATCTTAGGAGTTACATTTTTACCTTGAGTTAATTAAGTGTCTTTAATGGTATGTTAATTGCCTACTCCCTGTTTATTAAACCTAACTATTGAAAACAAGTCAAAACTTCAGTAATCAGAAAGAATATTGCTTTTACCCTGAGAACCTTTAGGGCTATGATGAGCCCTGAAGAGAATCCTGTAATACCGGATGGAATGAACACAGGCATGGTGACCAGCTTAGTGTGGACTGTGTTGCAGGTTTTTCAAGGGACCTCATGTGATTTCAATAACTGGACGTCTTGAAGGGAATTCTGCAACCACACATTCCTATCCTTCTTACAAACTGTCCCGGTGCTCAGCACATTAAAACGTTCTCTAAAGATCTTTAATGACCCCTAACTAGAGAGCGCAGAAAAAGAAAATGCCTTGAATTGCATTCCTCAGTCTCTAAAGAGTGGAGAGGACCCAGACGGGGCGTTACAGCTTGGCACAACCTCTCCCCTGAGTCCTCCTTATGACAGCATGTGACCCTCAACATCTCAGGCCAAAAGGAACAAACCACTCTCTCATCCCAATTCTTACCTGTGTGTTCCCAAAGCAGTTGTGAGGGAAATCACAGGTCACTTTTACCAATAACAGAGTACAGGAGTCTGAATGATTGACTTCGTGAAGAAGCTGAGTAGATCAATGGCTTTCCATATGATGGCATCATTTTTACTTACTCAGGAGTTCATTTATAATCTTCACTAGAAGTGAAAAGGGTAGAGTTATTTCTATATATTTTATAGAATGTGCCATATATATAAATGTTATCAGTTATGCATTTACGGAACTGTCACTCTGTGGGTCCTAATAAAATACTAAGAAAAATCAAGAAGACTTATAAATAAGGCAGCATGTCCTTTGATCATTCTTGGGGAAATATTCCTTTCCAGAAACAAGAAGAAATGGACCTGTCTTCAAGGACACTCAGGTTCCCTGTCCAGTACCACAGGGAAGCTACTCAGAAACTGCATCTGAGAGTCTGAAGGCTAGGCTCAGCTAGCACCAACTATCCCCATGTCATCCACTGTGTCTATTTTCAAGACTGCATGCTGACCAGATTGGCCCTTCTGTAGCTTTCCTCGTTGATACATTTCCTTCTTTAAATGCTTTAGAGCTCCAGTCTCACAACTATTCCTATAAGTCAAGGACAGACTTCATCCACTCCTATGAAGTGTAAATTCCCTAGAATAGAGTTTTTATTCTTCACTATTCTATTGGGAGAATGGTCCATCTATCACCTGAATTAAAATCACCTACAAGTGCTGATTTAAAAGTGAAGATTTATTCAGGGCACCTTCTGCAGACCTCATGAATCAGAACAAATACTTTCCCCCTAGGCTCTCCAGAATGATTCCCTGGTACACTAATATTGAAGAACCCACTGTGTAAAGCCAACACTGGCACCTCCGTAAGGTGGAGGTATTAGCCAGGATTCTCCACAGAAACAGAACAACTAGGATAGGGACACACACATAGATTTACTATGAGAATTGGATCGTGTAATTATTGAGGCCCAGAGGTCTCTATCTTCAAGATGGAAAACCAATGATGTAATTGAGTCTGAATCAAAAGACCAGAGAACCAAGAGTTTCCATCACTGAGAGAGGTAGAAGATGGATGTCTCACCTCAAAAAGAAATTTTGAGGTTTTTTGTTCTCTTGAGGGTCTCTATCCATGGTGATGAGGTAGATCTTCTTTATAAGAGTTATTCACTCAAGTGCCAATCTCCCAGAAATAGTTTTACAAGCTATTTTTGCATTCCTTAACACAGTCAAGCTGACATATAAAGTTAAGCATCACGAGGCTGAGGGTATAGCTCCGTGGTACAGCACTTGCTTAGCATGTATACAAAGCCATGGATTCTATTTCTAGTACCAAAAGTAATAGTAATAATAAATAAAAATGAATTAAATTAGACATCACAGTATCCTTTGTGGCAGCGTTGATGTGAGAGAAATGATATGAAAAATCAAAGAAGAGCATCCCAGAAAGGAAAAACTGTCATTTCCTATCACAGGACTGTATGTCACTCTGTATAGAATACATAGATATTTCACTTGCATGAAAAAGATAGTGAAGCATGTCATTATGTGAATTGGTCTCACTGGTAAATAGATTTAGCATTAGTGCTGATGGTGAACTAAAAATGAATCACAGAGTTCCGTTGCTGTACAAGTCAGTGCTCTTGCAAATCCTACACTGTGATGCAGAGACTTGTTCACCACAGTGGTTGTTAGAGCATTTTTACCAGGATAAGGAGAGGGCACTTAGCATGAGAAGGGGAAACTGTACTTTACTGAACAAACTTCCAGGAAGACTGGCCTTCTCATATCCCAGATTTTCAAAACATTGCTCTTCTCTTCAAATAATTTTATCCAATTAACATCTATTTTTCACTCTTTTACATAGTAATTAGGTTTTAATTACCAAAACCCAGCTACTGATCCTAAAAAGTACTGAAAAATCATATATATGCAATAAATCCTTAGATGCCATCGCCATGTCCTAAACTAAGACAAATGAGTTTAATTCCTTACCTGCTTCCATTTTTACCTTTAGACCTTTCATTCCTCTTTTACAAATCCTTTTATGACCTTTTTTTTTCATTTGAGGACCTGTTATTGAAAACCAGAGAGAGAAGTTCAAAGAAATGAATATAAATGAATATGAGTACAGAAACTTTCATTTTATAATGGTAATATGGAATATATCCATATTCCAGTATTTTTATTTAGTATTAATAATTTTGCAAAGTATCCTGTCTAAAGGCAATATTCCTGTGTCTTTTTGCTACCAAAAGCTCTATCCTCCAGAGAAAAAGCGTGGTCAGTAGTTTGCACATTCCAGAATGGTTACCTTTATAATGATTGTAGTCATTGAAGTCCTTATAACAAACTTAACTATATAAATAACTGTTAACTTATAAATAACTGTTATTATAACAACTATTAAATTTAAAAGGTTAATATCAGATCTTATCAAATTATTTTTCATGTGCAGTATGTACATTTAATAATACTTTGACTATCTTTTTTTAGTAAGAGAGAAAGAAAGGAATGGAGGATAGGAGGAAATATAGTATAGAGAGGAAAGAAGATGAAAAGGAAATGGAGGAGGAATAGAGGGAAAAGGAAGGGACTTTTTACATTATTAATATGAAAAATACATTAATTATAGTCATATTTCCTTCATTACTGTAGATTATAATAACAAAACTTTAGGTGTGACTTTGCTATTTTAAACAACAAAAACAGGAAGACAGAACCAAGATTTATGACAGACTTCCTCTATGTCAGCAACTTTATGTACTTAAGCACTTAGATATCAGAATAAATAGTTCAAAGATAAAGATATTATCTTCATTAGGAAATTGAAGTGTTATGAGTTAACATATGATTATCATAGTTCTGACTAGTTGCAAAATCAGGAATTGGACCAAGATAAGTTATCTAAAAAGTTCTATTCTGTTTTATGTGATTTCTTTTCATGGCATACATTATTGTCTATAATTTCTCGATAATCAACTGCTGATTCCTAGCCTTTGATCACGAACTCAGCACCTGATTATAACACTGTTGGTAAGCAAATAAGTCTACTGTACAAAATATTCTCATATTAGAGTTCAAAACAAAGGTTGAAAGTCAAAGGCAACATATTTCCTGGAGCGCTAATGGAATTCATAAACATCATTCTTCTCACAGCAAAAATAAGACACAAAAATCAATGTTGTTTACTCAGGGTTAAAATTCAAACTCCTGACTGTTAGTCTTTTGGCTGCAAAGTTGGCAAAACCCCCAAAATGCAGGAAAATCTGCCCACTTCTAGTCTCAAATCTCATACTTACACATTATTTTTCCTAAAACTAGGTTAATGAATTAGGATCTAAAAAATAATTTTTTCTTCAGGTTCATGTTGATTTTGAGAACAACATCTAGAGCAAAAATATTTATAAGGAGGGAATCCTGAGCTGAAGGAAAAATCCAGTCTAGAGGGTCAGGAGTGGTCTCTTGGGTTGTGGCTAAATATCCTACGGTGACTGGAAGAGTTTTGCTCTGTGCTCATGATTTTTATGAATAGTCCCTTCATAACTTCACAAAACTGTCCCAGTTTGGGTAATATATCCTTTATTCAGTCTACTAGTAGAAAATCAAAGCAGGGCACGGTGGTGCACACCTGTAATCTCAGCCCTCTGGAGGCTGAGGCAGGAGGATCACTGCTAGTTCGAGGCCAGCCTGGGCTACATACTGAGCTCAAGGATAGCCTGAACTACAGAGTGAGACCTTGTCTCAAAAAAAAAAGAAAATCAAGATTACCAAAGCAGACACAAATGTAGCTGTCCACCTTGAGTTTTTCCATGCTGCTAAAAATGTGCAGTATTGATATGAGGTTTTGATAAAGCTAAAACCACAAATTATATAATAAATGCTGCTTATCTAATTTACAAATATTGAGAGATCGTTCATTTTTCTTCATTTCCACTTTGCTCTTATTACCCAGGATTGCTTTTGTTAATCTAGGTCTCTTCTGGTTCCATGTGAATTTTTAGGTTTTCTCCAGTTTTATAAAAAATGTTTTGGTATTTTGATTGGGACTGCATTAACTCTATATATCAGACTTGGAAGTATGGCTGTTTTGACTATATTGGTTCTACCTATCCAGAAACAGGATATCTTTCCATTTTCTGATGTCCTCTTTGAGAACATTTTTCAGAGAACTGTACTTTTGTAGAAGTTTCACACTTCCTTTGTCAATTCTTAATTTTATCAGTGCTATTGTGAATGGTATTTTTTCTACTTTATTAATGAGTTAAGTATTGGTGTACAGCAATGCTATTTATTTGGGGGTGTTGATTTTGTATTCTGCTATGTTGCTCAACTTATTTATTCTAGGAGTCTTTTGATGGAATATTTTGGGTCTTATTTGTAGATGATCATTGCATTTACAAAGAATAATTTTACTTTTTCCTTTCCTATACACATCCCTTTTATTTTTCTTACCAATTATTCTTACAAATGTTTTGAATATTATTTTGAACAAGAATGGTGATAACAGACATCCTTGTCCTATTCATGATTTTAAGAGGGAAATCTTTTGATTTTTTTCCTACTTAAAAGGTTTGTCATAAATGGCTTTTGTCATATTGATATAAGGTCCTTTTATTCATATTTTCTTCAGGGATTTTGATCATGAATGGATGTTGGATTTTGTCAAAAGCTTTTTCTGTATCTATTACGATCATTATATGATCTATGTTAATTGGTTCTGTTTATGTAATATATTACATTTATTGATTTGCATATGTTGAACCATCCATGCATCCCTGGGGTGAAACCTACATCATCATGATGGATGATTTTTTAAAATAATTTGTTGCGTTCCCTTTCCCAGTATCTTGTTGAGGAGTCTTGCATCTAAATTCACTAAAGAGATTGGCCTGTAGTTCTATTTTTTGGATGCATTCTTTCCTGGTTATGGAATCAGTATAGTGTTAGCTCCAGAAATGACTTCGGGAATAATCCTTCCCTTTCAATTTCATTAAACAGATTGACAGATATTGATGTTACATCTTCTCTGAAGCTCTTCTAGAATTCAGCAGTGAATCCATCAGGATCTGGGCTTTTCTTAGTTGATTGACTTTTTATTGCTGTATCAGTTTCATTATCTATTATTGGATTAATCAGTGTTTTTATATCTTGGTTCAGTTTTGGTAATTCATATATATATATTATATATATGAATCTATCCATTTCTTTTGAATTCTCCAATTTATTGGTGTACAGGCTGGCATTGGTAATAATTAGGGTTTTGGCAATATCCATTGTGAGTTCACCTTTTTCATTTCTAATTACACTGATTGGGGTCTTTCTTTTTTGGTAAGATTCGCTAAGGGTTTGTCTATTTTGTTTATCCTTTCAAAAATAGCTATTTGATTCATTGATTCTTTGTATTTTTTAATCTCCATTCCATTGACTTCTGCTGTGATCATTATAATTTCCTTTCTTATATTAGCTTTGGGTTTGGTTTGTTCTTGTGTTCCTAGGAAGTTGAGGTGCACTGTTAGCTAACTTAGTTGAGCTCACTCTGTTTTTGTGAAATGGGCATTCACAACTACAAACTTCCCTCATGGTGCTGCTTTATTGTGTCCCACAAATTCTGCTATCTTGTACTGGATTATTATTTAGTTCTAGGAACTATCTTACTTCTTCCTTGATTTATTCTGTAACCTGTTGATTATTTAATAATTAATTTCCATGTATTTGCATAATTTCTATTTTCTTTTGCCATTGATTTCTAGTTTCAATGTGCTATATATGATAATATGAATGGTATAATTTTGATTCTTTTCCATTTACTTAGACATACTTTATTGGCTAGAATTTGGTCTATTTTAGAGAAGGTTCCATGTGCTTCTGAGAAGAATATGTATTCTGTTGTTGGGTACAACACTCTGTTAAGTCCATTTGCTTAAAAGCTTTATTCAACTCTATTTCTTTGTTGATTTTTTTTTGTCTAACTGATCTGTATATTTGTGACAGTGGGGTATCTATAATTGTTTATGTTTACCTGATCTTATATGTCCACTATTACAGGGGCACCTCAGTTTACAAACTTAATTTGTTCCATGATTCTGAAAAAGATGGTAACATTAATGTTCATGCAGGCAAGATGGCTGCAGTCATGTTTGTCCCTGATGCAGATTTTGCAAACAAAAGCAAATTTTACCAAATGCTTCTTTGACTAAACTGTTCACAAAAGCATTCGTGAACCAAGGTACTACTGTAGTTGTTTTATGAAGTTGGGTGCATTGTTGTTTGGTGCATATATGTTGATAATTTTTATCTATTCCCATTAAATTGTTCCTTTAACTTATATATAGTGACAATCTTTGCCTGCTTTGATCAGTTTTGGCTTGTAGTCCAGTTTACCTGAAAATAGGATAGCTACACCTCCTCAATTTTGGGTTCCTATTGCATAGAATATCATTTTTCATACTTTGAATTTTTAGTCCATGATTTCTTTTCTTTTTTTTTTTTTTAGTTAAATGTGTTTCTTGTAAAGAGCATACTGTTGGATTTTGTTTCTTGATCAGGAAATTATGACCATTCACAATGAGAGTTATTACTTACTGGTATTGACTTATCATTGCATTATTTTCCAATTGCTCATTCCCTTTCATTTCCTTCTACTGAACTGCTCACTGTACCTGGAGTATTCAGTCTATTAGCTGCATGTCACTTTCTAGGGTATCCTTGATAATTTTTTCAAGTCATGCTGGTTAATTTCTTTAGGAGCTGTTTAACACGGAAATATCTTATTTCTCCATCAATTTTGAAAAATAGTTTTGCATGATATATCAGTGTAGGTTGGAAGTTGTTTACTTTTAGGGCATGAGACACTTCACTATAAGCTCTCCTGGTCTTGAAGTTTTGTTCTGAGAAGGCTGCTGTACTTCACCTGGGTTTAACCTTTATAAGTAAATTGTTGCTTTTCTCTAACAGCTTTTAAGGTTCTCTTCTACTTTTGGAGAGTGGGATTTTGGTATGTCTTGGAGAGGTTATATTTTGTATTTTTTTTCATCATCACCATGTAGATACTGATTCCAAGCTTCCTTTACAATTAGGTATAGGTTATAGCTAATGATGTGTTATTAGAAGTTACAAATACTATTGTCAAGTCTAGTTCATGAAAGTCTCCTAATTATAATCCCTTCCTTCTATGTATCAAGTGGAAAGGACTTCAAAGACTTAAATGAAGGTAGAACCATAAAATAGAGCCCAAGTTCCTCAATGTCTTCATAGAGAATAAATGTCTAAAGTTTTATCTGTACAGAAGCTAGTGGAAATTATTTTTTTTCATTTTCAGAGTGCTCCAAAGGAGATTTATAACAGCTATCTTATCTGAAGAGCTTTAAAAAAAAAAAAAAAAAAAAAAAAAAGCTAAAATGACTAGGAGCCTTTAGCACCAACTAATTAAAATCAGGTAATTTCCAGAGAGATTCTCCTTTGTTCATGAAAACCTACAGTTCACAGACTCTAGTTCTTCATGGAACAATAGATAAAATTCAGGAATCTGAAAGAGAAACTACTTAACAGAATTCTCCATTTGATCTTATTTTCTTAAGTAAAATTTAAGAGCTACATGAAAGAGTAGTAGTACTCCTCTGAGGTCACACATTTCAGATTGTCCTGAGTGAATCTGTACCCTGAGAAATTATCACAGAGAGGCAGCCAATATTTTTTCAGTCAAAGTGAGACATAATTTCATCACTTTTCCTATATCTTTAGAGGGATTTAAATAATTTCTTGGCAGAAATTTTTGCCCTTGGTTGTGATTACCTGAATTTTTTCATCTGTAATATGCAATATTAAACAGATCTTAATACTTGTCTCAATAGAGTAATCCAGTAGCTCCAGGTCATATGTCATCTAGATGATTATGTCAAAAAAGTTTCTTTAGTACTCATTTCAATTGAGAGATTGAAATTATTTACAGTATTTCCTTTTCTCTAAATAATAATAGTGTATGAAAGTTGAACTTTAGCTATGCTATCACATTTGATTTTAACAGTAGCCTTGTAAAATAGTTACTGTTATTCAAATTGTTGAAGCAAACACAGTAAGAGAGGGTTTAGATTGGTTGTAGGTCTATGTTTTCAGCCATTACCCAGTACTGTCTTTTAAATTGGGGTATTTTATATTTATATCTGTGAGGCCATCAGGCACCTTAAGCCAACTAAGCCTTAATTAGTAACATTAATTTCAAAGATACAAACCTCAAAGCTACACAATAACCACTTTCATGTCTAAAAGAAAGTTTTTATAGAAGAAGCATATTCTACATGTCCAAGTATTTGTATGTAGGCCAAAAGAAGATTCAGAGCTGAGGAAGAGAAGATAATTTACATTTCAAAGAGATCAAAATGAACACCAGAAGGGAGGGCTTTCTAGTTGAGGGAAAGACTTAAACAGAGACTATTAATTAATGACTTAGGATAAGCTTTCCCAATTATTCACTAGTCATTTGATTATAAGATGAACTTGTGTCCTGAAATAGATACAGTCCATTGTAAAACTGATTCAAAGCAGAGCCCAGAGGGACATAAGGAAATTGTATGTTTTCCCTATTTTTAAAAGTAAAAGTAATTGTTACTCTAAAAATGGTTTTGAAAAATAGTTATAGTTGCTATTTATGGAAAAATAGTTATCTATTTGAGATGTGCTAAATGAGGTAAGAATGTATGAGAAAGAATGGGAGAACTGTAGTATAAAAAATTAAGACCTCAGTCCTCCATAAGAGAAAATCCTAGGAGCCAAGAAATGGAAAGAAATCTTGGCTCCAATACTGCTAAGACTATAACCTTAGGTAAGTGACGCATCAAGCAAGAAGAATGCTCTCTCTTACTCCTGAAATCAAGAGATAAGTGATTCACTGGGATTATAAGGAGTCTTTAATAATCTTCTCCTCTAGCTAAAAGTACACAATACCTTCTGTCTCTTTCCTGACAAATATAGAAAACAAATATTAGTTAGATATAGTCTTTTGTGTCAGAGTAAAGGAAACTACTGCTGTACTGGTATTTCCAGGGTTTTTCTAGGTAGATGAGTTTTTTCCTATGTTCTTGAGGGCAACCTGCATAAGAAAGCCCATACCAGGTCTGTTTCACATTGTTTATAATAAGGCCACCTAAGAGGGTAATGGGCACTCAGCATATACAATATTTGTAGAGACCGTAGAATGACTACTCAATAAGCCAGTCAAAGATTTGCTTGTCAAGATCAAAAGGAACTATGAATTAGATATCCCCTTTGAACTGCATGTCCTAAAAAAGTCCCAGAAATTGCCCCACAAAAAAAGGAGTCAACTTCAAAATCTTCCAGGCCACAAGAATACTTTTACCTATGACATTTCCAATTAAATAAGAACTCTCTTAATCTCCTTACCTTTCCTGATAGAGATGTTATCTGACATGTTCAACTTACTCATTTTATGCCACTTTATATCAATTTATATGAACTTTGTTCCATTAAATCATATTAGTATCTCATTTCCACACTGACAGAATCTTATCTATATAGACAGCAAACAAAATGATAATTTCAGGCAACTAACAGTTTCTCGCCATGTATCTACAGATCAAAATACTATCTTCAATTATTTGTAGAATTGGAAATCTGAATGATTAAAAGGTATATACAATGGAGGGCAACGTTTTTCCCTCCAGCCTGAGCCAGTGAGTAATTTGTATCATTATGCCTCCAAGTTTTGGATTAAAATCTTTTTTTTTTTTTTTTTTTGGTATCAGGGATCGAACTCGGTCCTTGAACTTGCGCAGCAGGCAGTGAAACCACTGAGCTAAATCCCCAGCCCTAAAATCATTTTATAACATAAAATATGTTGGCTTTCAGAGTGGCCATTGACATTTCTCCTAGAATAGTCTCCAAATTGAGCCTCAAAGCTGGAACTTTTTTCCATTTCTTCTTTAGCAAACATGAGTACAGAGATAGATGAAAAAATACGATGCTTTGTAGGAAAATTGGAGATCATGAAGGTTAAATTTTATTTCTATAGAAAGTTCAAATCCAATTCTTCCTGCTAGGTTTAGGACTTTGGGTTTCAATCTCAAGTTCTCTTAGGTCCTTCAAAGAACTTAGGTAACCCTGGTGAGTTTCAAGGCATGATCACAGTAAAATTGATTTCTTTTAGTTTTCAAGTGTTTTATATAACTTTCACAATTCTTTAATATCTGATTTTAACAAAAACCAGTATTTCTGATTTATAGTTTTCGATACCTAGGAAGTTTAAATCTCAGTTTTATAGCCTCAGATGAATTTTGGGGACTTTTATTCATTAAATCTTTTGCTTTCTTTCCTTCTCTACCTCACTCCTATCACACCCAATCCTTCCCCATTTGGGAAATAGCTTTACTGAAAAAAAATCTTATCATTAGCTGGTGTGAAGATTTAAAGAGATTTCTGTGCTATCCATTTATTGTGTTGTGCCCTTGTTCAGTTGCCAAAGAACTAAATTAATCATAGAATTCCCAAGCAAAGCAATTTATCATTACCTCATCATCCATCAAAGCAGCTGTTTCCCTTCTAAACTTTCTTTTTAAACAACATACAGCAACTGACATGCTTTTCCTTTCTTACTTGTCCTTTGAAAGATGGTGGCTGTTTGAAATCTCTCATTTCTCTCTCCCCACTGTACCAGTCTATTCACTTCTCCTGCTCACTGTATCATCCATTTGAGGACCTCTTTCTCCAGTGTTCTCCTATTCTGAGGAAATCTGTCTTTCTTTGGCTTGCGTTTGGTTCTAACAAATTTGCTTCAAAGCCACCATTCTCCAACAACAGTGGTGACAATGACAGCTTTTAATGTGCTAGGCACCTTATATGTACTATCTTTAATGCTCACATTCATTCTGTTTTTACAAATTAACAGAGATGATGAGAATCAGAGACATTACCGTCCATGTCCCACAGCTAAAGGATGTCAAAATCAGAATTTGATCTAGGTATATGAGAAAGCCCAAAGTTTTGCAGTTTCCATTCTTTCAAGTTGTTTCAATAACCCCTCTCCCAGATGTTTCTTACATTAATAGAATAAGTGGAAAATAAATAAGTAGCATACTGAAAATATAAGTATAAAAATATCTGATATCACACACTAGGATTAAAAGGTACTAATCACTGTGCTGGAGAATCCCTTTGATCAAAATTAATGGAAAGGCCTGAGTAAGCTCGCTATAGATTTTAGTTTTCTGCTTTATTCTTAACAAAATGAAGCTCATCTTGTCAAATCTTGGTCACAGTTGGACATTATGAGCAAGCTTTGATTGAGACTTCTGCTGACAGCGAAAGCTAAATGGAGTCAGCAGTGTGCCCTTCTAGACAAAAACTGAGAAATATTTATGAGGAGAATAATAAAGCACACCATTCCTTAATGGTTTCCAAGCTATAGCAAAGAATTCTGATGAGATATGGCAATAAACTGTCTACTTCTGCCAGCAGTAGAATGAGGGTGGTGTTCTAGACCTGAGGGGACCTTGGCTACTGCCTGCTTTGTGAGTGCATATCTTTGCAACAGCCAAAATTTACTTTGACTAAAGCCAAACTACTCATTTTTTTAAACACTAGACTTAGTTGAGCTTCCTTTTGGATTAGTTGTAGCCATCATCAATTAGATACTATCTTCAGTGGTAAACATTTAGAACCAAATTAAATCATTACATAAAGAATCTTTGCCTAAAACAATATCAAAATAAATCAGAAATTAAAAGACAGTTATCTCCTTATGTAACTGGTGATAGGTACATTGAACAAACTCTGCCAAACATAACATTATTCTTCAGTGAAATTAATAAAAAGATTCACTTTTTACCACTAGTTCAAAATAAACTGAAAGATATAAAATAAAATGTTTATCTTGAAAATAAAGAGCCATACTATTTTAGTAGAAAATACTTTTATTAAAATATATTTGACAAATAGTGTTTTTAGGAAGCGCAAAATCATATATTTCCTAAAAGACCCCCACCACTTGTCCAGTGATGGACAAATTTGAAGAATGCAAGAATTCCTCATTCAGTTACTGTTTTAAATTTCCATATCTCGGTAAGGGACAATAGGTCTTACTCAGTTGTCAGAAGACTGGAAATCATCTTTCTTCCTCCTCTCCTGCGCACTCTGCAGCCAATTCATAACTGAAAGATTTCTGTTCTGTATCAAAATAACTCTGAATCTACTCATGTACCAAAACCTACTCCCTCCACCCTTCATAGTAACCACTATTACTCTTTTCTTGAATTAATATGTCTCCTGAATTTCTAGCTTTAAGTCTCTCTGCCTGCAAAGTCTATTTTTCATGCTGCAGCCAGATTACTCTTTCCAAAATGTAAATCTGATTGTATCACTCTTTTCCATAGAACACTTTGATGGCTTGCCACTGCCCTCAGGATAAAGTACATACAACTGATAAGTGCCTTGTAAATTCATTCCCCTAATTATCTTGACACCCTCTTTTTTTCTCCTCAGTAATTATCCCAACCGTTCTGAACTACTTTAAGTTCGCTATCATAGGGTATTTTCCATTATTTCCATGTCTTTGCACACATTCTTCCTTATGTTAGTACTCATGAAAAGCTACCAAAAAGCTCTTATGTTTTAACTGAAGCAACTCAATATTACTCAGCTTCCCATCACTGTGACATAAAACCTGAGATAATCAACTTAAAAGGAGGAAAGATTTTTGACTCACAATTTCAGAACTTTCTGTCCATGGTGGCTTGGCCATGTTGCTTTGGGCCTGTGACAACACAGTACATCATGGCAGGAGATCCTGGTACAGGAGGTCTGTTTACTTAATGATGGCTGAGAAGTGAAGAAAGCAAAAGCTGGAACACAGTGCCCCAGTATCCTAACTTCCTCCCCCTGAGTTCCACCTCCTAAAGGTTTCACCACCTCCCACTAGTGCCACAAGTTGGAGACCAAATCTTTAGCATGTGGGCCTTTGAGGGACATTTAAGATCTAAATCATAACAAAGTTAAGTCAAAGTGGATTGTGATAGATTAAAAATGTTTAATCACAAGAGTGATAAAAATAAAATAAAAATATATTAAAAAATCCAAGAGGAATTGATATATAATACTAAAAAACTAAAATAAAACAGAATAAAGCAAGAAATGAGAAATGCAGGAAGAAAAAAATAGACACACCAAATAACAGAATGTCATTCATAAATGCATCCATTTCCATAATTATATTAGATTTAAACAGGCTAAGCAATAGAACAAAAAGCAGAGACCATCAGCCTGGATTCAAAAGTGAGAACCACATACTATCGAGAGAAGCCTGTTTAATAAAGAAAAATATGTAGAAAGTAAAAGTTTGAGAAAAGATACAACATGAAAACATTATTCTTAAGAACACTCTAGTGGCTACATTAATCATTTAAAATGTCACAACATGATCTATTTCAGATGACTCATTAGCAACTGAAGGAAAATGGCAGAAAGGACCTGTGAACCCAGGATAAAAGATATTTGCTGGGCTGGGGATTTATCTCAGTGGTCCCACTGCCTGCCTTGCAAACACAAGGTCCTGAGTTCAATCCCCAGTACCAAAAAAAAAAAAAAAAACCAAAGATATTTGCTGAGGGAAAATTACTGGTGCAAGACAGTGAATCACCAATGACAAAGTAGTGTCTGTTTAGATATTTCTCAGGATCATGTTTATTATCTATTTTATCTTTTGCTGCTATGGAAATGTTACACTTCAGGTATATTTCCAGTGGACTATGACTAGAATGGAATTATTTGAAAATAATTTCAGCTCTGTGGATTTAATAACCAGAGACTGTGTCTCTTAGACTAGATATGATCAGCTTATCTCTGATATCTTATTTCCAAAATGGAAATAGCTGGTTATTTTTTATTGTCTCAAGTATTCTCATTCATGCATTTTTGTAAAATTTACTTGGGTTTTCACTTCTGAAAACTAAAAAATGGACTAAAATGAAATAAGCATTAAAATGTTAAATCAGCCAGGGATTTAGCTCAGTGGTTCCACCGCCTGCCCTGCCAGGGCAAGGTCCTGAGTTCGATCCCCAGTACCAAAAAAAACCTGTTAACTCAAAGAAAATTACTTAAGGACAGCTGTATTACTTCAAAGATAGACTCTTCCCAACAATAAAATATCAGTACATTAAAAACTGAACATGTGCTTAATATCAGAACATGAACATACATGAACCAAAACCTCTAAAAAAGAGATAAATTAGGGAGATAAACTAACATTCAACATTGGAAATCTTAACTCATATATTTTTAAATAAGGGTTTAGAAGATCCAAACAGCACAAACACATTAATCACAATAACTTTTAGAGGCTAATACACCCCAAAACTGTAAATTCACATTCATTTCTAGGGTGCATGAAATGGTAACCAAGACTGATCCTATGCTGATCTAATAAGCAAAAGATTGAGATTTTACATAGTATTTTCTTAACCCCAACACAAGTAAATTAAGAAATATAAATTAAGAAATCAAAAAACAACGTATATAGAAAAGAACTATATATTTAAAAATAAGCCAACTCAATCCTAAATCACCCTTGGGTCATGGAAGAAAAAAAATAGAAAATATTGTTGACTGAATGAAATTTTTTTTTTTTTTTGTACTGGGGATCGAACTCAGGACCTTGTGCTTGCAAGGCAAGTGTGGTACCACTGAGCTAAATCCCCGGCCCAGACTGAATGAAATTTTTAAAGACACAAACTTTATAAAATGCAGCTAAAGCAATATGTGTATGTAAGGGTGAAGGGTTCAGCTTCCCTGTTGCTGGTACTAAAAGCACCTATAACTTAACAGAAGAGAAGTTAATTTTGGCTTGTGATTTCAGAGGTAATAGTCCATGGTCAGCCAGCTCCAAGGTACAAATATCCTGGTGAAGGAGCATGGTGGGGAAAAGCCATGGAAGCCAGAAGCACAGAAATATGGAAGCTCCAGGGCAAAGGGGAGCCCCCCAGTGACCCAACTCCTCCAGCAAGGCCCCACCTCCTAATAGCACATTTAGCTATGAACTCATCAATAGATTAAACCACTGGTGATATCGTGCCCCTATGATCTGATCACCTTCCAGAAACCCTACCACTGAACACATGTGACTTTTGGAAGACATTCTAGATCTAAGCCAATATAGATTGGTTATAATTTTTAAAACTTAGAGAAGAAAGGTCCAAAATCATTGATCTAAGGTTCTACTTAAGGAAACTTAAAAAAAAAAAAATTTAAATTTAAAAAAGAAACCAAACTAAACCCAAAGTAAATAGAAGTTCAGAAATGAGGATAAGAACAAAAGGACACACAACAGAGAAAATCAATATAAGCAATAGCTCCTTTAAAAGTTTGATAAAATTGAAAAAATTCTAGCTAGACTTATCAAGGAAAAAAAAGTATAACCCACCAGGTCAGAAATGAAAGTGATGACTTCTAAATCTTACAAACATTAAAAGAATAATGAGGGAATTTTAGGACAACTTCAGATTAATCAATATGATGGATTAGATCCATGATGGTAAACCTTTAGAGACTAAATACCTAACCTGCAAGCCAAACAAAGAAATTGCAAAGTGTCAACAAAGAAATTAAACCTGAATATGGAGCATTTAGAAAAGCTGAGTTGGCTCACATGCCAACAGAGAGGGCTGAGTGTGGGCAGTGTGGCACGTATGCCATAAGTTCTCCAGTACTGGCTCAGAGGAAATAGAAAACTTCCTTGAAAAAGTTACCAAAACAGACATGAAAGGAAATAGAAAATTTAAATATTTCAATATCTGTTAAGGAAATGAATTTGTACTTCAAAATATCCCCAAGAAGAAATTTCTGAACTCGGTTTCAATGATAATTTCCATCAAATATTTTAGAAAAAAATCTTACACAAAACTGATTTTCCTCTGAGTGTAAAAACTAAGTAAAGAAGACAACTCTCAGAACTTCAACACTGCATTAGTGGTATTATCATATACAAAAAGATACAGAACAGTATAAAAATTGAAAGAGAAAAATTAAAATTATGAATGAAAGAACATTTGCTGAAGAAAATTAAAGAACATCTAAATGAATGAAGGGAATACCACCTTCTAGATAGGAAAACTCAAATGTTATTGCACTATCAATTCTCCACCAATCTGTATATTATCAACACAATTATTACGAGTATCTCAATCTTTTTTTCAGAAAATAACAAGCTGATACTAAAATATATATGGAAATTCAAATGAATTATAAGAGCCAAAAATTCTGTGAAAAGAAGATAAAACCTGGAGGACTAATATCTGATTTCAAGACTTAAACTTACTATAAATAGCTACAGTAACCAAAATAGTTTTGGTGAAAGGACAGATATATAAATTGATGAAGCCAAATAGAATCCACGAATAGGCACATACATACTTGTATATGGTCAGCTGATTTTAGACAAATGTCCCAGGGTACTGCAATAGAGAGACAAGTCTTTTTAAGAAATAACACTTGAAAAACTAAATAGCTATCAGAGAGAACAAATCTCTGTCTGCCTCATATCATACACAAAAATTTATTCAAAATGGATCTATATCAGTCAGCTGTCTCATTGCTGGGAAGCAAAGCTGAGGAGCAGAGCCAGAAAGGAAGGAATCAGGGACAAGGTTCAGTGCCAAAGGCCATGCATTTATGACCTACACAGACATGAGCTTTATTAATCCCCATAGGTACCCTCAAGCCAATCAAGTTGACCATCCAGGTTGATTGTCATACGATCATAGACCTAAATATAAATTATAGAACTATAAAATTTTCAGAACACATACAGGAAAATCTTCACTACATTAGCATAGGGAAAGATCTTGGATGGAACACAAAAGTGTAAATCATAAAAAGGAAAAATATTGAAGTGGACTTAATCAGGTTTTAAAACCTCTGGTCTTTAAAGCACACCAATAAGAAACTGAAAGAGGGCCAGGGATTTAGCTCAGTGGTTCCTCCGCCTGCCTCGCAAGCACAAGGACCGAAGTTTGATCCCTGGTACCAAAAACAAAATTGAAAAGATAGCCTGATGTGTTGGTGCAAACCTGTAATTCCAGCACTCTGGAAAGCTAAGTCAGGTGGATAGTGAGTTCAAGCCCAACCTGAGCAACTTAGCAAGGCCTTATCTCAAAGAAAAAGAAAAAGGCTGAGGTGCAGCTCAGTGTGAAGACCCTGGATTCAATTCCCATTACTAAAACTAAAGGCAGGGGGGATGAGAAGATAAAACAAAAATTAGCAGAAAATGATCACTATACATATATCTAATAAAGATTTGGTATTTAGAATATATACATAATTTTTACATCTCCATAATAAAATACAAACCAATTAAAAGCAAAATATACTAAATATCAGATTTAACAAAAAATCTGTGTAACTAGATGATAAACACAAAAAGATATTTGCCATCACTAGTTGTTGGGATGATATTATATACTCACTAGAATGGCTATCATAAAAGACTGACAATATTCATGTTGGAGGGTAGTAGAGCCCCTGAAACATTCATTCATTGCCAGTTAGAATGTTGAATGATACGATCACTTTGGGTAAAGATGTTTCTTATAAATACTAAATGTATTGCTACCCAATAACATAATTTTATACATATTTATGTACATTTGTACACACAAATGAGAGTATACATCATAATTTCATCTTCCTATGTAAATTTTATAGTATATTGGCTACCTTGTATTTTATTGTATGGCTAGAGCCTAATTTACATAACTGAACTCTTATTGTAATTTTTCAGTTTTCCTCTATTGTAGACAAATCAGTACCAAATATACATGTTTATTCAATTACTTTTTTTATTAATTGGTACATTTTAGATATACAATATTACATTCATCATTGGAAATTTGTACCTTTACATAATCCATCTTGGTTCTTATTTTTTCCCCATTCCCCTGCCCTCCCTTCAACCCCTCCACCCCTCCCTATTTACAAAGACTTTGTTTCCATTTCCTCATATTAATTCCAAACCCCTCCCACTTCTCCTTCCCCTTTTCTTCCTATTTCACATTATCTATTATACCTTTTCTTAATGATTCATTTCTAGAAGTTGAAAATTTTTGATCTAAAGGATGAACATATTAAACTTGAATTATTTAAATTAGACCTATCAATCCTGAAGGTTGTACCAATTTATATTTCTTATGTCAGCACATAGATATATTTCTACCCTTAAACTGGGCTGAAAATAATTGAGTTTTCTCAATCTGACAGGCAAAAACTGTTTACCTCTATTGTGTAACTGAAGTTGATCACCTTTTCATATATTAGCTATTTCTAGTTTTTAGTACATGCATTGTCTTCCTTTTGACATAACAGCTGCTTATTACTGTCTTTAATCCATTATCTGTCATATGATTTTAAAATACATTCTCCAGGTTAGCAATTACTTGTGTGTATATGTGGGTGTGTCATATTTTCCTGTTATAGCAATATTTTTAAGTACAACAGAAATGATTAGTTTTCTTCATAGTTTTTAGCTTTGATCATAGAAAGTGCTTCTCAGCTCTAATATATTATTGAATTTTCTTCTAGTACTTTTTCGTTTTAATTCTTAATTCATCTAGAATATATTTTATTAGAAGGGGTGGATGTGAAGTGCAGCTTTTTTGACTAAATATCTACCCAATTATTTATATTTTCCTTATTACTTTAACATAACAGAATTTTCAAGTATATCTAGATGCTATTTCTTACTCTTTGTTACCTATATATTTTTGTGTCAATATCATAGTTTTATTATACTTTTGCATCTCATATTTAAATATACAATAAAACATTTTATCATTTTTTTAAATGTTTCAGGGCCAGGGATTTAGCTCAGTGGTTTCGCCGCCTGCTGTGCAAGCGCAAGGACCCGAGTTTGATCCCCAGTACCAAAAGAAAAAAATGTTTCTGCTTATTCTCATGTGCATGTTTTTCCAAACATAATTCTATGGTACATTGCCCACATGGCATTTTATTGTATCATCATATCATAGTTTATATAACTGAGCTCTATTACACATTTCCAGTTTTCCTATGTTATAGACAAACCAGAACAAACTTAAGAAATACAGAATGTGACAACTATTAGCTCTGAGAAATCAAAATAAAACTAAAATTTGTTTCATACATCTGTATATTTGTTCAATTATTTCAACCTTAGAAATAATTTTTCAAGTTTAAAAGTTTTATTCTTTGTTTTTTGAGAATGTTCATATAATATTTAATCTGTCTATAGTATATCCCTCTATATAACTGTATTTTGGTGCCTCAGTAGGATTTAATAGGTGTTATATTAGTTCTATGTATTTGTTATTTTATAAAATTTCATATTTTTCAGAAATGATGTTGACTGAAAGTTTACAAAATTTTCTATGTGACTTTTATATATAAGTAAATTATATTTTTTAGCATGCTAATTTTTTCTATTTGTTCTAATAGTTTTTCATTTTAGCTCAGTTGGATTTTATGCAAGATATTAATTTGACCTATAAATAATGATAGCTTTGCCACATATTTTCCAATTATAACTCAGTTATAGTTTATATTCCTGTCTAATTTATTTGGCTAACACTTTCTGAATCTTTTCTTGTTTCTCCAGTTTGAGAGGATACTTCTAATGCTTTAGTGATTCATCATTAAGTTTGATTATACTTGTTATTTACATGCATAACTTTGTTTAGATATATAGCCGTAGATACAGACATAGCTACATGGTATGATCAAAAAATGTGGTGATGAAGAGTGATAGTAATGTCTTTTTCCTGTAGTAAATATTTTACTTAGATAGTATTTACTGTATTTTTATCACATTTCATATGTGTAAATACTGATGAAATTACTAATTTTTCTTTTATAGTTCAGGAGTGAATGCTGAAATTTATCAAATACCTTTTTATCTAAAAATATTGTTTCAAAGTATTTAACCTTTCATGAAATATGAATGTAATCCTGGAAAATTCAGATTGAGAAACAGTTCAGTGACATATCTTTTATAATTCAGTTGAGCGATAAATTCAGTATCTCCTTTAAACATGAAAGACATACTTATTTCCAAACTTATTTTGTATCTACTTAATTTCACTTTAACAGATCTAGTTGATTTGAATATGAAAAAATGACAGCTTACCCATTATTACTGAAAGTTTTTTCCCTTAAATATTCAGTAATGACAAGGGTTAGAACGTAACACAAAATCACGTAGGAAGCATGTTCACCACAGCCATGATAGTCCCTTAATTCTGCCTTATCCCTAAAAGAAACACAAAAACAATACAGGGAAACAGTACAGGCAAATATTTGCTTGTCATAAATAAGAAAATACCTTCATAAATCAAAATTCCCCCAAGTCTGACAAAGGTGTTTCTCAAAAGTGAAAGTTCTTTATTAGAATATCTATATAAAAAAATCTCAACATTTTCAATTGGATATAACTATTGAATCAAGGGCTTGATGTTGAATGGAACTTCTATTAGCTTCATTTTGAATGAAGGGTGATCTCCCAGACAGAGATAGAGCACACACACTCATTCGCACAAAACTGGTTTCCTCTTAGCCATTGACCTCTGTTTCTCACATTCAAATTCAAAACAGCCTTTTGTGTGTGAAATGTATGCTGTTTTGCCTCACAGTCTGTGTCAGACCCTTAATTTGCCTCTTTATAGTTGTCAAACCCTGAATTTGACATGATAGCTCTATGAAGCTATTATAATTAGTCCCTCCATTGTCTTTATTTTATAGCCAAGAACTCCATAGTGCAGAAAGGTAAAACAACTTGTCCAAAATCACGTAGGTAGTAACAGGAACCCTCAGGTACAAACCCAGACATGATTACTACCAGGTCCAGCTTCTTTTCCATTGCTGCCTTACTTATGCCTCTTTACACATCTGTCACCTAACTCAACTTCTCTTCCTTCTTTACCACTCCTGTGCAGGCCCGTGACCAAGGTGTAGACCAAGAAGTGGAGTCATGCTTCACACGGCCGTGTCATGCTGGCAGCCATTCCTGGGTCTGGCTGTGCTGTTGATCTTCATGGGATCCACCATTGGCTGCCCTGCCCGCTGTGAGTGCTCTGCCCAGAACAAATCTGTTAGCTGCCACAGAAGGCGTTTGATTGCCATCCCAGAGGGCATTCCCATCGAGACCAAGATCTTGGACCTCAGCAAAAACAGGCTGAAAAGCGTCAACCCTGAAGAATTTATATCATACCCTCTACTGGAAGAGATAGACTTAAGTGACAACATCATCGCCAATGTGGAACCAGGAGCATTTAACAATCTCTTTAACCTGCGTTGCCTCCGCCTAAAGGGCAATCGCTTGAAGTTGGTCCCTTTAGGAGTATTCACGGGGCTGTCCAACCTTACCAAGCTTGACATTAGTGAGAATAAGATTGTTATTTTACTGGACTACATGTTTCAGGATCTGCATAATCTGAAGTCTCTAGAAGTGGGAGACAATGATTTGGTTTACATATCACACAGGGCCTTCAGTGGGCTACTTAGCTTGGAACAACTCACCCTGGAGAAATGCAATTTAACAGCGGTGCCAACAGAAGCCCTCTCCCACCTCCGCAGCCTCATCAGCCTGCACCTGAAGCATCTTAATATCAACAATATGCCCGTGTATGCCTTTAAAAGATTATTCCACCTGAAACACTTAGAGATTGATTACTGGCCTTTACTGGATATAATGCCTGCCAATAGCCTCTATGGTCTCAATCTCACATCCCTGTCAATCACTAACACTAACCTATCCACTGTACCCTTCCTTGCCTTTAAACACCTTGTATACCTGACCCACCTTAACCTCTCCTACAATCCCATCAGCACTATTGAAGCAGGCATGTTCTCTGATCTGATCCGCCTTCAAGAGCTTCATATAGTGGGAGCCCAGCTCCGCACCATTGAACCTCACTCATTCCAAGGGCTCCGCTTTCTGCGTGTGCTCAATGTGTCTCAGAACCTGCTGGAAACTTTGGAAGAGAATGTCTTCTCCTACCCTCGAGCTTTGGAGGTCTTGAGCATTAATAATAATCCATTGACCTGTGACTGTCGTCTCCTCTGGATCCTGCAGAGACAGCCCACCCTGCAGTTTGGTGGCCAGCAACCCATGTGTGCTGGCCCAGACACCATCCGTGAGAGATCATTCAAGGATTTTCATAGCACTGCCCTTTCTTTTTACTTTACCTGCAAAAAACCCAAAATCCGTGAAAAGAAGTTGCAGCACATGCTTGTGGATGAAGGGCAGACAGTCCAGCTTGAATGCAGTGCTGATGGAGACCCACAGCCTGTGATTTCCTGGGTGACACCTAGAAGGCGTTTTATCACCACCAAGTCCAACGGCAGAGCCACCGTGTTGGGTGATGGCACCTTGGAAATCCGCTTTGCCCAGGATCAAGACAGTGGGATGTATGTTTGCATCGCTAGCAATGCTGCTGGGAATGACACCTTCACAGCCTCCTTAACTGTGAAAGGATTCACTTCAGATCGCTTCCTATACGCAAATAGGACCCCTATGTACATGACGGACTCCAATGACACTATTTCCAATGGCACCAATGCTAATACTTTTTCCCTGGACCTTAAAACAATACTGGTATCTACAGCCATGGGCTGTTTCACATTCCTGGGAGTGGTTTTATTTTGTTTTCTCCTCCTTTTTGTGTGGAGCCGAGGGAAAGGCAAGCACAAAAACAGCATTGACCTTGAATATGTGCCCCGAAAAAACAATGGTGCTGTTGTGGAAGGGGAGGTGGCTGGACCCAGGAGGTTCAACATGAAAATGATTTGAGGGTCTACCACTTTCACTACTGTCTCTGTGTTATTGTTGGTAATCAGTAAGACGATCTGGCACAATAAATCACTAGGCTGAGAGGCAGCTTCATGAAGCTGCCCCTGTGTCAAAGCAGGGTCCATGGAAGCAGGAGGACTTCTTATGGAGACTCTCCATGTAGAGGCAGGCAGGCAGGCATGTGTCAGAGCCCTTCACACAGTGGGATACTAATTGTTTGCATTGCAAATACTGGCATTCTGGGGATCTCAGTAATGAACCTGAACCTTTGGCTCATGCTCATGGACAATTATTCAGCATTTTCTACCACTGCAAAAACAAAAGAAAAAATAAGAACAACCTACAGTGTAGGATTTACATATTAAAGACACATTTGTCTAAAACATACTCTACAGAAAATTTTGTATCTATGATTATCATTTGTTAAAGCCTTGCATCATACCATACTGTTGGATCAGCACCAAAAAGAGATCAATATATTCTTTTCTTTTTTAACATATATGCTGTATATGTTTTAAAGCAATATGAATGAGAGGTTGTGCTTTTAGTTACTCACCACTATAGATCCAAGTGTGATTTCACCTTCCTTTACCTACAGATCAGCTTGAGACTAGATCCCTGGAGTAATGGGCAGAGATGTGTTGAGAGATATGTATGTCTGGTGTAGGATGCCAAGAAACAGGACCCGAGGCAAAACTCCTCAACTCTGTTAACTTCTGTTACCATAAATAAAGGCATGTGCCTAGTTTTGATACAGAATGGAATATTTTTTATACTTGTAATATCACACTGGACCAATTTACTGTAACACAGCCCTTGATTTCTCCTGAAGGAGGTGTGCCGCTAGATGTCCCTGTAAAGTGCAAGGTAGGTGTTTGTAATGAAAATAACCCAGTTTAACCACCCCTGATTTTTTTCACCAGTCACTATGAGTGAGTTATAGAAAATAGGAGGTGATTATATATAACCATTGGGTAAAATTCACCAGTAGCTAAGATCAATAATTTTGTTGTTCAAAAGCTCTCTGAATTAAGAGAATTTCTTTTAAAATGCCAACATAAACCAAGATGATCCATGTTTAACATGATGGAAATGCAACTAAGGATGTGTTTAAAGTGTGATAGTTATCTGAAGATTAGATTACTGCCAGTTAAAGGAAAATCCAGCTACTGCCACTCTGACGTTCTCTATTACAATAATGTATGCTTGGTGCTACCTTCAATAGACAGCATCAAGGTTTCTTCCTGCCTCCTTATCAAGTGGATATCTGGTTTTATTTTTTAAATTATCTTATGTAAATTAGAGGAATCTGTTTTTCTTTTAAAGAGGTAAGAAACTATTAGGCAAAGTAAAAACTACTGATTTTTACCTCACTGAGGAAAAATTAAGACTATAGCTCCATAAATATGGGAAATTGTGGTGATTCTTTTACTCCCCTACCCAAGGAATTTATGAAATTTAGTTGATATTAATGACTGGTAGTCAAAATTAAACATTCAGGTTTTCTTTTAATTCATCATGACATGACTACCAGTGATGTGGTATAAAGATTCAGTTTGGCCAAATGTGGATGAAATGGCTTTCAAAGTATATATTCATATAATCTTACACAGCATTGACTATGAACTGTATTTGTGAAATATCATAGATTTAATTAGCATAAATAAGACGTTTCTCTATTTTTCATAGTTTGAGAGAGACTTGAAAAGTGTCCCCATTTTTGTATTGGATGTAAGCTAAAGAAGGTTTCTGGGATTTCCTTCTTGATGTGCCTGCCAGATTGGGGGTCTGACTTTCAAAAAGCTGCCTTTTTTAATATTTGAAATTTCAAGAAAGTTTAGTAAAATAAAACTGACCCCAATAAAAAAGTGACAAGTATAAAAATCATTTTGGCAATTTGATAGCAACACAGTTAAACTTATTTCTTCCTTGAAAAAGACTGAAGAATTTCCTGTTTGAGTAATACTTCATTTGACTTTCCTGGTAACTATCATAGATCTTCTAGAAATTATGTTACTATGTGTAACCTTTTATATCTAATAATACAAATCAAGCAATGTTATACATTCTATCAAAGTCCCAATGCAAGTGCAAATCAAATAGGTCTTTCCAAATTAAAAAAGAAGAAAAAAGGTGGAAGGAATCATCTAACACAAAAACTAATTCATTTTAATTTTGCAACACCATATACATCAAGTATTTAACTGTCAGAGACAGCATATGTGAACAATCAATGGAACTGAGCAATTAATGAAAAATCTTTGCAACTGGAATTTTCTGTCAAATTGAGTTGACTAACAACACCTGAGTGAAATGAAATTGCATTAAAGTTAACTTATCCATAAAAAGATTTGGTTAAAAGATTTAGATGTTATTCCACTTGAAGAAGAGAGACTGCACTCTATAGGTTTCCATACACTGATCTATAAAATAGTTTAGCTGTTGCTAAGCATTTTCCCAGAGTCACACTAACCAATAGGTTGGGCAAATGTAACATTCTATAACCATCCCTCAAAGGTTCAAAGTCTATATATACCTGGTAAATTCTCCGAAAAATATTGTAACAAGAATCCTGTTTAGGGCCAGGGATTTAGCTCAGTGGTTTTGCTGCCTGCTGTGCAAGCGCAAGGACCCGAGTTCAATCCCTGGTACTACCAAAAAAAAAAAAATCCTGTTTAATAATTTTACCCTGGAGTTTCTCTAATTGATTTGAGCATGAAACAGGTCAGTTCATGATTAACTGTTAATATCTTCAGAAACTAGAGTTCCATAAAATCCAACCTGGCCAACATTAAAATAGAATGGTACTCCTCTGAAATATTTCTAAATGCAATATAACTTATAGAAATAATATTTGGACTAGGCTTTAATGTATATATATTGGGGATATGTAGGATATATCACCCTCATAAGTGTTCAGACCATGAAAGTAAATTGACTAATTCCAGAAGAATTGGCTACTTCCTGCCTAAAGGATTGCAGTAATGAATTTACAGGTAACCAGATAAACATTTAATTTTCTACATCCTCACTATTGGTGTAATTCTTAGGTTCCTTTTTATATTATGTTCTCAGTTCTCACAAGAGTCCAGAACTTATAATCTTCTGTGACTCTTGATAAATGGATTATTTAAATCTCACCTCCATTGAAACTTGACTTTTGTCACTTTCTATTACTTGAGTAGGGATAAATATATTTTTATATTAGAAGTACAAATGAGAGAATGAAATGTTAGAGAAGTGGAATTGAATAGAGGCCCACCTAAATCACCTTATGCTTTCAGGGTCTCCCTTCATCTCTGTATCAGGACATTTGTTTTACCTTCAGGAGCTGTGCTGAGAAACTGTCCAACAACACAGAATGGGTCTTCAGGCTTCCTAGGAAAGAAAATGAATAGATCATTTTCACCTTCGAAGGCTAAGACTTGGCAAAAAGATGTATCAGGAATTTAAAGAGATTGGAGGGAGACACTGGGTTCCATTTTAATTTTATGTCTGTGTCCTTTATTTCTAATTTTTACAGTTATCTTCTAACTGAAGAAGAATCGGATTATGCTCTTTTTAAACTTTCATTTGGGTCTGTTTTTATCCCTTTTTCTATGTTCTGGACACCTATAGCTCACATGAGAATGCCACTGAATTTTGAAGCATGTGAACCAATAACAAACCTTTTGGGTCAAAGCCATTCATTCTACCTGGTACTTAGGTAAAGACTTATCTTTAACACTGAAATTGCCATTCCCCTTTAGACTAATACATTATATGCCTGGTTATTTCCACTGACTAATACCATTGGCTTGAGTAGCACCATTCAATTCCTTTTGGCTAAAACCTTTAATATTTTCTGATGGAAGAGTTCTGGAGTTCTTCTGGCTTTGTGTGTAGAAATTTTGAGGAATTACATATTATTTGACTACTGACTTTAGACTTTGGTAGGCAACAGAAGGTGTTTCTCTTGGTACTTTGGCAAACAATTGACATAAATCTCTTGGTAACACTCTATTTTATCCTTCAAAAGTCATGCCTAAGAGCCTGCTCATTTATACTCCAGCAAAAGTATGATTACTGATAAAGGAAAGCCTCACAATATAGACCTGCAAGATGAAATGAGAGCTGATTTTCTGGGATCTTCCGTTAAATTTACCTAATAAACATGGGGCCCATTGGCCATTAAGGCTAGGCTTGCAAGGTTTACCCAAGAAAATCATGTTGTAAATCAATAATTAATGACAGGATTTGAAATCTGAAGTTGATCATTCCTTTCTGGGAGCAGCAAATGTACCTGCACATTTTGTCAAAAAAAACTTTGGGACTGGAAACTCCTCACCTTGTGTGAGGTTTTCGACAGATGGCCTGTGATAAAATGTTGGCAGGAACAACAACAAAAGATATTAAGAAGATGTATGTAAGAGGGTTAATTTTTACAAAACAGAACTGGGTTGATGTTCCTCTTTCCAAATACTGGCACCTGATGGGGACAAGCTTACATGTGCCCCAGACTTCTCCCTGCAGTTTGCCAAGGTCTTTAAATACCTCTTCTCCATCACCTACCCACAACTCTTTGGAAAATCCCCTAAATAGGAAAGAAGAAAACAGCAGGGGCTACAGTAGCTCCACTTATCCTCAGGGGATATGTTCCAAGACCCTAAGTGGATCCCTGAAAGCGCAGATAGTATTAAACCATATATATAGCTATCTTCTTCCCTATACATGTAAACCTATTGGCAGTTTAATTTATGAATTTAGCATAGTAGGAGCCTAAGAGCACTAATAATAAAAAAGACCATTTATAAAAATATACTGTAATAAGTTATATGAATCTGCACTCTCATGCACGCTCCCATCCACAAAAAATATTCATTTAATATCTTCAGATCAAGGTTGATCTCAAATAACTGAAACCATGAAAACAAAACCATGGATAGAGGGAAGCATGTGCTAACTCCTCTGAGACAGCTCATAGATGAAAGCTTTGTCATTCCCACCATTCCTGTCTTCTTTCCTGATGCCACAATTGAAACGGCCCTTGATTCTCCTGCCTATTTACCACTGTCATCTCTGAGCTCCTGTCTTGCCTTATGAATGAATGCATTCTCCAGGGATAAGTCTGCTTTCATTGGTACTCAGAAATTCTTGGGTAACTGTTAAACTGGAAATTGCTTTTTGTAAAAAAAAAAAAAAAACCCTCCAACCTATCTCATATAACACTTTAAAAGTTAAGACTTACCTTTCACATAATCACAAGCAATCTGCAGGGTGAATGATTCTGATTTTTTACTCTTCCAGAAGCAGATGGGTTGATATAATGCCAGCCTTAAATAGGAAGATTTATTTATAGCCTTAGCAGAATGAAACAAAGAGCTGGCATAATCAAGAGAGTACTTCACATTTAAAGGAAGGATCTACCCTTAGTATGCTAAATTGCCATTAGGAGATAACAAAAATGCAAATTTATGTTCTCTAGATTGGTTAACTATATTAATCCCAATAAAGTGCAAATGGTTAACTCTCCTGGCCACACAAAATGGGTCAGATTGTACACTTGATCTAACAGGACCAAATATATTTTTAAAATTTAAAAAGCAGAAATTTTGTTGCTATGTTATTTTTCATTTTGTTGCACACTTCCCATTCTGAATTGATTTAATCTACACTTCAATATAATCAATAAAATCTACAAATTATAATCAACAAAAATTAATCAGAAGACTAACTCAGGTTTGTAAAAACTTCTCCCATTCCTTATAACAACAGTGTATGTCCAGCTGCATACTGACTCAGACACACATCTTTGTGACAGTGCCAGATTGAAATTGAGTCATGAGAAAACTAGATGCCATCTGGAAGAAAGGATGCTCTCTTCCTTCGGTGATAAAATTAGATGCATCATACACATCTGGGTCACTTGATGAGCAAGACAGTTGTCTTCACATGTTTTATCCATTAGATGTAGAATGCCCCAAATCTTAATTTTAAAAACTATTGTTTATATATATATATAAATATGTGGGGGAGGGTAGTTTGATTTTTTAAGTGTTTAAAATGTAACTATTTTAAAAGTTGATAACTTTGAACAGGAGGGGAAAAGAAAATGTGTCTCTGTATTTTTCTTTACTGTCTTTATCAAAATCTCACTCTGGGAGTATTCCACAATTGGAAGTTACTAACCAACATCTTAACAAAACTTTTCTTAAAAATGCCAGATAGCTTGCTTTTGTTCTTAAAAAATTAATGCTAAAGATAAAACTATCTTGATTTAGGTTTACATCTTATTGACTGTTATTATTGGGTAATTGTGTGGGCATGTTTTTTTAACATGTAAAATTAAGTGAACTTATTTACATGTAAAATAAGTTAGAACACATTTGCTTTGCTGATAAAAAGGGCTTAAGCATCTGACATCTCAGCTGAATCCATTGGGCTATTATTAAGAAATGAAATGTAATAAAAGGTAATTGGAGTCATATGGAAAATATTTTCTTACTGAGAAAAGTAGGTTACATGAGCCTCACGAGGAACAGAAGGTTGTTAAGTTGTGTTAGCACTATATTGATGAAATATTCTACAAAGCTGTCTGAAGGGGCCATCCAGCGGACTCCTGTCCCAATGGTGCAGTGAGTGGAGACCATGCAGAAAGCAAGCAGGAGACAGGCTACCAGGTTCTTCATTTAAAGTCACAAAGGGGTCAGGTTTGACCTGCTGGATATTAAAATCTATGCACTGTCAATGCTACTATAAAGATATTCTACTTTAGTGAAAATAAATCTTCTCTCACTTACAAAATGATCTCAATTTCATTTGACTTGGAAGGGTTCAGCAAGCCATACCTACAACATCATTTAGTTTGTGTTAGTTTTCACTCAGCCAGATTTTCATGATCCAAAACCTCATATAAAGTAGAAAGGAATGAACATTAATATTAAAAAGAAAAAAATTGTCTTCAAGAACATTGTAATGAGAAAAAGTTCTCTAGTGTTAAAGAAGAAATGAATTGAAAATTTTAAAATTATTCCTGTACAGTTTTCCTGCTGAGAGGGAAGATGCTCCTCTTCCTTTTGGGCATTTAAGGGAATGGGCTTTGGGGAGATGTGCTCAGGTAGCTGTCACCAGCTATCGCATTGTCTTTTCCCCCTGCTATTCATCCAATGCCTTCCAGTGAAGGGGATGTAGGTGTAGGTGGAAGCACAAAGCTGACAGTAATGGTGACTGGAAGATGTATTTGTTAGATGACAAGAAAACCTGAGATTCACCTCTAGGCAGCAGCAAACACACAAATTCTGAGGCTGCTATCAAGAGATTCAGAAAAGACTGCTGCGCTGTTATTTAATTGCAGAATGGATAGTTTGCCACCAGACGAAGATTTCCTTTTCCTTGAAAATGTTTTGGTAATACCAGAGCTGCTTGAGCAGGAGTCAGGTCTCTGACAGTGAGCACTAAACTAGTATGACTAAAACAAAAGCTATTTCCCTTAGACATAGTTCTGAATGTATTGCATACACATCTTTGCCAACTAATATCACAGGTTTGCTTATCCAGGAAACTTGTTGATCAGAGTTAAGATGGTTCCAACACTATGACTTATTCATAAGTAATGGGAAAGAGATAATTCAGTGATATCAAATTATTAAAAAACTCAGCAACCTGACTCCATATTTGTAAAGAATTTCTGGCCATGTGTTACTTCATAAATTTATAAGTTCATCATACTTTTCTGTTTCCATTTTTGTGTCTTGTTTTTCTCATTTTCCTTCCATGAGCATACCTAGCTGTCTGTTATTTGTCATTTGACATAGTCAAAGAGAGTAGGTAGGAACCCATAATTTATATTTAGGGCAGATAAGTCTATTACATAACCCTATATTCTTAATTAGCTTATCATCAGACTCAAAACACAAGGCATAAAGATTCATGTCCAAAAAAGCCAAATTAAGGAGAAGACAGATAAACCTCAGCAGAAATTCACCTGGTTTTCTACTACTGATTGGTCGAAAATCTGAGACATTGGGTTCTAGGGCTTGTCACTCTAGTGCCTTTCATCAACTATTATAAATAACTAATGCAAAAATTGTGACCCTCTACAAAAAATCTTGGACTGGGACGGAAAACCCTTGTTATAGATATGCAGGCATTGTTTCATTCCATAATACCCTGAACTTGATAAATCAGAACATGTCAATAAATCTCTCTAAATAGTACATGTATTTTAATGCCAGATACACACACACAAATATACTTTTATACTATGAGTAATATCGATAAAACAGATGAGGAAGAAATGGCAGAGGAAGATATATGGCCTATCTGAAGATTCTCGCTATTCTGCTTGAACACCAATAATGAAAACAAACAATACAACCCAGTCATTCAGAAGTCAGTGTCTGATATTTGAAAACCCTAGGAGAGTCTACTAGTCTAACATGCTACTAGATAGATTGCTTCTTTGATTGAAAGACTTAAATCTTGTATGTGATTGCAAAAGTTGTATCTATACTGTATTTTATTATTTTTATTTTTATATTAGAAAATGAATCTATTTACCAGATCTCCCTCTAAGGCAAATATTTTTAAAGCACAGCCTCACTAGTCATGTTATTCCTTAGCACAAGAGATTGCACATTCTGGTACTGCAGCACAAAAGCTATTCACTACATCTAACCTATTCATTTAGCCAAGGGCTATTAGCTACATGTACAAAAGACTAATAGGTTACATCCATTATAAACATTCAGAGCGCTCATGAAAGTTAAGCAAATATTTCTTTAAACACACACTCATACAAACACACTATATGGCATCCAGAATTCTTATGGCTCACAATATATCTTCTCAAACATCCTTTAGGGAATTACTTCACTGGGCCCAGAACAACTGTGTAATGCAAAGAGACAACCAAGTCAGCTTCACCATCCTGATCTATATAAACTCTTCTATATCAGCATTCCAGTTGCCTGTACTTGACTAGTCTCAAGAGCCCTTCATGGCAATGCTTGAAGAAAGTTACTGATATTACATAGGTTTGGCTTCAATATAAAAACACTGGTTTGGGCCCTGAGTCTTCTGGAATGAAAAAAAGAAAAGAAAAGAAAAGAAAAATAGGTTCAAAGAAATGGAAAGTAACTGAAAAATGTCTGCTGGTTGGTAAATGCAAAGAAGTAGTTCATTGTTTAGGTAGCTCAATATTTTTTCAAAATAGCATTTTATAAGAACTGTAGAGCCCAAGTTTTTCACGTGAATGGTAAAGAGCAAATAAGCATATACAAGAGAATTTTTAATTGTATAGGAAAATGGATGGTGTTTGTATGTTGCACTGCCTCTCATAGTAATCTTGGTTTGGGTTCCAAACCAATAAGTAACAAATTCTATATTGAAAATCATTTTAAATGTCTTTGTATTTATATGTTTTTAAATGCTGTCAATATTAGCTCAAATACCCACAGAAAATTCAGGAAACTACTTCCTTATCATTTTTTATTAAAAAATTGTCCATCAGATTTCTCTAGATTTTGTTTTAAAAGTTGTAGAAAATTTAATTTTCCACATATGCAAGCATAATCTCTTTCATCCATTCATTAATTCCTTTATTTAATCATGTAATATCTACTAAATATCCATGATCATAGTGACTTAACAGCACATCAGTAAAGCCATCAAAATGTCTTCAAACTTTAATCCATATTAACTTTTTGACTTCCATATTGCTCATGACCAATTTCTCATTCTATCATACAAATCATGTGGTTTAGAAATGGCCCTTAATGTCCAACTGACCAGGCGTGAGTCTGGCATTAAGGACCTACTCGCTTTAATGATCCACTCTCAGGGAGTCAGAATAGTTAAGTATTAAAAAGACAGGGATCTAGAGTAAGAGTCCCCAAGGCTCTGTCACTGGATTCGTGTTTCTCTATGGGCAAGCTACTGAACATTTCTGCGTCCCCATCTTGCAAAATGACCATAACACTACCTACCTCACAAGGGTGCTGTGAGGCATACTGTGAAAAGAATGAGGAAACGACACATAGAATTGAGAACACATATTAAAGGTGCTATAGAATTTAGAGTGACTACAAGGAATCAGTGGGTATGAATCCCTCCACCCTGGGAGCCACAGGTCTGCCAGGATATGTTTCCTCCCTTTATGGCTAGAGACTAAAATGATACTGGCATCAGTTGGCTGGTTTATCTTTAAAATCACTGACTTCTACAAAATAACATTCTCATCTCTTCTTGAGAGATGCTAGTTTGGAAAAACTATTAACTTTAACAACGTAGAAAAATAATTCACTTCCAGGCACTAGGAGTAGGGGAAACATTCATTTCAATATGAAACAAGAGTTTGAATGGATATCTTCAAGGGGATGCATTTTAAATTGGAGAAGGTTTTTTTACCTAGGGCTTTCTGTTGTTTTCAGTCTGACTCCCCAGTTTTCTATACCACTGTTTTAACATACATCCCTTTTCCCTTTTATTGGAAGGGAAACTATAATCTTCATTTCATGATGGTTCTTTTCATTCAGTCTGTTTTGCTCAAAGGAAAACTTCTTTTGAAGAACTATTGTAATTATTTTCTTAGAGGGCCATTTGAACTGCCATATTGTTTAACTAAGCCCTATTGTCTTGGTGTCTTTTGAAACTGTCAGTTGCTTTAAATTATAGGGGTGGGAGGGAGGAGCTGATAACCACATTGTTGTAACTGATTTGTATGTTTGAATTGTCTTATCAGAAAATAAGGTTATGAATTCCATCTGTTGAGACACAAAAATAAAATACTTTCCTATAAAATGTATTTTAAGTGTTCTAAAACAACACTCATGTTTCTATTATTTTTTATTTCATTACTACTTTTCATTATTATATATTATAATAGAAGCTTATATTCATTGGCATCTTAGTCCTTGGATATCTAAGCTTGAGGGAGGGCAGTAAAATAAAACTGTTCAAGATTTAGAGTTGAGATAAATCAAGAATACACCTTTCTGACTATTCCATTCAAGGCTGACTCTGGTCTTACATGAGATAAATAAATGGGTGTGAAGAAATGGGCCTTTCAAGGTATAAGGTAATTTATCTTTCACTCACACATACATATGGGTGTGTAAAATATCACCACAAATGATGGGGAAATTGTCAAGAAATGTGATTTCTGTCAGGAAACTGTAAGAAATGAGATTTTTAAAACCAAGCTTAATTGTTTTAAAAAATCCTGGGGACCAACATTCTGCCCAGATAAACAACCACTACCTCCCATCAAACCTCATAACACTGTTAGTGTCTTAGCTCCGGCTGCCATAACAAAATACTGCACACTGATAGCTTCAGCAAAAGAAATTGATTTTCTCATGGTGCTAAAGGCCAGTGAGTCCCAAAGCTAGGTACAACATGCTCAGTGTCTAGACGAACTCTCTCTTAGGTTGTACATGGCTTTCTCTGTGTCCTCACATAATCTTTTCTCAGTACATGAACATACAAGTGCACACATGCACACACACACACACACACACAGAAATCTTCCCCTTCTTATAAAGATACCAATTCTATTAGATCAGTATCCTATTCTTATGACCTCTTTTAACCTGAATTATCTACTATCAGCCCTATTTCCATACACATTGGGGGTTAGGGTATAAATTTAGGGAAACACAATTCAGACCATAGCAGTTAGTTTCTCCACATTGATCAAAGTATTATATTACCTTTATCTACCAAGAGTTGAGAGATGATACATTCAGAAGACAAGTAAGAGAAATCAATATAAGGTGGAAAGATTCCAAGGAAAGATGGAATAGAAAATGATTCTAGCAAATATTCCTCTTTATATCTTCTTACTTTGCTACTTCATGACTCTTCAAGACTCTGGCCTAGGGGTCACTAAATTTCTGTAATTACATGTGACTTTTCATTCTATATCACTAAAGTCCTTAAACAGTCATGTCCTTTGATTTCTTACTACATATCCCCAGAGCTATATTACTCTTTCTCAACAATCTTAACCACTTAAATTTTTTGTTGTCATTTAACGTTATCATCTTTCCAGAACACCCATCCCTTATCTGACATTCCTCCCAAACATATTAAACCCTTCTTTAATTATAACCCTATCCCATCTGATATAACAGTATTTCCCTTCTTTTCATGAGCTCACATGCATGGGCAGTTCCACCATTGTCAATATGTAGGGAGATGTATTCATACGAGCAAGACGTGGAAAACTTAATATGTTTCTATCTTAAAAGGAACCATAGAATTTACTGATTTTCTGAGACAGTTTGCTAGTGCTGAAGTTCCCCAGGGATTGAAATGTTGCAACCCAAACTGACTGTTTGAAAAAAATAACTGTGTCAATAAAAGTCACTTAAGATGCCCACAAGTTCTACAGCCTTTCTCACTGGTGAGCAGACAGAAGAGAATGAGGCTGTTAGCTCCAGTGGGATAGGCCAGCATTTGTCAAATGTACTCACGTATACTAAGGTTCCCAGTGGAACAAAATGCTATCTAATATCTCTTCCTCAAAGATTGCCTCACACCCTGAAATCAAAGTTCTGGAAATTGGAGAAAAGTCACAGAGAAAAAGTCAGGGTCCTTAGAAAATGACTTTGCTTTGTCAAAGATTAGACTTGTGTATACTTAGCTTGCCTCCCTCATATGAAACACTCTGTCCTTTGCCTTTCATAAACATTAAAGGAGTTAAGGGTACTGATTTACCTTGGTCTTGGTAATTTCTGAGCCTGGAAATTGAATTTCTAAAGCCCTCACATCCTATTTGGGTACATTTGACCATTAGCTCAAAATCACTTTTTCAAAGTAATGTTTGGGCCATGAAAAGACATACGACATTCAAATAATTAAGAAAGATCCCATAACATTTGATTTTTTCTAATTATAAAATATATGCTTCCTCAAAACAGAAATTTTGGGAACTACAAAAGATCAGGGGAAAATTTTTTGATACTCTCATCTTTTGAAGGCAATCATATTTATTATTATAGTAGAACACCTTTTGGTCTTTTCAAAATAACACACATTTTAAAACAGAATAGTAAAATGTTTTACTATCACCTCCAGGACAATTCTTACTCCCGCTCTTTCTTCTTCTCCTTTTCCCCTTTCATCTATTTCTCCTCTTTTCCCTACACATTCTCTCCATTAAGCATCCCAGAGATTCTTAGAAGTGCCAACAAAATAACTTCTGCTTCCCAAGCAGAAACAACCTGTCTATCCTCTTACCCAGATGCTCAGAAAAGTATCCTAAGAAAGTCTTCTATAGTGACCATGATGAGAGTTTTATCTTTTAAAGTTTTTTGTTGTTTTTTTTTTGTACCAGGGATCAAACTCAAGACCTTCCCCTTCCAAGGCAGGTGGCAGCACCACTGAGCTAAATCCCCGGCTAAAGTTTATTTTTAAAAATCACTCTTACTCATACTAGCTTATATGATCCTCTTTGAAATTTATATATCAAACTAAGGCAACAATAGCTAATAGTTACTGGGGACCTACATATTTGACACTTGACAAAAGCAGGCCTATTAATCTTCCCAGTAGCCCTAGAGGGTAGCTTTCTTGTACAGGATTTTCAACCAGAGCTGTCTGTCTAATCCCAAAACTCATCCCCTTTCCACTATGCCAAGCTGCTTCCCAACTCTGAAACTTCCTAAGAGGAGTCAAACCTCATAATCACTGCCCAGTCTTCTAATTACTGGTGTTATACATACACCATTCAGCTTCCAGAGCTCCCTTTGCTATTATATAGTTGAAATTTGTTTCCTATTTTTTTTATTTTGAAGTTCAGGCTATCCTTGAGCTCACTGTGTAGCTCAGGCTGTCCTAGAACTCACAGCCATCCTCCTGTCTCGGCCTCCTGAGTGCTGGGATTACAGGTATGCACCATTTCACCCAGCTCATTTCTTATTTGTTCTTTCTCATTAAAGCTGTCCTAGATCCTGTATTCATCACTTTGGTGTCCTTTGCAATAACATCCATTCAGCTAAAGTCTCTTATTATTAACATAGTTCTAACAAAGAATGCTTTGAAAATGCAAATTTAATTTAATATTAAGACCTAAATGATAGTACAGTGTAATCTTTGGTTGCCTGCTTACAAAAGCTTATTGGCTATCTTAAAAGCCAAAGGGATATTTTTCTTTCCCTGAAATAATCTCTTGATTGCTATCACAGCCACCACAAGAAAAAAGGTTGTAACTTCTCCCTGCTTTCAAAAACCTTCTACACTCATGATAATAAAGCCCAGTCTTTTTAGCACCTTGGCAAATTGGTTAAATAATCCAAATACAACAGAATGGTCTGCTTTTCTTCTGATATAGTTTTCTTGATGAGAATGAGATTTTCCTGGAATTGAAGTAAAAGATAAAAATTTGGTTGCACCTCTAGTTAGAGGGAACCACACTTGCTTTTTATAGGGAATCATTTCTGTCCACTCTGTAGAATTTCAGTTTCTTATAGAAAAGCTTTAAATATTGGTATAAGTGGAACACAGAAGAATCTTTGCCTAATTAGAAACATTGAGTAAAACTGAAAATTTCTGCTAATTATGAAGGGAGGAAAGGGTAGTGGAGAAAGGGGGAGGGAGGGGGATAGGAAAGGGGAGGAGAGAGAGAGAGAGAGAGAGAGAGAGAGAGAGAGAGGGAGGGAGGCTGCTCACTTTTCTCAAAGGTTAGTGATACAGATGGACATGGTGTAGCAACTGTAGCCCAATTGTCAACCACCTCCCCTGAGAGGATAAAACTCCCCATCAACACAAAAGGAAACATGATTGACAGTGGTGGCCTGCTGCCGTTGAATAAAGCCATCTGAACACGCCACTGGAAATCACCTCATCCTGGGGCAGATAAATAAACATGCATAGAGTAATTCCAACACAGAAAACTTAATATATTATTTAGATTTCCAATTAAATGTGTGTATGTGTTAAGCAGAGACAAGGTTGGTTGTCCTTGTGCACTTTCACAATCTTTACAGTGCAGCATGAATTATTTATGTTCCTCTTACCTTCGTCATTTTGCCACAGCAGACTGTCATTTGTCAGAGTTATTGTACACATAGTACTCTTCTCAAATTCCTTACATTTTCACATGTTGTTGGGTTGTTATATGGAGAAATCTAGAAAACTCTTGGGTGCTTTCTTTGCATTAGAAATAAATGAGCTGATATTTGCCAGCTTTGTACATTATCCTCTCTGTTGCTTAATGCCAGACACTGAAGATCCTGCACTACACAAGACACCTGGGAAAGGAGGTTGACAAGCCATTAGCTTTTTCTTAGCATTTCTCTGTCTGGAAGTCATTAGCAAGCCATGTCTTCTTCTAGCCTCTGTCAACTTTTTGAAGTAGAAAACAAGGTTAGTGCCTCAGCTTTGTGAAGGGAAACTGGGCCAGGCCAAAGGCCCACAGACAGAATGAGGAAGAGAGTTCAGACAAAAACAGTGGGAAGTCAATAGCTCACTTGTGCTACCAAGGAGCAGTTTTCCTGGGAAAAATGTCTCCTTACAATAGGCTGTCTCTAGAATGAAAAACTTTGGGATTGGGCTTATGTAGACAGTTTCACTTTTTGAAATATCCTCAAGGAAAGAAGATAATGTCATATATAAAAGTCTCTCTTGAGTTTTGTGAAAATTCTTACAATGGTGAGCTGTATAAAGCCCACATCTCCATGGTGAGGGATGCCTAACACACAGCTCTGTATATAGCAGATGCTCAGTAAGTGCATGCCAAAAGAATGTGAGAATGAACTACAAAGACAGGAAACATCATAGTGAAGCTTATTCATACACAAAGAACAGGATCTTATCTACATAAAAAATTTTCCATAAATTGCTTGCTTTTTGTGGAATTTATTTCTGTATATATATATTTTTTTCTTGGTGATCAGGGTAGGTAAAGTATTTTTATTATAAATTTCAGGATCTAAAAAGTAATTTGTTACATCGACTAAGATAAATCTGAGATGACTTCTTATCAAGCTTGTGGGCCCTGCAGAGTCACTGTGCCCCTCAGCTGTGAAAGGACACAGCCCCACCCCTCCTGAAGGGTGGGATCAGCCATGCTGCCCCTCAACCGCACAGTGGCCTGGGTCCCTCCAGCTTCTTTCCCTTGGTATCTGGGCTGTGAAGAGTTCAGGTGAAGAGGCCTCCATACTGTGAAGGCCAAACTAGAACCTCACGGTAGCCTCAGACTTGAAGTTTAAGCTTTTTATTCTCACTTTAAATTTCAGTGATATTTGGGATTGATAAAATATTTATCATTTTATTTCAAAGATAGCACAGTTAATATGTCCCAATTCGCTCTGTAAGTCTGAGGACAACAATCCTCACTTACCACATAATAAGAGACCCACAGAGCTGGACAACCAGTCCTGGGACAGGCCAGATACTGGAATGTACTGACCCAGGGCCAGACAGCAGCACACGACCCCCGAGGTGCTGGCAAGTCAGTCACTACAAGCAAGTGGGGTGACCATGACAAAAAGGGCTTGAAGAGGCCCCGCTGGTCAGGTCACTCCCCCCGCCTCTAAAGACAGATGTCTCTGCAGCCAGTAACTTACAGGTTAGGGAACCCTGGGCCTGGTCTTTTGTTACTGTCTATTTAATTCTTTCAAGATTCATAAAGGCAGCATCTCTGCAAAGTGAAGCTGCAGGAAGCCTCGGGGGCTCATCGGGCACGGCGGAGGCATCGGCAGACGACCCCTCTCCCACAGACCGGTGGGGAACATGGGGAGAAGAGCAGCACAGTGCCTGTGGGGTGGTGCGACCCAGGGACAGCGCCCTTACACTACAGGATGGTGGGGGAAGAGGAGGCAAAAGAGGAGCTGCTGCGGAACACAGGCCGTTCATCAGGACAGACCAAACCCACAACTAAGCCTGGGAGTTTGTACCCCGGGTTTCCCAAAAGTAACCCTCTCCTTCTAAAGCAGTGGATCTCCACAGGGGGTGACTTTGCCCGTAGGGGACATTTGGCAATGTCTGAGACATTTTTGGTTTCCTCATTGGGATGGTGTGCTACCAGCATTTAGTGGGCAGAGGCCAGGGACGTTGCTGACATCCTCCAGTGCACAGGAGCCTCTCTAACAGGGGAGCATCGAAACGCCAAGAAACCCTGTTCTACAGGGAGTACTTTAGTCATGATTCTGAGTCTAGCATGAGCCAAGGCCCTTGGAATTGACGATGAGATCATAGTGAATGCACTCTATCTACCACTGGCCCCAGTGTGTGGGTCAGGCCACTGCTTGTTGAGCAGACATCCCCAATTCTCTCAGCATGTTCCATAAATGTCCAATCAGATCCTGGCAGCTCAAATTCCAGCTAATACAACTAAAACCTTAGACCCTTTTCATCTTCTTTCTCTTCTGAAAAAGCCACTATTTTCTTCTCAGAGCCAGGGTGACCCCAACTGCCACTGCCAGGAGGGCCACAGCAGCAGCCCCTCTGAAGAGCAGTACACTAGCCCTCAGGCACGGCGAGGGCCTTCACCTCCTGGGCAGGGGGGCACTCCCTGCTGAGCCTCTCCTTCCTCACAGGGGCCTCCTTTTCCCTCAGCAGTGAAGGGGGCACCCCCTCATCCACTTCATGAGGCTCCATGGTGGCTGCTCTCACCTCTTCTTCACTGAGTTCTACCAACAGAGACGGAACAGGGCTGACTTCCTCAACTGTGATCACTTCCGAGTCAGGTTCCCTTCTCTGCACCAAAGAAGTGGCAGTGATGTGTGGAAACAAGGGAGCAGGGGCTCCGGGCAAAGCCTCTTGTGGCTCCCTGGTAAGCACGGCAGAAGCAGACCCGGCCACCTCCTCCGCAGCCTCAGGGATCTCTTCTTTCTCCACATGCACAATATCAGAGTTGGAAGAGTTGTTCTCACTCTTCTCTCCAGCTCCGTTGCTATCCAAGCTTTTGACTTCTTCATTGCAATCTGCTGCCAGGATTCAGGGCTGAGGGACACTGGGAGGCTTTCTGTATGCCAGCTCTGGCTCGCTGACATTGAGACAGGCAGGCTTTCCGACTGCCAAGAGGTTGTTACTGTTGGAGACTCTGGGGGGCTGACTTGTCCAGAGTTGTCCCTGGGCAGGATGTAAATGTCATTGCTGTCTTCTGCAGCGATGCCAGGATACTCCTCCTCCTTGGACTCAAGACTGAAGACAGTGCCCCAGCCACCTTGCTGAATGATGTATTCTGCAGCATGGTCCTCCAGATACGTCACGCCATACTGCAGCAGTGCACTCAAAGGCTCTTGACCACATCTTGTCAACTCCAAAAGCATTTGTTGTAGCAAAATCAGAGGCACCAAAATCTTACTCCAGCCGCTGGCATGAACTGCAGTCTTCAGTATACATTCTTGATATGCCTGATATGTCACTGGCTGGCTGAGGAGCATTTGCAATGCTTTATGTAGAGGTTCTTTCAGTTCTTGGGACACTCTTTCTCCAAGATGGGCCAAGCAATCGTCTATTGAGCTTTCTGGGCTAGCAGGGCTGAACAAGGGAGAAGTGTGACGATCAAAGCCTGTGCTGGTGAAGGCTTCAGAAATTTCTTTGTCCAGGAATTTTAGCTCTTCTTCAATTTCAGATTTAACTTTCAATAAAACTTCTGGGTCCAGAGATTATGAAGCTACATCTAGTTGAATCCCTTGGGGTAAGGGAAGCCGTTGCACTTACAGCTTCTGCTGAGAGAGGAGCTCCAAGTAGCTGAGAACGACGTACTTTGTTTCACAGTGAAATCCTAGAGGCACTGTAGTAGAAGACGCCATTGACTTGGCTCGCAGAGTCCCCAAGAGGTCTACTTACAGATGTGTCAGACCTGGCCCTGGCCGCTGCCCTAGAAGAGTTGAAAGAGGCGGCGCAGGCGGCAGTTGCTTCCGACAGGGTCCCCCAGTGGCGATGGCTGCTTCAACCCGCGGCTCTAATCTACCGCCGTCGCCATGTTGGAGCTATTTCCGTATATTTTAATTACATACTACACACACACATATAATAGAACCATTAGAAAAACAAATAAGAAAACAAGAAAATTAATTTTCCAGTAACCTGAACATGAAGAGATAACAATTATTAACTCATAGGTTGTTAAATCAGCATAAGCCATTACATATATACATAATACATACATACATGTTTACTAGGTACTATATATTATATATGTATATAATATATATATATAGATTTAGTAAGTCTATATTGTTTCATGCACTTTTCATTTAGGATTTTACTGTGACTCTCTTTCCATAATAAACATCAGCACAGAATTCTATTAATTGTACTGTAATTTATCTAGCCTACTGTTAGACAAATTGTTTCCAATATTATTATAAATGACTGTGTACTAGATAATATTGGAAATAAGTCTTTATTCAAGCTTATGACTATTTTTATAAGTTAAATTATTGAAAGTGCAGTTGCTGGGCCAACATTAATGCAATTTTTTATGCCCTTTTTAAATAGTGATAAACAAATGTCCAGAGAGCTACCAGCTTACAAATAGGGTATAAGAGAGCTCTTTTCCCTGAACTCCCATGAGATACATTATATTTTGCTGAAAATATCTAAATAAAGATTGCCTCTCTGTCCTTTAATGTGAAGCACACATAGACTCCACTTGACTCTACACAACTGTCCTACAATGATACTAGATCCTTTGTTTGCAGTATTTTCATCATTGTATACAAGTTCCTCTCAAATTGATACACTGAAGAGGTAGGTCTAATCGATCCTACACAGTTAAATAGCTGGTCAAACAAAAATTCCACTTCTCACTTAACTCTAGGCAAGAAAATTCATTCATTTTTTAGTCAGTTAATACATATCAAACATGCTCAGTGCTCTAGGCACTTTTCTGGACTGCTATACAAACGCTGAAACAGATAGGTAAAACTAACCATAAGGAGATTGTATTTTTTATAAAGGGGAGAGAAAATACACAAATAAATACTCACTATGATATCAGTTAAGTATAAGAGCTACCCTATATTCTAGATAGGGTAGTCAGAGATGCCTCCTATGAGGAGACACCTGAACAGGTGTCTACTTGAGCTATATAAGAGAACATGCTTAAATAAAGGGGAAGAGATTGTTAGAAAGAAGGAAAAGCATTTTCAAAGGTTCTGAGAAAGAAGTGAGCTTGACATATTTGAAGAAGAACACCAATGCCAGCTGTGTAACTGGAGCAAAGTAGAAAAGAGAGACAGTGGATACAATGAAATTAAGAAAGGGTCAAGTCAAGTAGAGTCTGACAGGCTATTTATAGGACTTTGAATTTTCTTCTGTGTGATAGGAAGTATTTGAGGGGTTTGCACAGGAGTCCAATGTAATCTGATTTGTTTTCCAAAGCTCTCTTGGATAGTTCTGGGGAGAAGAAACTATAAGTCAACAGTTGAAGGAGGCAGATAAGTTAAAGCTCTTATAATAGTGTAAATTGCTAGTTATTTCAATCCTTTGGATCCTGTTTTGAAAGAAGACAAAAAAATTAGGAAATGATATGAATATTCATGGCTAAACTCAGACTCCAATCATTGCATTATGCCTCTCAGAGACTAAAGACAGTCTGGTCATCTCCTTATCATCATTTATTATCAAACTGGCCCCCATGTGGAGGTAACTATAGAGCAAGTTATAAGAATTGCTAATGCACAAAGGAATCTTTCAGTAAAGACAATTCATGGCCCAATATGTCACAATAAGCCTAAATCAATGGATTGTCCTAAGGAAGAAATCAAATAACTAAGCAGAAATACAAGGAAATTATAAGCTGTCCTTTCCCCCATGACACTTCCTGTCTTGTTCCTGACCAAGCTGGTCTCTGCAAGAACTGAGTTGAAAACAACAGCAATACTGGTATGACAGAATTAGTTATTATGCTATTATATTATGAACAGACAGCTATTAGAAAATACTATGAAGGAACTAGAGCCCATTCTACTTCTAGAAGCCCATCCACTGAATATTATTCATGCTTTGTTGGGGAGTAGGATTAAGTATATCATCTTAAAGCTGATTGGATTTTTAAAGAATATAAAGATAGGACATAGTAATATTAAGTCAGGCACACACACACTCTACTGAATCTACAAGGATACATACTCTGCAAAAGTCTTCAGTTAAAAAAAAGTATCTAGGTCTCTGTATGTATGCCTTTTTCTTTTTAAATTTCTCCTTTTAATTCTCTCTGACATGAATGTGTAATGCTGAGAATTTATGCTAATGAAGAATGTGTCCACAAGATGTATAATGCATGCCTTTTAATTAGTTCTGCTGCTATAATTGATTAACATTTTGCCTGTGCAGTACTATTACAAAGAATCAGCAGTGAAATGCTGTATGCATCTAGTCCCTGTAGAAAAAAAAAGCATTGAACATTGCTTTTGTATAACATCTGCACTGCCAAAGTGAGCCTCAGTGTTCCTATTGAATGTCTTTTGGGAGGAGCTTTAAGCAGCCTGGAAAGAACCAGAAATGAAACACAAAATGAAAGTCCAAAAGGCCCAGAGGACTGAGTACAGTAGGAAGACAGAGAGAGATCAAGATGAACATGAGGAGTGTGAAAACAACCAGAAATCCATAAGGAATCTGAGGCAAATGGTGCTAACAGATGGGAATAAAAGCTGAGAAAATAGGGCATGCAGACTGCATATGTATGTGTGAACAGACATATGTGTGCATGTGGATGTGAGTATATATACTATGTGGAGATTAACAGTGGCAGAAATTAAACATACAGCTATAACTCTTCAGCATCAGTAGGGTTTGCTAATTTGCTGACTTCACCCAGGACCCAATGCACCTGATGTAGCATCCATAACAATTGCCTCTCTCTTCCCTCCAGGGGAAAGGAAGGAGCATTTACAGTTCATTCTCCGTGTGTGTATTGGTCAGCCCTGTGCTAGGTGCTGGGGAAACAGCACTAAAGAAGGCACATTTCATTGTTTCCAGTGATACAAAGTCCACTGAGGGAGATGACAAGCAAACAGGAAGTGAGAGTATCTTGAGCACAGAGTAGGAGAATGGATAAATATAGATGCCCAATGCAAGGCTAGAGTGATTCAAGGAAGGATTTCAAGCATACATGTTTTCTGACTGAAGACAGTTATGTAAAAGATGAGTGGAGAAAAAGATTGTCTAAGCTCAAGGAACTTTCTGTACAAAAGACATGAGAAATATGGTTTGAGCATTTTGGAGAAATGTCAATAGTTTAGGAAAATGGGGATGAGGGCACTGGGCTTGTGAGTAGCAACTCACAAGGTTGTTAGGTAGAGGTCAAATCTTTAAGATCTCTCTTGGGGAAATTAGTTTAAACAAAAAATTAAGTCTTCTCATTTCAAGACTTCTTACAGGCAAGGTGTTACAATGAATTACATGAATTTCCAAATAAGGAAGGGAATAAGCAAAATTCCTTAGCACCCACATATTTTTATTAGCAAAATATCTACTCACATCTTAAGTATTTGAAAAAAGACCTTTCGCATATAGTCTGAGAATCATTGTTCTATGTAGGTACTGTATGTTTGAGTTTAGCTCTCATCCTCTATAAATACTCAACAACCTATTTAGTTACTTTAAATTCATAATCACCATTGCTGTCCAACAGTTCTATTCTATTTCCTCTTTTTTTCTTTATTGATCATCTCACACTTCAATTCTCCCTAACAGTGATTCCCAAGCTTCTCTTCTAAATGGCCAGTCCTTTCTCCATTACTCTGTACTCTCAATTTATCATTACCATATCATAGGGAATTTGGGAACCATCAGTCTTCTCTCTTATCACATTAAAGTTTCCATCTCAGCTCTCTATTGGAATTCTTTCTTTCCATTATTCAGTAAATTTACACTATCCAGCTTACCTTCTCACAAATCTCCCATGAAACCAACACTATCTACAACCCCCCTTCCTCTCCAACAATTAATCTCTCTTCCTTATCACAGAAAAATCTCTCAAATAAAGTTGCCCCTACTTCCCAGTTTCCCTACTATCTCCCATTCCTATCCATGTACCCAGCAGTTTTTGCTAAGGATCACTACTAATGCTTCTGTGGCTCAAAATCCAAGTGGCATTTTTCTCTCCTACCAGTTGTGTTTTACACTGTTAGCCATATCCATTGCCTGAAGCTGCTTCTTCCCTGTCTTCCACAATAAAAGTTTCTTCTACTTTCTTCCTAATACTGCATAATCTTTTCTTCGGCCTCTCTCAAAAACTTAATCACTTCTACTCCCCTATTTAATGATTAATTCCTCAAGTTTCAATGAGTATGTGTTTGGTACTCACTCCATGCTCCCTTCTTGGTTATTTATAGTCTGAAAATTTTCTTGAATTCTATATATTCCTCCCAGTCTTCACTGCCACTAATATACCATCAGTTTTTCTCATACTTTTGCTGAACTCCCTTCAACTAGTTTCCCTATTCCTTTTTGGGACCCTTTACAATGTGTTCTCCATATCACATTTGCTAGAGTGAAAAGTTTTACAGATCAAATTTAATTATGTCCAATCATTTTCCTTTCTGCACCCCCTTCCTATACACAACTTTTGAAAACATTTTGTAGCTTTCTATATTTCTTAAGTTATAGCTTTCTATATGTTTCTTCAGATAAACATATTTCTAACATGGTTTATAAAGCTTTCTATGCTCTGGCCCCTACTTACATTGTTACCCATGTTTCATATTTTTCCTCTCAATTTCTATGCCTTTACTATACTACTATTATTCATTGTTAAATTTCCCAAATCTACTATCCTCTCTTCCACCACAAGCTCTATCCATATCCTATTCCATCAGCTTGTAACACCACTGCTTCTATCTCCTTTCATATAGTAAATGATTTGTCAAGACTTAGCTCTCAGCTCTATGGTAAATTTTTCAGAGAAGTCTTTGATGATAACTGGACTTTCCATCTTAAACTCTGTTTGAAGTCAAAAGTAATCATTGCTCTTGTTATGTACCTCACCATCCAAAAGTAGCCATTCTGAAGAATGTTAAGAGAGATCATTGAAATGGATATAATCCCAGCTGTGATAAACTATCTTAGAGTTTGAGTAATATCCTATAACAGATGTATATGCCTGAACCAATAGCCAATACATGACATGTCTTTTCACCTACAATTAGAATATCACATCTAGAAACCCAAAGGTAGAGTTGCAGATACTACCTCTTGATAATACATTTAGTCACTTTCATTCAAAATATTTGCCTCTTAATCTCATACTTAGAACTCTGCTGGTTCACAACTTACATGTCCAAGCGAGAGACATTTCTACTATGGCAAGGAATGGACATTTTACCATGGAACAGATAAAATTTTCAAAAAAAACGAAACCTGAATTACACTATGGACATTTGGAGACCACACGCTTTATACAGAGAGCAGGGTCATGAGGTTGGCTTGGGTGATTGACCCTGATAGTAACAGGAAGTAATGTTGGCCAGAGTTTGAATCCAGAGGATACCCTAAACCACTTCCTTCTTCACTTTGCTTACCATAAAGGCTGACTTTTTAAAACTACAAATTTGTAGGACCAACACAAACTTTGTATTTTTGAAAATGAATCCTTAGGTTACCATAAGAGGCAAAGAACTTTGACTTTCTGAGATGTTGCATAGAGATTAAAGGATGCAGAGAAATAATAACTGGGCATGAAAATAGTCAATACCCCTTAAGGCCACAGGACTTGCTGTAGAAACAAGCTAGTGTGCATCTGCCTGTGTCCTTGCTTGCATCTCTTCCTTTTCCTTTTCCTCACTACTTATATTAAGTATACTGTTGGTGGTAAATTTTCCCCTTTAATCTATAAATTGCAGAATATGGAGGTGGATTGATGGTGGACCAGAAGGGGAAAGAGGCATTACCCAGAAACTCTAGATATGAAAAATGAAAATACCATATTATACCTGGATGCATTCTGGAGATGGACATTTCTAATACTTAGTTTATTTATTCAAAGATTAACAACACAGAACTAAAATAATGCACATGTATCTTTGGCAGTTCACAAAGTGCTATGTCAGGAAAGGTGATTTTCAAGGCTTGATTCTTGAGATTTCGCCAGTGAGTTATAGCAAGACTTTGTACTATGCACGTAGAAGATGGGAACTTTATGTTTACTGTGCCCTTGCATAAGCGAGGACAAGAACTTCAGCAGCACATAATTATATTTCCTGTCTCTTAAATCATAACCATCTTTATATGAGTGTCGAATACTCTGTTTCAATTCTTGCATGTTTTATGATTTGTGATTGTTTCTGAAAAGAAATGTAGCTTGGTAAGCTCATGATAAATTCCAATAAAATTTCCTGCCTTTTTAATAAACAGCAAAATCTGAACTGCAGGTAGAGGCAGGAGACGGACCAACACGTAATTCCCTGGACACATTATTGTGCTCCCCATGTGTGTAGAGACAATGTCATTTCAGTAACAGGATTTTCTACATGAAAGAGTTATCCCTGTAAGCCAAAGCTGAATGTAGGTGGTTTTGTTGCTGCTGTATCTGGTGCCCTGAAGTTCTAAAGGGAAAAGCATACATCTTCATAGACTTTTATTCCAGTGCTTTCACTTTACTCAGAGAAATTGGAAATTAGAATCAAGGACCAAATTTTTTTGTAAGTGTAAGTGTTCTTTTTAAATTGTGTTATTGAACAAAGGCAAATAAGGAACTTGTATACACTCTCAAACCATACAAGTACACAAAATATGTATGAACAAAATCAATGGCATTCATTTATTGAAACACCTATTATTAATCAGACCCTGGGAATTCATCCTTAGAATACAATAAAATGAAACAAACTATACATTTAAAAACATTTAACCATAACATTGTGGTAAAAATCTAAAGACAATCTTTATGCCCCAAAATACAGAAATAACAATGATTATAGCCTATTAGAAAGCTAGCAAATTGTACAATCAGTAAAAAAGGATAATTTTGAGGACTATATAGATGCACATGCTTATTCATAATGATTTCTTAAGAGGGAAAAATAAAACAATGTCACAATGTATATCAGGGACCAATGAACAATAATAGGTCATGCAGTACAGGAAAACAAAAATTGTTTTGAGGAAGTGCTAATAAAATTAAAGTTTTCTTTTTGCTTTTCAGATGTTATTTGAATATCGTTGCTTCGTAATATGTTCAATTATAAATTATAAACTACCTAATAATCACAGAGTACTCTTAGAGCTACAGAGCACTGTGATTTGTTAGCAGGGAGGAGAGGAAGGTAAGGACTACAAAGTAAAATCCTGCCAGTATGGCATTTTGATCTCTAAGAAATTAAAACCAACATGTTACAAACATTAGTGAATAATACAAGAAACTTTGTTATTTATGCTGAGATCATGGAAGAAAGATGACAAGTGTAAACAATCAAGAATGGCTTTAGAGAAAGATAAACCAGAGACGTTTATGGCTACATGGATCCACCTTCAGAGCATATACTTAAGTGAAATAAATAAGACACACGTGTAAATACCGAATTGGTTTTTTTTTTTTTTTTGGTGTGAGAGAAACAGAAAGTGTAAATGAGAACCAAAATATATAATAGATATTGTGAAATGGGAAGATAATATTCAAAGGGGGAAGGGGACCTAGGCAGGGGGTGCAAGGGAAAGAAAAGAAGGGAAAGAAAAAAATGAGAAAAGAAGGAAAACAATGGAAATGAGGCTTTTGTAAATAGAGAGGTGTGGAGGGGTGGAATGGAGGGAGGAGGAAGGGGAAAAAATAAGAAGCAAGATGTAGCATGTACAGGTACAAATTCCCAATGATGAATGCGATCATATTGTAATCGTATCATATACCTAAACTTAATGAAAAAAATATGGCTTAAAGAAGGAGAAAAAATATCACCTGGGCACTGAAGAACAGGAAAAGTCTGGAGAAGCTGAGATGAGCAAGAAGGATGACTCAGATGGACCAGAAACACAGAGCAAATGCAGACACAGAATCGTGGCAGCACTGTGTTATCTCCATCTACTCTAACAAGACACCAGCATAGATAATGGAAGAAGCAGCAGCACCGTGACCAGAGAAGATGAGGGATGTGGGAGATTAGGCTCCAGTTTTAGTTCCACCTCAGAAACATAAATAACTGAAAGAATGAGAGCATTTGGTATGTTTTATTATCTGCTTCCCAACCAAGACCTCTATATTCTTATCCTATAGACTTTCCAATCGCTAGTATCTAAGCAGGTGCTCAACTGACGTTGGCTACAGGAGGAGAGTCATGGTTTATTACAAGCATGATCTGTCTTGTGCAGGACTAGGTGTCTGAAGGTCTGTGATGTGGAAAGTGTGTGCTGAGTCTGGCATGCTTGCCAAGGCCCATCCTCCCTAATGTCCATAAGGGCTTCCATAAGGCTGGTGGGGCCCATATAGAAATAGCCACTGGCAGTGAACAAAGATGTCACAAGCTGGTTCATCTTGCTGAAGTTATAAATACCACAGGAAAGACAACTCAAAACCTGCACCTGAATTCCATTTCTTTTATATTTTTCAAGGTTTAGCCTTTTTCTTCCACCCAACTTCTCTACCAGATAAGAGATAGACAAGAAAGATCAAAGTATATGGAGGTTGACACACACTTTCATACTAAAAAGCCGATACTGGGAGTGTGGTTTAAATTTTTCTGCAACAGAGATCCCTAATGATTTGTCTGAGAGTCAAAAGATTTACAAATCCAATAAAATTTATTACCCAGCAACACACACACACACACACAAGTGGCAATGTTGACAGAGTGGGATGTGTGGATGTGTGCTCCCTGCAGGCAGACAGAATCCAAAAGAAGGTAAGGGAAGAGGGCTGGGGGAGTGGTGTAAATATACATATGTCTGTTTCTCTTCCCAAGCTTAGAAATAAGACATGTCATTCTATTTGCCCTGGGGAGAAGCGAATGAGTGAGAAGGAAAAGCCTGAGTCTTAGGCTGGCAGGGGTTGAGAATTACTACAGTAGAGAGAATTCCAACTCTCTCCTCAAATACATGTTTATTAGCCCATTATTGTAGTGAAATACTTGAAGCAAGGTATGTATAAAGAACAGTAAGTTTATTTGGCTTATAGTTTGGGGAGCAGAAAGTCTAAATAGCTTAGTGCCAGCTTTGGTGAGGACCTGTTGGCAGATTACAATGGTGTGGGCTCATGTGAGAGGGAGACATCACATGGTGAGAGCAAGTCAGAGACTTGGAGGGGCCAGGCTTTCCCTTTCAATAACCATAGGTTCACAAAATACTATCAAGGGTTCCCTTAAGAACTATTAACCCCTTTCAAGGGCACTGTCCTCAATGATCTCCCACTATAATCCACCTCTTAGAAGTTCCACACCATCACCCACAAGCTTCCAACACATGAACCATTGTGAGATACCCAAACAATACCCAGACCATAACAACATGACCGGAAAAAGTTTCCTAATCATACTATAGAGCAAATGACCAGCAAAGGGACTGCCAGGTCATATTTCTCTTCATAGATTTTGCTAAATTTCCTTCCAAAAAGGTTATACCAAATTTCCTCCAGCAATAAAGTCTGAGAGTTTCTATTACCTACCTTCTTGTCACCAGCTTTTGACATTAAACATATTAGTTCTTTCTCATGTTTTGTTTGTTTGGTTGGTTGGTTGGTTGGCTTTTTGTTTTGGGGTTTTTTTTTGGTACAGGGTTTGAACTCACAACCTTGTTCTTGCGAGGCAGGCGTGGTGCCACTGAGCTAAATCCCCGGCCCAGTTCTTTCTTGTCTGATAGGGAGGAGGAGGGAGTGATAGTTCCTTGTTATATTTATTTACTTTTCCATAATTGTGAATGAAGTTGACTTTCATTTTTTATTTTTTCCCTATTTCCTTTATTTCCCTATAAATTTCCTTTTATGTGCTTTCCCAGAGTGTTTAGGTCACCCATGTTTTCATTAAGGATTTGGATGACCACTTAGTGAACTAAGGAAACCATTTGTCTTATGTGTTGAAAATTTCTTCTCTTATATTGTTATTATCTTTAAACTTTTTGTGGTCATCAAACAATTTTAAACTTGTATGTATGTAAGTTTATCAATGTTTTCTGGAATTTTTAAGAATATAATACTTGTTTTGGGGTGGCTTACCCAGCTAAGTGAAAGTAGCATGATATAGATTGAACTGAACTTTTTTTTCTCTAAAACTTGTCAATAGGTAATTTTTCTTATTGGTTTAGACTATATCCTAGCTTTCCTCCAAGGGTACAGAGCAGACTTCTAGGATACCTACCAGCTCTTACACAACACATCAGAGTTCATCTGTTCTGGTAATAGTGCTCTATGTAAGATTCAATCGAGTGGGGCGTGCTTCTAAATTAGGAAAAAAAATTGGAACTCACTTGTCTATTCAACTATGGTTTAGAGAACTAGACTATGCTACCTTATTCCACTCTAAAGCTAAAGTGATGCATAAAAGCTATCTGCTGAAAGTTAGTTTCCATTTACCTCCTCCTGTCCCACCCTAATTTCCCACTTTCCAACTTTTTTTTTTTTTGTAATTAATGTTCACTCTCCTGGCAGAGGAGAGTACACTAACTTAAACTTGAGCTTTACACATTTACACATATTCTGGGTTTCACCAATTATTTGATGAGGCAATAGAGAGTAAAGGGAGCAGAGTTAGGATGAACAAAAGCCAAATGATCTCAGCACCTGCCATTGGAGACTCTCCTCTGGCAGGCAGAAATGGCTGCAGAAGTCAGCCACCTGGCCTGAAATCTCCTAAGGCAAAGACGCCTGGCTGCCAACTCCTAATCTCCTGGCAGCCACTGCAAGGAGTTAGGAGATTCCTAAAAAGAACCACACAGTTTATTAATTTGCAGGGGGCTACACAATGAACAAAGAGCCTTCATATGCAAAATTTTCCATAATATATTTATAACAGCACCAGACTTAAAATCAGAGAATAAAGCTTCCTAATTCTGTGTCACAGGACACGATGAACAATAACCATAAAAGAAAGAAAAACATACACTGGACTGTATTAAAAATAGAAATGTCAGCTTATCAAAGTAAACCATTTTCCCTTTTTCTTTAAAATACATATTGCTGATTAAAGAAAAATGTATAATGTAATATCCTGGGTGTTAAGTGAGTTTCCCATGGAATACAAATCATTAGGTACTTTCTATCTAATCTGAGAATCTCTTTTAATTGGAATATTTTGATTATGTACATTTAATATAATTATCAATATAATAGAGCTTATATGTACTATCATGTTATTTCACTCACCTGCTTTTAGTTCTCTTTTTTCTGTTTTTCTGCCTTTTGTGCTAAATGTTTTCTAAAATTCTGTGCTTTCTTACTATTGACTAATCAAATTTGACTCTATTTTAGGTTTCAATGGTTATTCTTAGCCTTACCATAAGAGGCTTTTCTGTACTTCAATTTTATTTTAATATAATAATGTAAAATAAATGAACTCTCAAGCATATATTTCCATCTATACCCCAACCTTTGAGCTGTTGTCATACATTTTACTTTTATGTCATAAACCTCATGGCATATTGTTATTTATTTTTAAACGGTGTTTCTTAAATGACAAAAATAAATGTTTATAGACATAAAAATATGCAATAAAATATTTTTAAATCAAATGTAGCAATACATAAAAATAGCATTGCATCATTGCTGAGGAAGATTTTCCCCAGAAATTTTAGATACATGTTATGGTTTAGACCTAAAATGTTTCCCAAAATCCTCATACCTTCAAAGATGGAGCTTTAAGAAGGTGGTTGGATGATGGGGGTAATATACTCATCAGCGTATGATTAATCCATTGGATTAATCATACGCTGATGAGTTCATGGTTAAATCTGCTATTAGGAGGTGGGGCCTCGGTGGAGTTGTGCCATGGGAGCAATAAACTGGAAAGGTATATTCTTGTCCACAGCTCCTCTCTTCTCTCTCTGTTCCTGGCTTCCATGTATGGAGAGCTTTCCTCCCCCAGGTCCTTCTGCCATGTCATTTCTGCCAAGCAGTCAGCAGACCTGGACTTTATCCGCTCAAATGTGAGCCAAATTAAACTTCTCCTTCCTGAAGTTGTAGATCTTGGGAATTTTATCCCAGCAATGGGAAAGTGACTAATAGAGTAGGTTTAACATGTTAAAAAATTAATCAGCTTTGGTAATTCATACTTATCTAGGAATCTGTCAATTTCTTCTGGGTTTTCCATCTTATTGGTATATAGGTTTTCAAAGTACCCTAAAAATTCCAAATGAGCAATATCAATCAATGAAATTGAAAACGTAATTAAAAACTTACTAAGAAAAGCCCAGGGCTGATGGCTTCACTGCTGAATTCTACAAGACATTTAGAGAGGAACT
>NW_004624736.1:32141256-32154006 GCF_000247695.1 Heterocephalus glaber | reverse complement strand
TCCAATGATGAATGTCATTATATTGTATACCTAAAATGTACCAATAAAATTAATTTTAAAATAATAATTGTAAATATTTAAAAAATTAATCAGCTAGTCATGGTGGTGTGTGCCTGTGAGGCAGGAAAATTGCAAGTTCAAAGCCAGCCTGGGCAACTTAGTAAGACCCTGTCTCAAAATAAACTAAAAGGTCTGGGGATGTAGCTCAGAGGCACACCATTTGCTTAACATATGTGAGGCTTTGGATTCAATCTTCAGTATCAAAACAATCAATGCAATTCACTATATTAACAGTAAAGGGAGAAAATTGATGTAATTATCTCAAAATGTGTAGGGGAAAATATGACATATTTCATACCCATCTAAGCAATTATAAACATCAGAACATTTTCAGTCTAATAAAATGAATCTTTGAAAAACCTAATGTCAATATCATAATTACTGGCATAATATTTAAGGTGAAATAAAGTTCTCTTCTTGAAGTTTATAACTAAGGAAAGATGTCCCACCATCAGCGTATTTATTCAATACCTTACTGGAAATCCTAATAGTGCAAGAGGGCAAGAAAAAGATACAAAGGGACCATTTAAAAGGAAGAAGTAAAACTGTATTTAGATAACATGATTATGTATGAGGAAAAGTCTAATTTATAAACCAACTATTGAAATTAAATGCCTAAATTTTGCAGAGTTGCAATACAGTCGTAACTCAGTTCAAGAACTTAATTCACTCCATGATTCTGGCTGCAAACTGAATTGGATGAGAACTCAATCAAATTTCTCCATAAGGTCAAAACTGAACCTAACCATTTAATTTTATTTCGTTTTTGCCCAATTCAGTTTGCAACCTAAAACACAGAAAGAATTAAGTTTGTGAACCAAGGTACCACTGTATATAAGGTCAATATTCAACATCAGTTATATTTATGTAAACTAGAAGCATCAGTTGAAAATCCAATTAAAAGAGTAATTTTATCTGCAGTCTTAATTACAAAAATGTCACATACATACTAAGGAATAAGTTTAACCAAAGAACTGTAATACTTCTGTATTGAAAGACTTACTCTTACTAAACTCTTACTAAAGAAGATTTTAATAAATGGAGAAATAGACCACAGTACTTAAAAATTTGAAGATTCAATGTTGCTTAGATGTGAGTTCTTCCGAAAATTACCTATAGTATCAATACAATCTTAAACAAAATTCTTCTAAGCTTTTTGTTGAAGTTGGCAAGCCAGTTCTAAAATTTACATGGAAATGACAGAATAGCTAAAGCAATCTTCAAAAAGAAAAATAAAATCATAACAAATATTTTCTGATATCAAGTCTTACTATGAAGATAAAGGAAAGTGTGGTTTTGTCTCAAGGATCAATAACATGATAAAAAGAACAAAATTGAATCTAAAAACATAGCCACATTCACATGATCATTTTATTTTTGAAAGCAAATGCAAGTAAATCAGTCTTTATAAGTGATGCTAGAACAATTGTTCATAGGAAATAAACTTTGCTACCTTACAAGTTCAGTTGAGAGGGATTATAGGCCTCCATGTGAATAAAGAAATTAGAAATCTTCTAAAAGAAAGTAAGACTGCTGCTTAGATATAGGAAATGTTTATTACACAAAAAGTAATAACCATTAAAAATGATTTATTGGACTTCATCAAAATTAAAGCTTCTCATCAGAAGACACCATTAAGCTAGGCATGGTGTTGCACACTTGTAATTTCACACTCTGGGAAGCTGAGTCAGAAGGTTGTAAGTTTGAGTCTACTCTGAACAACTTAACAACTTAGTGAGAGCCTGTCTCAAAATAGCTCAGATGAATCCCTTGGGTTCAATCCAGAATGCCACAAAAGAGTGAGAAAAGATGGATGGAGGGAGGGGTGGAGAGAAGGAAAGAAAGAAAGAAAGAAAGAAAAGAAAAACCATTAAGCAAATAGAAAAGTAAAAGACAGACTGGGAGAAAATATTTACAAAACATATTGACAAAGAATTGATATTAAAGATAAATGAGACATTCCTATAACAATAAAAGACAAATAATTCCAAATGGAGAGAAATCCTAGAAATTGTGAAAATAAAACATAAAATGGCCAATAAGCACATTACAATGTGCTCAGCACAATCATTCTTCATAAAAATGTACTTTAAAACTGCAACAATATGGCATCATACACACCAGACTACTCAAATTAGAAAGACTAGCAACTATTGAAAAGGATATGCAGCAACTGGAACTCATATAAACTATATAGTTTATATGAAATATGTATAGTTTATATGTATTAGTTTATATATATAGTTTATATGATATGTATGCCAAAAAGACATGAAATCATATGTCTCCAAAGATTCCTATAGAAGAAAGGTCATACTAAATTTGTTGTACTACCCATAAACTCAAAGTAGCCCAGGTATCTATCAACAGGAGAAGAGACAGTTTTTAACTCTACCACATCCATATATAATGAATCACTTACTACTCAGTGATAACAAGGATTACATTCCAAAAATAGTGTACTAGATTAAAAAATCATTTCACAAAAGAGTATATATTGTATGGTCCCACTGACAGGCAGTTCTAGAACAGGCAAAAGTAATGTATGATGAACAAAACATAAGGACAAGGATTCCCTCAGAGGTGAGCCCACGACTTTGAAGAGGCATGAAAGAACTTTCCAGAGTAATGCCAAAGTTCTGTATCTGGACTGTAGTTTGGACCACACAAGCATATTCATTCCTTGAAAGTCATAATAATACAATCCAGATCTGCACATTTCACTATAAATGTATCTAAATAAAAACACTTTTAAAATATTGGGTTACAGTTAATGATATGCATACTGATATATGCAGGGGTAATTTGTGCTAATACCTGTAACTTACTTTTAAATCCACCAAAAATAATTGATGAATACTTGGAGAATGGAGAGATTTTTTTAGCCTCTATTTTTTATTCATGCATGTTTGTGGTATATAATGATTACTTTCCTCATGGGGAGTTGGTACATATATGTAACATGTCTTAATTCTTTTTTATCCCCTTCTCCTGTTAGATCGATGGGTATATGATAAAGCAAGTATACTCAACTATTAATAGCAGAATCGGGAGGTGAGTCTATGGATTCACTGTACAATTCTTTCAAATTTATAATTGAAAAGTTTTTTCATGATATATTAGAAAAAACAATTCATATGAGAGTCGTCTATCAACTTCAAAGTACTAGAGAAAATATTTAATTCCTACTATTTCACTTAATTCCTGTCACTTTCTAATTCTAAGAATTAGGTGACTATCTCATATAAAAAAATACCATGATTAACCAAGTAATAACATTATATTGTCATGAGTTTTTAGAAAAAACTCTTGAGGTAGGATGATGAAAGTAATGATGAGAAAGGTAGTTCTTTCCTAAAAGAACAGCAGAGTATCACAGATTCCTTCTACAATATCTATAATAAGTTATCCTAAAACTTAATTTAAATTCCTACTATGTGTCACTTTATTAGAATTTTTTATACTTTAATACTCACAATTACCTTTTGAGATAGATGCTATTGTCCTTTTGCAATTGAGAGAACTGAGTTTCCTGTCAAAGTCCTACAACTGGCATGAGGTGGTTACATGATTTTAAATTCAGTCAATTTGCCTCCCAAATTACAAATCCATGTTGTCAACAACTATGCTTCACTTTTTCTATTGAAACTTGCAGTCATGAGAATACTCCCAGATTTCAAGAGTAGTCCATTTCTCAGCTGAGAAGTTTTGCTTAATTTATTTCCTTGGTCTGTAGTTAGACTGTAAAATATCTACAAAATATATAGTCTACGTTTCTGCCAAGGTAAGTATCCTTCTTGTCAAAGTCAGACACAGTTTGTCCCCTTAAAATACTTGTTCTGTACAGACATCCCAGGAAAAAACCTATAGGAGAAATAGAAGACAGAAAGAGGCTGAAATTAAAAGCAGAGAGGTTTTCTTATTGGTGGGAGAAAGCAGGTGCCTAACTATTGGCCAAAATGTTCAATTACTAGAGCAATTCAGTTTCTCAATTTGCTATGATGCCAACTATCCAGAATTAACAAAGACCTGCATATATCAGCAAACAGCTAAAGAAAATTTTCAGCAACACTATGCCCAAAGCAAAATTTCTAAAGATCTCTTTAAACCTTTCGAGCCTGAATGTTCATCTGATTTCATTGTAAGTCACAGACTTTGCCTCGTGCACTCTCCAAAGCATCTCTCACATCAATACTTTTCTGGGAAAATGGTGTGTCACAGTGAGCGAGCCTGCTTGTCTGGTCTTGCAAAATCATGCTGTAGCACTGTTCCTCTCTCAGACTGATAAAGCATTTCCTTTTATTTGTCCTGTTTGAAGTTTGATGTTGTATGTTTCAGGGTCTGTACACTCAAGAGAGCCAAAGTACAAAAAAGCAGTTCTTTGGCTATTATTTTTCCAAGTTATCTATGAATTAAATGAGGCCACTGAGTTGGCTGTTAAGACAATCAGCGACAAAAAAAATTCCTGCTCTCTTGTATACCTGTTTTTCTACCTCTCTAATTAGGTATATCAATACCTCTTTTCAGAATTATTTTCAGGCTTTAGAGAACTGAAATTAACTCCCAGAGAGAAAAAAAAACATGATATGTTCATAAGTGATCAGACCAGTTGGAGTCATTCAATAAATAGTTCCTTTGAAGCTTTATTTTAAGAGGCTCGGTGGTGACCTACCTCATCACATCAAAATTCCTTCACTGCATGCCATAAAATGTACACACACAAATAGTATATACACACAAATCAACAACTCTTAATTTCTACCCTACTAATTGGCTCAAAGACATGAAATATTACTGTCAATTACTCTCTTCCTACTGAACGAGCTCAGAAGTAACCATGAATCCAATCCAGAAGCACCTGCTTCTGATTCCCTAGATCATATTATGATGAATCTATCCTTCATTAACATAGGACTCCCTTTATTCCCTCACTCTGAATAGCTCAAATAGCTCAGAGACCAATCTTAGCACTACTGTATTCTTATATCAAATATTACTCAAAAACTAAAAGGAATATAAAAACGAGCAGTTTTAGGAAACTTCTTTTGAGGACTGAGTTGCACCTGTAAACTGAAAGTATACTTCAATCTTCTGGACCCTTCCAGTCTGCAATTTACATTTAGAGATGCTGATCTACCATATCTATGGCATCTGCAGTGTGGCTAGGTCTGCTCCTGTTCATCCAGTGCTTCAGCTGGGTCATCTGAATGCCAGATTAATTCCTCTTTTGCCAGTTAATTGTTATCAGCTAACTACCAGCCCCCAAGTGTCACAGACAATTCAGAAGGCAGAATTTCTGTTAGTTTAAAAAAAAAAAAAAACACTCCTATTAAAACAAAATGCAATCTGAAAATAGCATGTTTAAAAACGCTGAATAGTAAAGCAAACATCAATTTCTAATGGCATTTGAAGTACTGTAAATAATGAAATCTTTATTTGTGGAAGTATAAGGAAAATTCTTATAATGGAAGTGACTTCTCAATTTCCATTGACTATATGGAAGATGGAGAATAGAAGTTCTTAATTAAAATTGGAATTTTTGTTTCTGTGTTGTATATTGTTTGTGATTTTACTGCTGTTGTTTGATACATATATATTTTTTTTTTGCTCGGGGCAATCTCGGTCTAGTCACAGGCAATTGACTCCTTTCATGCTGGTGCCATCTTGATGCCACCTTGAAGATTATGATGCTATAAATAAATAAAAGCAGCAGGAAATGTTGCCACTGTTTGCCTTTGCCGTTGGCTGAACAAACTCCACTTATAAGAACCGTAGAAGAAAAATTTATCTTAATATTGACTGCCTCCTCAAGTCATTCTCACGGACCAGAAATGAAGCAACAAGAATCCTCAGCAATACTTCTAAGTCAAGAAGAACTTCTTCAGACAATAAATTCTTTTCTTCTTCATTTGGACCAATAAGAGATGAAAACTACTAAGTCAACATTCACATAAGAATGGTGACGTACTGAGAAACAAGGACTGTTCGAATTAAAATTCATGTACCTTTTATCTTATGTTCACCAGCATTCAGAATTATATTACTAAATGGTCAGATTTTCACCAAAATAAGTCATACTGAATTCCTTAGCTCTAGAATGTCTAAATTTCTTATTAGAAGAAACTTCTTTTTTAAAGTTTTCATATCAGAAGGATTAAAATTTTGATTTTTACAGTTCCCCTAGGTAGGAGAAAGCACACCCTTTCCATTTAGAATAGCTGTTATAAGCTCAGAAAAGGGAGTATTCTGAATATTCCACCTAAGAATTATTTGCAAGGCATTCTACCAAAGCTCAACCTTATTTATTTCTGACAAGACAAACACCAAAAAATAAGGACATCTTTTTTATTCCTTCTGAATCTGTAACTTCATACTGCATGTGACACAAGGGTGTTGGCATATTCAGTGAATGCAAAATGAACCTGGAGCAAGACGGAAAATTGCCAGCCACCTGAATTGAGGGTTTAGAAGTCCCCTTCTAAAGAGGAGTGGTATGAAATAGAATTCTGGACTGAAAGAATTGTGGTTTAAATTGTGACTCACAGTGTAAACCTGAAGCAAATCATTACTTTTCTAGATCTTAACATCTTTATATAAATAACAAAGTACAATTGACCCTCAAATTACGACTGGCCTGACATATGAACAACTTGGGTTAATTAGGCTAATGGAAGATTCATCTGCCTCTTGTTATCCATAACATGTACCCAGGTATAAACATCCAGATCTCAGCTGTATTGACTTACAACCAACTTGAGTTACAACCAGCCCTTGAGAACTGATTGTGTTTGTAAGTCAAGGGTCCACTGTATATCAATTAGGCATATTTTGGCTACACATAATAGGAACACAATTTGAAATACTATAAGTGAGAAAAGAATGTATTATCACATATAATCAAAATATCTAGGCAATAACCTCAAAAGAGGCCAGTAAATGCTTAAGAGGTATAATACTAAGCTGTTAGGTGTTTCTTTCTTTCTTTCTTTGTTTCCTTCTTAGCTCTCTATTCCCTTTCATTGTCTTCATTCTCAGGGGAAGATGAAAAGTCAACACTACATAATCCATGATCACTGAAAAATAATAAAATACTTCTATGAACAACTTTATACCCACAAATTTGACAGGATAAGCAGCCCATTTTCTTGAAAGACACAATCTGCCAAAACTCACACAAGAGATAGGACATCTGTATAGGACTATGCCTATTAATTAAAGAAACTGAACAAATAATCAATATCTTTCCAAAACAAAAAAAGTATAAAGCCAAGATAAATTCATTGGTGAATTCTATGGAACATTTAGGAAATCATTCTGATATTCTTTCACTTGCTTTAAACAGAGACAATATTTCTTAACTTACTCTGTGAGGCTAGTATTATCCTAATACTAATATTAGAAAAAGACATTACAAAAAAAGAAAACTATAGAACAAGAGCTATTTTGAACATAGATGTAAAAATGTCAAAAACTTAGCAAATCAAATCTGGGTAACATTTTGGCCATTCTTTTAAAACTAGGATACATAGTGTATTAGATATTGTTAATCTCTATTTTGTTATGAAATTTTGTTTTATTTTTTCATAGAAGACAAGTGCTTTTATATATTTTCTTAATATCTACTTGTATTGTATTAAAATTAAAAAAGAATTAAACATAACTAAGAGTTATCCAAAATGTACAAGAAAGTTGTTTCAACCCTCTAAAATTAATCTAATCACTATAATCAATAGAATAAGAAAATCATATTAATAATGATCATATTAATAAATGCAGAAATGATGTGAGACCAAATTCAACATTAATCCACAAGAAAATTATCAGTATACCAGAAATTGATGAAAATTTCCTAAATATGATAAAATATATCTACAAACAAAACAGCTAACATCTTAATCACCCCACAAAAACCCTCACCTCTTAACACCATTATCTTTGATGATTAATATTCCAACACGAAGCCTGAATACTTCCCAAGCTCCTAATACTTCTTTCAACATCATTCTAGAAGTATCCTAGATGAGGTAAGAAAACGAAAATACAAAAAAAAACAGGAATGGAGAAATAGAGGAAGGGAGAAAGAAGGCTGCCTTTTCGCACAGATGCAATGATTGTAAATGCAGAAAGTCCAAAAGCCAACGACAACAACAAAAATCTACTGGAACTAATAAATTATAATAAGGTTGCAGAATACATGCTGAATACATAAAAGTTAATTGTATATATATAAATATGAATTATTTGCAATTAACTTTATATATATGTATATGAAGAATAAGACGAGAAAAGTCAATGTATTACACTTTGTATAAAAATAGAGGACCACCTTAACTCTGGTGGAGGGAAATGGAAGTGAATGGCAGACCACACCACAGTTTTATCTCCACTGAATAAAATATTTATTAACTGTTCAGTGTGAAGTAGTCAGTACATTCTGTGGATTCTATTCCTCCTATATTATTTTGCTATCTTTGTGAAGTCATGAGTAGAAAAAATCTTTTGGGAAATGTTAAGGAAATACTCAAATTCCTGATTTAGACAATATCCCTTTGTGTGAATAGAAGGTTAGTATTATCTCCTACCTGAGGATACTGGACATCACATTTCTCCTATGTTGTGAACAGGTACCACTGCTTATCTGGACACATATGAAGCATGCCATTCCTATTTTGGTATATAAATTATGAAATTGACTTAGTACTCAATATTTTTAAACATTGTAGGAAGGTTTGAGAAGTTTTGGGGCTGAAATCTCAGACCTTATCCATTACTTGAAGGCTCTAACTCTAAAGTGTATCTGGCTTGCTGCCTGCTTCCTTAGACCAGACCCTAATTTGTGGCCTGATAGTGTATGTGCCACTCTCAAAACTTGTAATGGAAATAGTTATACTCAATATATGCATTTTAATTTACATAGCTTTAAAGATTTTTGTCTCATTTTCTCTACTCTGAGAGTATAGGAAAACTTCTCTAGTAGCCATTTCTTATTACCACATATACTTTAATGATATTTGTTACTTAGTATGTTTATCTGAATGGTTCCAACTTCAGGACTATTGAGAAGATGTCTCTGGTCCATGGACTAAAATTGCCCTTAGTTAGCCAAGTTTTAAAACTATTACATAAAAGGAACTTAAAATATAATTTTCTTTTACAGAGAAAGACAAAATGACAAATGTAATGATCACAAGAACAACAGGTTTATATAAACTTTGAAGGTACAAAGAGGAAGGGTGTTACTGCTCTGGGCGGGTAAATATCTTTTACAAACAAGGCAAGTTTAAAAGTGACTAGATATGTATGGACTAGTGTTAGAGGTAAATAGAAATCAGAGGACTGTTCCTCTTTATCAGGAAGTAACTGAGACCCAGGTCAGTTTGATGACTTTCCCAAGGTATTGTTATTAATTTGGGTAAGAGCAAAGATCAGAATGAAGAATCCCTATCTACTTTTCCTCCAATTACAAATGTTGTAAGAGTTCCAGTTAAAATCCAGCTCATATTTTTATATAGCCACTACTCATAGTATAAAGGACATTATGAAGGATGATACATTAAAGATGTTTAGTTCCTAGGAAAATTCTCATTCCTCATTAGGGTTTAAGAGTCCTCCTGGAACCATTAGATAATCACTGACAGGCTGTTTAAGATGTTGAATGAGGCTAAGAAGACCATTTTGCAAATTCAACAGAATTTGATTATCCATGGATTAGAATGACCCTGTCCTGAGATGAGAAGTGCTCAGAATTTCTTTAAAAACTTAAGGAAAATTCTATTACTCTAAAACTTTCCTATTGCCAGTTAATGGAGGAAGAACGTATATCTGACCAATCAAATATAAGACAGAATTTTTAAAATAAATTTAGTTTTGGAGAAGTATTTTAATTTTCAAATATATCTAATAATTTAAGTTTACCTAACTAAGCCAAAGAGACACTCAATGAATCAGTATTTCTAAACAAATCTATTTTAATTTGCCAATTATAATAATCAATTAACTAAATTCATTATACTAATTGAGTAACAGCAATTTCACAGGAAAGCTTGTTAACTTTCCTTGTAGATGTCAGCTTGATTTCTGACTCAGTGATTATGTAGCAGTGAAGGCCAAATATGTAGGATTGGATGGGAATCTCAAAAGTTATGTGAGAAAAAAAGAGAAAACATTGGCAATAACTGTAATATTGACCTGTATTCATTTAGTACTGCTACAGTTTGGATATGGTTTGAGTGTGTCCCCCATGTTTTCATATGTTGAAGTGTAATGTCCATGATGAGGTATTAGCAGAGTGGATAGTTAACTATGGTGTCTAGAGGTGGGGCCCTTGGGAGGTTATTAAGATTAGATAGCCCTGTATCCTACTGTGCATCCATGTAAGTCTGTATGTTAGACTGCATGCCCAATGCTGCTTCTTCTCTTCCCTCCCTTCCCTTCCTCTTGCTCCTCCTTGCCTTTCTTCTGCTTTCTCATTTCTGAGCAAGGGAAAAATCATCTGGAAAGCCATACTTTCCATCCCTTCCCATCCTTTCTTTTGTCTTTGTCCTCTATTTTCCTTCCTTTCTTATTCTTTCATTCCATTTTGAAAAGTTGTGTGTTGATGAAAGGAGAAACTCATTTGCTCTCTCTTCTTGTCTGTAGTTCACTTTAAAATCAATATAAATGGCCAATGCATTAACAGGTCAACTTTTGACTGACATCATAATCACTGACACTTGGTTCCATGACATTCGACTCTGTTTAGCACCTCTGGCAGCAAAGTAGCTTTGCTCCTACTAAAGCAGCTCTGGAAGGACTACAGGAGCAGCCACAGCAAATGCAGCAGAAAACACCCTTTGATCTAGTCTAATTTGCTTGCTCTCATAGATAAATGCAAGTTGAATCAAAATAAAAGTTCAGATACAACAAAGGATCCTACATGGAAAGAAATCCTTTGATCACATCTACAAGAACAGAACATAGCTACTACTGGCAAGTTTGCAGATATATTTCATCTATTCCAAGTATATGTTGCATGATCAAATGGCAGGGCTGATTTCGTGCCATTAAAACTAACATAAATGATCTTACCAGTTACAAATAGTACCACACAAAATTTATCAAAATAGGCAAGCAGCACGCTGAAATTGTAGATGAAGTTCCCCATATCTGAAGACCGGGCTGTAAGACTTGTCAGGCCTCACTTTCATTGTTCTCTGTTAGGTTCTCCTTTCTATACTCCCAGAAAAAGAATTCTTCAAAACTTTGGAGTAGCTATAATGGGAGAAGCACTGTCTGATGGGTTGTTATTTACTAATTGTGTGATTTCATCTAATCACTTAAAAGTTCCTGAACCTCAGTTTCACATTTTAAAAATAAGTAGATTAGCTTTTAGTTACTTCTCAACTCTGAAAAAAGTGATCTAAATAAGACCTAATTAAGCATTTTTACTTTAATCTCTGTAATTCACCTTGTTTACAGCTGCTTTGCCCACAATGTTTTAATTGGCCTCAGAAAATAATCATTTATAAATATGCTTTTATATATATAATTTCTGGTATATATTTTATATATTAATAATATATAATTATATATGATTACGTATAATCCTCTGGTAATATTTATGTATAATAATATATAATTAAATACTATTATGTACTATTAAGTAGCTTATAATCACTAACCTTTCTAAATTCTGTTATTTTCTGTGAAATTTATTTCTAAACTCCCCAGGTTTGCTGGGGGAGAGTGTTTATGTATACTTATAACATGTGGACAAATCGAATTTTTTATGCTTTTAAGTATTTTCTACTCTTATTTATATGTTACAGTTATATAAAAGTAAAATGTAATTAAAATATATAAAACCTCTATCTTGGCAATTCACTGAGTATAATTTTTATAATACTTAAAGCTATGGATGTAATCTTTCTTTTCCTGTGATTTTAAAAGAATTGTCTCTGTCATCCAATGGGACTGCTGAAAAAGTCTGGAATTGAAGGTAATAGAGCTACAGAAATGAATAAATGCAACAGAAAAGGCAATGCCCAGAAGCAAAAGCACACTCACATATTCACAAATCTTGATCTGTGAGGAAAAAAAAGGCAACATAGAACAATGCGGTTAATATGTCTTCCATAAATGCTGGATCAATTATCAATATGAAAAAGAAAAATGAAACTTGACCCCTACCTCACACCAGACATGAATGCTTGATGACTAAGTAAGAAAAGACTTGCTTACACAAAGGAATGCTTGGTATCCGGCTTGTAAGATATCCAAGTTTTTCAGCATGCTTTGGCTATTCTGGGCCTTTTTCATTTTGATTAAAATTTCAAATCAGAGTTGTCAAATTCCACACATAAAAAAGGGAGATTTTGAATGGAATTTTATTGAAACTGCAAATAAAATTAAAGAAACTAAAATCTTTTCAATATTGTATTCTACATTTAGCTAAGTCTTTTATTTTAATAATATTCTATTAATATAACAGAAGTATTGAATATCTTTCATTATATTAGTTGTAGATACTAAAAAATTTTTTTTTCTGTGTATCACTTAGAGAGAAAAATACTATTAATTGTCAGTATAACTAGTAACCTTCCTAAGTTCTCTTTCAGTTTTAATAATATCTTTAGGGCCAGGGATTTAGCTCAGTGGTTCCGCTGTTTGCCCTGCAAGCGCAAGGACCCGAGTTTGATCCCTGGTACCAAA
>NW_004624736.1:32084513-32112834 GCF_000247695.1 Heterocephalus glaber | reverse complement strand
CTATGGTAATCAATAAATTTTAAAATAATACATAATATAGTGGACCTGAGGATTAATGAAATAATATTAGTAAGTCTGAGTAAAGTGATAGAATAAATGTGCACTCAATACATCCTTCCCTCTTGGTTAGCTCCAATAGTTCTTTGAGTAACAAGGACACCAGCCATCTTGCTTGACACCATTATTTCAGGAAAGAAGGGAAAGAGTATGAGCTCTGCCTGTGTGGAGAGTAAGTCTGAATGGAAAGTAGAGGAAAAGAAAGGATGGCAGATCTCTCCTGTTACAAAATATTGAACTCTAATAAAATAAAAGGATCTGGGTGAGCCATAGACTTTGATAAAACTTTAAAATGACATTAAACACCAGATGATATGATACTTACAAAGTTGCTCTATAGAAAACTTGGGGCCATAATGAGTAGTGTATGAACAAGATGTTCTAGAAATCACCATGCTTTGTTGTCTATATAAGAAAATTAAAGAAAAAATCAAGACTAACAACTTATTCCTGACAGTTAGCGATCATTAAAATAACTTGAAAACAACAATTATGTGTCTTGAAGGCAAGTGATCACAAATATATATACATAATAAGCATGAAAAAATAAAGATAGCCCAAATAAATAAGAAATAGAGAAATAAAACAGGTCACAAATCTCTGTAAAAGCCAAATGGTCTGTTTGTTACTCTTGGTAGGTTAGTATGGTATTTCAAAATAAGTCAAAAGAAATTTTTAACTTAGCTCAAGGGCTTAAAGCTATAGGTACCTTTACCAAGTCTATCAACATTTCCTTTCATTCTACAGATCACTAACTGCAACAACTAGATGAGTGAAAAAATTACACAGATAATTAGAGATGTAAGGTAATCAGTTTTATCTTAAAGTTGGAATTATTTTTCCATATAACCCTTCTAGAAAGATGATGCAAATTCTTTCTATCAGCCTAATTCAGTGAGCTTATATCTCTTCTTTAAGCCTCAGTATCCTCATTTTTAAAGCAACTACAATTCACCTTCACTAATACAGAGAAAGCATACAGTAAGTGGCCAGTGTGATGCTCTTTCTAGGCTTCCCTCTACATCACACACTGACTCTTGTCACACAATATCCAAATATAGGCACTGGTGCTTACAATCCTGTCTTCATTTACTGAGTACCTGTGACTCTAGTTCAGCTGAAGAGACTGAAGCTCAGGAAGGTCCAAATCACATTAATTATTTAACACAGCCACTTGATTTTGATGTGTCCTGTTATAATTTTTGTGTGTATGTTGGTCTTTCTTAGATTTTTTTTTCTATTTCATGGAGCTCTGATTATACAGTTTTAAATAAAGAAAATTTTTTGCTTTAAATATTTTCCTGATACTTCTTTTATCTGAGAACTGACATTTTCCTATAGGTCACTGAGGGCGACTCTGCACAATTTTTTCAGTGTGTGTGTGTGTGTGTGTGTGTGCATGTTGATATGAATAGCTTCTGCTGCTTTTTAAGATCATTAATCTTCTCTTCTCTATTATCTACTTGCTATTACACAATGCCAGTGAAGTTTTCATTTCAAGGGTTATGTTTTCAGCTTTAGGCATTCCACTAGTTTATTTTTTTTACATCTTTTACTTTTCTTATTAGAATATTCATGTTTTCCTTTAAATCGTTAAACATTTTATATCACTGTTTTAAAGTCCTTATGTGATCATTCCATCACACATGCAATTTCTGGGTCTGTTCTTATGTTTTTTTCTTCTGATTATAGATCATATTTTCAGCAGGATAGTAACTTTGTATTGTATCCTGGAAATTGCTTAATATTATGAAGTATCTGAATTTTCCTGTCACCTAATGAAAAGTTAAGTGTTTATTTGGCAGGCAGATTTTAGCTTGACATTTCTGAGACTGTAGGAATAGTTTAGCCCTACTATAAATAGGAATAGTTTAGCCCTACTATAAAGCACTGGCACTTTTAGTGTTACTACTCAAAGTACCAGGTTCAACAAAGTCTGTTTGCTCTGGATGATCATATTCACATGTCTTCTGATCATGTGTAAGTTCTAGAAACTATTCAACACAATCTATGCCAGTGGTGGCAAACCTAAGGCACACGTGCTGCAGTGGGCTGTTTGTATCATTCAAAGCTATAAAAGGTTTGCCATCACTGATCTGTGGTAAGTGTTTCTTTCTCTAGTCTCTATGGTAGTTGTTCTTTGTAATATAATGAGCTTATTTCTTACAGTTCTGAATCTGTTCAAATCTGGCTTGGGAATGGAGGTGAATAAATGAGGAACAGATTAGAACAACATCTCCATTAAGTTGTCTATATTTAGTATATGTTATAGGCTACTTATATTCCTGTTTGGGCAATCTTATTGATTAGGCATAAGGAGTTCTAATTCCACAGGGCCCTCAGGGAACAGGTTTTATGGAGCCTAGGAAAGAGTCAGCTCATGGATCCTCTATAGAGGTTAAATTCACACAGGCAAAGGAGCCCTTTTCCTGGAGAATAGCCTAGCTGGCTTCATGGGGGCCAAGACTCATCTGTTTGAAGGAAATGAATGGTACCAGAGTGACTTGTGGGCCACCTCTGCTACTTGTACACCGTCTTTTTCTGTTCTTGAAACTTCAAAGACCAAAGATTTTGAGTGGCATTAGGAAACATATTTCTTTTTTTTCTTCTTTTTTTTTTTTGGTACCGGGGATCAAACTCGGGTCCTTGTGGTTGCACAGCAGGTGACAAAACCACTGAGCTAAATCCCCAGCCCTTAGGAAACATATTGTCTAACCATGCATTTAGAAATATTTCTTTTCATTTTTTACTGATGTCAGAACACTAGGAAGTATACTTTATTTGCACAGTAAAAACGCATGACCTGAAATATAAAAGATAATATATGAGGTGTGACTGAAAAGTACAGTGTATGATTACATTTTAAAAACAATAATTATAGGAAAAGATATATTGCCATTAGTCCCCCTTGGAATACTCTCTCTCCCTTAAACACACTTATCCCACTTCTCTTGCCACATTCTGAAGCAATTTTGGAAGTTCTCTTTCATAAGTATCTTTAGTCACATTGTCATGGCTGCCTTTATGTCCTGAACAGATGCAAAACATGCACCTTTCATGCTTACATTGACCTTGAGGAAAAACCAGAAGGCACATGGTGCCAAAAACAGTGAATAAAGTGGATAATGACACATCATAACGGTTTTATGAGCCTGCATTTTCATTAGATGACACAGTAGCGTTCACCATATTTTTTAATCACACCTCATAAAGATACATAAAAAACTGCTTCAGAAAGTGATAAGAAGGATATGTGTGTTTGAAGTGAAGGGGGAATATTTTGAGGGGGATTAATGCCAGTGTGTCTTTTACTGTAATCATTTATTTCAGTCACCTTATTTTTGATCACCCCATGTAAACAAGGAGGACACAATTACCAACTTTCTTCTTTGTTTGAAAATCTACTTTAGACACAGAAAAGACTTGACCATGAGTTGTCCTTGAAGATAAAACCTCTGCCGAACGTTTATTTCCTTTATGGTGGCCTTTAGAGGTGTCTAAGGGTGCTCCTACCAGGCCACAAAGAGCTCACTCTGTTAGATTTTATCATTGCTATGAAACAGATCTGGCAGCATGGACCACAGAAGCCAGTGATGAGCCCAGGGACACAGCTAAGGGCCTTACTGCTGCCTAGAATTGATTAATACAGTTTTTATTTCCCATTATGGCAAGTCAGTGTATCAAGGGATGGTAGGCAGAAATCACCATTCTTAGTAAAACTAGAAGCAGATGCTCCATGGCTCTATTTGGGGAAAATACCAGTGTGAATCTGCTAGTCCAGAACTTCATTCCCAGGTTTACATTTCTCTATTGCACTGAATCTTAATTTTTTCAAGACATGGACTCCTTTAAAACTCTCACAATGATTTTGCACCCTTTCAGAAATCATGCTTATTTACAAATATAGAATATTGATATCCTTGAATTTCTTTTACTGCCTAATATACACATAGACATACACACACACACACACACACACACACACACACACATTCATACAATCAAGGAATAGGTAATAAGTGGCCCTAAAATCCTTCTAATTAATCCTTGTGCCATCACTACCACAAGGACTATAAGACAGAGTGTAACTTTGGTTATCTTTCAAAATTATGGCCCAAAAGAGACAAAATGATTCTTTGAATAGCTAAATCATAGCTGAAAGAATTAATAATTAATGAAGAATAAGGAGATCAAAAAGCAAAAATAAATACAGAATAAGTTAAAGCACAGAAGCTAGTTTTCCAGGCATGGTTGCCCTCCAGAGACACTGTCTCCATCACCTTACCTCTGAACAGTTAAAATTAAACAAATAGAGGAGCCAGGGATTTAGCTCAGTAGTTCTGCCATCTGCCTTGCAAGCTCAAGGTCCCCAGTTCAATCCCTGGTACCAAAAAGAAAAAAGAAAAAAAAAAAACTAAACAAATAGAGGCCCAAAGGAAAAAAATCATCAATATAAGCTGTTTTGAGGGACAGAAGAAGGTGAGTCCCTCTGCCTTGTTACCTTCTTGGGCTGTATAAAGATGGTGCCTGATAGGTTTTCATGAAATCTCATGGCCAAATATGAAATGGTCATAAAATATATGCAAAAATATTTTCTGTACCAATAGTTCCAAGGCAAATCTATGAACTGGGCGGAGAACTAGCAAATAAGAGCACAGTCTTGGGGTCCTCCAGAGTAACAGAACTAATGGGATATATAGATACATCTAGCTACAGGGCAAAAGCAATCCAGCTGTACTTTGAAAGAGGAATTAATCTCCTGAAGGCCATCAGTAGAAGAGGAGGAGGAGGCCTAGAAGTCTGGGAGTGAAAGGGTGGAAGGGACCTATGTAGCTGAAAACAGGAGAATATTAAGATCAGATGGAAAAAAATGGATCTATGTTGTATAAGAATTAATGTCTTTGTGATGGTTTATGTGTCAGCTTGACTAAGTTAAAGATTACACAGAGAGTTGGTAAAACATTATTTCTGAGTGTACCTTTGAGAAGAGATTAGCCTTGGAATCTGTTAACTGAGTAGAGCCTAGACAGAACACAAAGGTCAAGAGTGGTGACATTTCCTTGTCTCTGAACTGGGACATCCATTTTCTCCTGCTTTTTGGTATCAAGCCTCCTGTGTCTTGGGTCTTTAAACTCTAAAACTTAATAGGCCTTCCACAGTGTGGACTGAACTATACTACCAGTTTTTCTGGTTCTCCAGCTTGCAGACAGCATACTATGAGATTCTATATATCAATTCCACAATAAATCTCTTCTTATTTGTCAATATAAATCATACTGTTTCTATTTCTTGGGAGAACCCTTATGAATATATTCCTCTTATATCATTACTCTTTGGGCACAGGAAAGAATGCTAAAGAATTTACAAAGTGGAACAATTAGCAAGTGGGAGTGAATTGAAGTAATTTAAAGGGGGCTACTGAGGCATCACTAATATATGGGGAAATATAAGGGTTCATAGCAACTGGAGGTGACTTAATTCATTTAATGAGAACAGTACTTTAAAAAACTGATTACAAATGCAGGAGGGTGTTCAAACAGTTGAGAGATGAGAGTACTCAGCCTGTAGGCACTTTCTGTGAAGAAAAGCTCAGGGCTGACAAAAGCACCAGGGAGCCAGCTCAAACACAAATGTGTCAAGGTGAAAGGGCCTGAATCTCATACTGGGAATGCTTTCTGAGAGACAGGCATGCATAAAATCATGTGTTCTTTTGCTTAGTGTGAAGACAGACTTTCCATCCTTCATCTCTTGCAGCTAGAAAGAAAGGAAAATGTAGAGAATCACAGACTTGGAAAAGCCCTTAGAGAAAACCCAGTCAACCTTTCATTTAGCAGTAGAGGAAACTGAATGAGGTCAGAGGAGGTGGAATGATTTGCCCAAGGTCACACAGCTGGTTGGTTCAGGATGGATCTGGAATTTAAACCCTCAGGTCACCTTTTCTAGTCTAATTATCTTTGCAAAATGTTTTCATTTTTATCTGGACCACTGTCCTTTTAATAATTATAAAGATAAAAACTTGATAAGCAGAGAAAATATATTACCATAGGTGACATTTTTGTAGGCTGATCTGATCTCCTTAGTGACTCAATGTCTTCACCTTCTAAGAACTAATAAAATCAATTAGTAAGAATGCAGGGAAATAGAGCACATGTGCATTTGCAGATTAGCCACTTCACTGGCAAATGACTTGTGTTGCAAAATGAGCATTTTTATAATTGTCCGAGTAAGTGACCTAACCATGGTAAAGATTGCCAAAATATGTAGAGATGTAACAAACATTATGTTGACTCAGGGTCATAAAGAAACACAGGATATTTTACTATTACCAGCATAATTTTCTCTTTGGAATTTATCTATAATAAAAGAAAAGGACAAATTCAAAAGAAAATCAAATTTCTTTTCACATGAAAGCAAATTTCGGATTCTCATGTTTCTGTAAGCCCAGACCACCAAATGTTTCAAAAAAGTCAAGAACAGAGCACAAGATCACAATTTAAACTTCACTCATGACAAATACTATTAAAATTACACCATAAAAAGGGTAAATTTTGTTTTGTCTTCATTTACAGAAACTTTGAAAACTAGAATTTATTTTTCCTACATCAGAACACCATTTGGCTAGAAAAAAGACAGATAATTCTTCCTTTTGGATTCACCAAGGACTGTGATTTAATAGAAGAAAATAATTCTATAAGAATTAAAAACATTTTTTAAAAAAAGAGAGATCATCCCAAGGAAATGTATGCAACCTCACCACCACCAGCACTGCCGCATATACACCCAGACAGCAAGGTACTCAATTTTTTAGTAAAGGGTATAAAGAATAAAAATGAAGGCTACTAGGACTCGGAAAATTTATAAAAACAACTATATCTATGAAGAACTCTTGCCAGATAGAAAATAAGCAGGAATGTGGTAAAGAATCAAAATAAAACAAATAACAATTACAATATATTCTACCTTTGGCTCTTGGTCTATACATCCATTGGTACCGTTATTTACATGGAGGCAAAGGGAACATTCATACAATTACAATTATAACCATAAATGCAAAAATAAATGGAGCCTGTCATGGTGGTGCATGCCTGTAATCCCAGCATTTTGGAAGGCGGAAGCAAGAGGATTGCCAATTCAATGCCAGCCTGGGCAATTTACGGAGACCTTGTCTCAAAACAAAAAAAATTGAGAAAGACAAGGATGTAGCTCAGTGTGAGGGACCTGGGTTCAGTCCCTAGTACTGAAAGGAAAATAAATGGACCAAATACTTAAAGTAGTTACGAAGGTTTTATTTTGTTGTTGTTCTGTCTCTCCCATAATCACTTATGTGAGCACTGAAGTATCAAGATATAAAAGATACCAAGAGCAAGGCATGGTGGTGCACATCTGTAATCCCAGCACTCAAGAGACTGAAGCAGAAAGAACCCAGGGAGTTCAAGGTCAGCCTGGGCTAAGTAGTGAGATCAAGGCTAGCCTGAATGACATAGTGAGACCCTGTCTCAACCAACAAACCAAAACAAAAAAAGACAGCAAGGAAGAGGGACACCCTTGGTTTCTATGTATAATTGAGCCTCTATATGAATGTCAAGTGGCAGAGCCTTATTATCAGGGACAAATCTCACTTCTCACCTATTTTTCCCTCTGATATCTGCTGTTACAACTTCATTGAACCTACTTATCTGAGTCATTAATCACAAAATTATCCAATTTGATGAGTTCCTTTCAGCAGGACCTGCCCAGCCTTCTTTGAAACTATCTGACATTACTGACTTTATACTTTTGAAACCCTTTTGATGAGAGAGTGACACTAAGGTGGCTCCCTACCAATGACCAAGCCTGCTGTCTCTTCTCACAATCACTCTTTCCCAGTCTCCTTCTCTATTGGCATTCTCAAAGAACTTCCTATCTCCTTGCTCACAATCCCTTGGCAATCTTATTACCTCTCCTTTCACAAATTCAGCATTAGCTCTCTCCATGTAATTATGTCTTGTATCTGCCCAGATGCTTCCAAAACATACATAGCCTTTCTTTTAATATTCCTCAAACCTATTGATCTTTATTTTACAGAAGAGAAAACTGAGGGACTCAAGTCAAGTACAGTGAGTGACCTACTCAGGGTCTCAAATCTAGAAAATGTCAAAGTTTATGAACTTAATGCCAGCACTTAAATCCAGAGTGTGTGTGTGTGTGTGTGTGTGTGTGTGTGTAAATGCGAGGTATTGGACAAATAACACTTTACCGCCTATTAGAAAACTTTACAGGAATACCCCTATGACTTACCATATTTTCCAGAGGCTTTACCTCTCTTTTGTACATTATCAGGATATTCTTTGTTATATATACTTGAAATCTTAGAGTTAGTTTTCACATATCTAGTCGCCACCAATCCACTGCTACTTTCTGAAAATTATAGCTTTCAGTGTCTCTTGTGTCTCCCACTCAATTCCTTTAGTTCACAGTGTTTCTGTATCTCTTCTGGTTATGGGATTCTCTTCTTGAGAAGTCTAGACTGCAGTACTATTCTAGTACTGTTGTACAGATACACTATTAACGTCTTTACCTCTAATATGTATGTCCCCTCTTTAATTTCTTGTGTGGATGCTTTCAGTGACTTTTCACTCCTTTTAGGACAAAGCCTAAATTTTCAACTTTCCACATTGTGAGGTTCTAGTCTACATAGAACTTTACTCGCTAATTTCCACCCTAAGATACTGGTTGTTACAATAAAAATATTTTTGATGGTAGGCACTTGCTATGGTTTGAATGTCCCCACCAAAACTCATGTTAAAATTTAATCCCGATTGGGAGGTATTAAAAAATGGAATGAGGTGGAACTTTTATGAGGTGACTGGGCAATGAGATCTCTGCCCTTGGGAACTGATTAATCAGTGTGTGAATTAATGGATTAGAGGATTAATGAGTTATCACAGGAGTAGCTTGGTTATAAAAGTGAGCTCTCTTTGGCTTGTTAGTTCTGAATTGCCAGGTAATGCCCTCTGCCATGTCATAATCCAGCAGGACACCCTTACCAGATCATGGCAAGATGCCAGTGCCAGGCTCTTGGACTTTCAAAGCCATAAGCTAGTGATGGCAAACCTTTTAAAACTTTCAATGACAACAAACAGCCAGCTACAGCATATGTGCCAAAGTTTGCCACCACTGCACATAAATTAAATAGACCTCTTTTCTTTATAGATTATTCCATCTGTGGTATTGAGTTATAGAAACACAAATAGACTAAGACAGTGCTCAAAGATATTTACTAAATTAAATCAAACCTGTCAGAAATAAATTCATTTACATCATTATTTCACAGTCAAGGCTGAAAATACATTCCTTTTAAACTTTCATTCCTACTAGTTAGCAGTCCTTTGGATAAGTGTCCTAGAACTCTCTTCTCTCTGTTCTTAATTATTTGTAAGACCATATTTGCTTTCTTGCACAAATCAGTAACTCAAGAATTTGTAGGCATCTGCTATTATATTTCAGTTAAGATGCTATGTTGTATGCCAACCAAAATTATTATTAAAATTATATAAAATTGGTGAAGTACTTATTTTTCATAAAAAATCTTTACCATAAATATTGAAAATGCATTGTAATAGTTTTTATTTTCACTCAGTGCATAAAATAAATGATTCCTTCTTTGCATAATAGCTAAAATGTAGCCCCATAAAACTTGATTTCAGACATTTATAAACAACAAAAATAATTTTTAAATTTGCTCAGACCAGATGCACCCTAATAATTACAAAAATAGAAGACGTGCAAAGGAATAAGGATTCTTATGATACAAAGATTTTGTAGTCACTGGAACTATTACCTAGATAAAGTGCTGAGAAAAAAGTTATCTGAAGAGTGATTCAAATATTAAGACAACAAAATAAAACCTCCATTTATGTCATAATAGACTGATATCATTTATGTTATGGTTTATATCTAGATGTCCCCATAAAGCTTTCTACATTCATAGGTGGAGCTTTTGGGAGGTGAATGGACCCTGGGTATGTGATACTGGATTAGTCCACTGATTGGTTTAGCATAGTTCTGAGTGTGGATGATGGATTTATGGAAGAGGGAAGACCCCCACTGGGTATAGGTAGCACCAAACAATAAACTTGTAGCCTGGGTGGGAAAAAAAAAGGGAAAGAAAAATGTCTCACTGCTTCCTCCCTTCTGTGCCATGAACTGTTTCTCTTCTGCCATGCCCCTTTGCCATGTCACCCTACCTTGGAGCCAGCTGACTATGGACTGAAAACTCTACAAACTGTGAGCTAAAATAAACCTTTCTCCATTCTGAACATTTGCTCTGATCTCTTGTGTTTCCTTGTCAAGCCTCACTGGCTCTTCAAGGAAAAAAATCCATGGATTAAAGTGAATCAAAGAGTTAGAACCACGGTACTAATTTTGTTTCTAACTCATCAATTCACCCTATCGGTGTTTCACTTTCCTCTTCCATAATTGCTAGTCTCACATTCCCGATAATTTCAGTGAGAATCCAATGAGGTCAATTCTGTAACACATTTTGAAAAGAGCAAAGAATCAAGCACAAGTGTTCTCACCTTTCCTCCAGTATCTTTCAGCCTTAAAACACCTTTGCTGGTGCTACCATCCCGATATTTCACCAAGAATATACAAATTGCATCTTAGACAGTGATATTCCTAACATCAAAAAGGGAAAAAAAAAATCAGTCATTATATTCTGATTTATTTTTCAATGTTAGTATTTTCCAAATAGACTGTGATATCCTCTAAATTCCTCTGCCATTGGATTCTTCCATATAGAAAAAGAGGCCTCCGGTTGGGAGTTCAAAGTGTGTGACAAATAAGAGAGGAAGTGCTTTGGAGGGCAAAGAAATGTGCTCTATCAATTACACAGAGATAAAGGCAGAATCCTGAAGTTTTGTGAAAGTACAAATTAGACTTTAGGGAATGAAAAAAGAACTTAAATGAATTATAAAAGAAAGAGACGGATGCTGAAAATTACTGAAGAGCAGCCTCAGATTTAATCATTGACTCTTTGGGGAAACAATGAATGTCTTATAGGTCACAAATGACCCATTTTTAAAAAAGTATCTCTCTATAATATACCTCATCTCATATACTCCCTGCTCCAGATGCTTTAACAGCCCAAGAATCCCAGAGTTTGCCCATTTTCTTCCTATCCTTAATGCCTTCCACAAGTTAACTCATCTGCCTGGATTGCCTTTGTTTGATCACTGGCCTGATTGCTAGTTAAAATTGCAAAGTCAAAGAACTCCATATTTGGGAAAAAGCAGTTGCACTCAAATTTGGATCTTAGGTAACAATACCTCCATTCTCTAGCAGGAAGTGCTAGATCCCTGAGAGAGTAAAACTAGTAATGAGCACTTGGTCCAATATGCATACCCCATGTAGGTATAACCAAAAGCTAGGGAATCACTGGGAGAATAACCAAGACAGATTTATTGGAAATGATTTATTGACCCGCAAATGAGAACCTAAGACATTTCCCATCCCTTGTTCTTTCTGCTTTGGAGGCAAGCTCAGAAGCACACTGTGTGCCAGGGTGGGGGTGGGAGAGGGATGATCTTGCCAGCAGGCACACTGCTTTCTTGCCCTTGGCTGGAGGTTTGCAGGGAGGACACAAGGCTGCCCATTGCCTGGCTATTGAAGGACAGTGAGAGCAAGGCCTTTGAAGCAAATCACTTTTCCTGAGTTCAACAAGGCAGGGATGCTAATATTTCCAGTGGCCCAAGTAACAATAGATGTCAGAGAGCTTAACTCATCTTGACTCAAGAAGATGCTCATGTGAAAAGATAGGTGCTCTCTGCCTGGACCTTTGATGCTTCCTCTGCCTTGACGATGGGTCTCCTCCATTCCCTCCTACCTCCTCTGAACTCCACCTTCTTGGAGAAATGGCTTTATAATCACATAAAGAATGAGTACTTTATCTTCTGAATCCACTGCACTGTGGTTTGCACCCATCAGAAACAGTAAATCTGGGATTCATCGTGCCTGAAGTATATAGTTTGGGAGACCTTTTACATATCCAAAAGTTTATAATGCTTTCACACCGTGAAGTATTTCTTGAGAATGAGATAATAAATTACAAATCTTAAAAAGCAAACGTGCCATAAGCACCAAAAGTCCAGAAAATTATATAATCTGTTTTTATTATCTCTGACTCACTTCTGTTATAACTTTTCCCCTAAAAGTTTTGGTCACATATTTTACAATGGCTAAATTAATCTTAGATTTTGTGACTACCTTAGAAAGTTTTCCTTTCTGTTTCAAATCTTATTGTGGCAATGGCATATACATTTTAGAAATTGTCAAATTTGGGAACCTGAAGAGTTTCTTTCATATCTGATCTGTAATATTTGGAAGAATGTTTCACAGATTAGCTCTGAGTCTCCTGTTTCTAATCACATTTCTTCTTCATTACTCACATGCTTGTGAAGCCAGGTGCCATTAGAACATTTTATGTCTATAAAACTTCTGCCTCTGACTTTCTCATCACAATGAGTGATAGGAATCTTTGTGAAAGCCATTTCACACTTGGATGGCGAGCAAAATCCTGTCACTTATGAACCACACAGATATATCTCACCAAACACTAACTAAATGAATCCCCAAATCAGCTTCTCCTTAACCAGCTCCCCCAAATTCCCTACTACTACTCCTACTTCAACAGACATAAGGGGATGTATTTCAGAGAGGAAAATAAAAAAGAGAGACTTCAATCTTAATTGACTGTGTTAAAATAAGCTCACCCACACAAATTCACAAATTCTACACACCTACTTGATCAAGAGAATGCATTGCTGAAGGCCTTCCTAGGGCCTTGGTAGGAGCTTGTGGAAGTGAGGGGCCCTGGAGCTGGGACATCATTAGCTTCAGGGTAAATCTGCTTCCATTATGTGAGTTAAATAATTGGCACAGAAACTGATGAGGAGTTCTAGGATGTTAGACAGGGAATGCTAATACATATCAGCAAATTGTTAATTGCCAAGGTCCAGAGGCCACCAAAGCTTTCATCCAGGCACTCAGAAAAAGGGCAGTTGGATGTCTGCTGCTACAGAGAGCTTTAACAGCCAAGAAAATAGCACTGGCAAAGTAAAAGGGCAAGTCTGTTTCTCTTATCCATCCAACTCCCTTCCCAACCTTGAAGGAGCCAGCACAGTCAATAGGAAAAAGTAAGACCTAGAAGAAGAATTAAAACAACAGACTGAGCTAACTAGGGTGAGCCAAATGAGGGCACAAAATTAGAAAGGTATTGTCAGGTAAAAGGGCCGAAGACCAAGACCAGACCAGGCCACAACAAGCCTTTATTAGGGGAATAGATCTGCCAGGCTGTCTCTGAACAAAGGAGAGACAAAAGCAATATGGCCGGGGCAGGGAGAGTCTTTTATAGAGACTGGGGTGGGGTTTGTAGGGGCTGAGGCAGGGTTGAGTGAGGTAGTGACTAGGGAATGGAGGAGCCGGTGATGTCACTAGGTGGTAGGAGGTGAGCGAGTATTAGGTTACTTTCTAGGTGGGAACAGGGGCATGCTGGGAAGAAGGGTTTGTTCTTTGGTGGGAGCAACCATCTTGGCATGATGTCACACAGGGGAGGGGGCAAGGCACGAGAGGAAGAGGGCAGCTACTATACATAATAGCTGCTGAGGTAGTGGGAGACCTATCAGGTATCACCGTATTCCTAGCCCAGAGGTATGCCTAAACCCACACTTCCTTCAATTTCCACATCAGGATTTAGCTGTGGTGAAAATGTCCTTCACTGACTAAGAAATGGGATTTTCACACATACCATATTGGACTTTCTTATAAGTTTCTAATCATTCCTAACTGAAAGTAGCAAAAAGCTACAAAACCTTCCCAATATATAAAGAAAAACAATAGATACTTCTGGATTGCACACAAACAAATGCTTCCTGTTCAATGAATTGACTAGGAAACAATTAAACTTGTTACGTATAGGATGAAGGCCAAACTCCTTAATTTGGCTACAAATTCTGCTGTTCCATGCCATCACCTCCAGGGCAGCCTCTATTGTCAGGAATGTAATGCTGCTAAGTAGGTCTCAGCACACTCTCCCTGGAGCCAGATGCTTCCTCTGACTTGGAGATCCTTCCTCTCTTCTCCCTCCTTTCTCCTTTAAGCTCCACCTCCTTCAAGATTTTAGACAGATAGTAATGGAAAACCACTTTATGATCTCAGACAGAATTAGTACTTTATCTTCTGAGCTCTACTGTGCCTTTTCTTTTTCCACTCTTCTTAGGACAGTTAATGCACTGCAGTGTGTTTTATTTGTCTCTAGTTCTGACGTCTCCCCTAGGCTGCAATTTCATGCTAGGTAAGGAGCAGGATTTATTCAGCCTGTACTACAGTGTTTTTAGCACGGATCCTGGCACATATTGTTGGGATCAATAAATGTTAGTTATATCAGTGGATGCTTTCCCTTATGAAAGAACTCTGTAGTATGGCTCCTGCTCCATCTGAGGGGGTTCCCATTGCTCAGTTGAATGCATTCACCAGTTTAATACAACCACTCAAGGATTGCTCCTGTTAGCCATTCCCAAAGTGGCCATATGCTAAAGTGAACTGGAAATTAACTCTTCCATGTGTGATTATTATATAAGTAAATAATTTTAGTTCAGAAATGTTCTGAATTGGGCACGGACAACAAGAAATCCTTTCAGGTAAAATGCTAAATATTTAGATGCCTTCACCAAAGAGTTCTGATAATTTCAGGAGAGACAAGTAATCTTAGATTCAAAGATTTTGGACTCCTAACTACTAATAACAAAGTTATTAGCTAAGTACAATTTCCCTCAGGTAAATCTCTCTGACTGTGTGCTTTCTCTCCTTCCTCCTGGAATGCAGCCAACTCCTCTGAGACGCCAGCGCTGCACCTTACTAACTGATAACCCAATTTAGTTTTAATCAAAGTATCACAATCAGGCAAATTGAGAAATCATACAGTAAGATTTGCTTGAGATGGAGTTAAATTGTTACTGATACTCTATTTACTGTACAATTCTATTGCTTTCAATCCCTTGACATCTTGTATCTCTCTTGGATCTTAAAAATTTGAGTTCACACTGAGAGTTTGAAAACCTCTGCCTTAATCAAGCTTCTAAACAAATTTAGTTATATGCCAGGCATCATTTGTTATTCCTTTTATGAATTTGTCTAAAGGACAGGGAAATTTTCATGGAACATGTATTGTAACTGCATACCAGACTAGAATAAGATTATAAAATTTCTTTTTCTGAATTTGAGAGTCATAACTGGAGAGTTAGCACAATATCCCAGATCCCTAATCTTGACATCAGTTGCCCACATTATCAAACTCAAGCTATATGCCAACAAAATGTAGTAAGGTTTCAGTTAAAGTCTTTAATGAGTATAATGGGGAAAAAAATCTTAAAACATAGTTTTTCTTAAAAGCCTTCCCTAACTTTTCAAAACTGATCTATATGTTCCTCGGTTTTTCTATAGTAGTCCATACATACCTTTTTAAGAACATTTTTCATGTTCTTAAATAAGTGGTCAGTAAATGTGTCTTTTATTCATAAGTAAAAAGAATAGAGCCTCCTCTAGGTCCAAGCAACCTCCCATATCCCTCTCTAACACAGCTCTGACAAGAGAGGCACATCCTAACCTCTCCTCCACCCCTCACCTCTGAGATGTCCTCAAGGCTTCTCCTCTAACAATGGCCAAGGTACTTCTCTTAAGGCTTTTCCCTGATGAGCAGATCCTGCTGTGCCCACCTCCATATTCCCCTCTATAAATGGCACTATTTAGTAAAACTCAGGTCATATCCAGTGGTGGCAAACCTACAGCATGTGCTCAGTAGAGGGCTGTTTGTTATCATTGAAGGATCTAAAAGGTTCTCCATCACTGAATAAACCAAACTGTGAGGTTTTCATTTGCTGTTAAATATAGTCCCACAACTCAAGAATTGGTTAGAACAGGCCTAGAAAATAACATGAAGTCAGAGCTAGAAAAAGGCTTTTTTCATATATTCTGAATCTTTAGATCATATTCTGTTAGTCTAAAGGACTTGCCTTTTTTCCAAGTTATACTTTACAAAAAGTATTTGAGGTACCTCACACTAAAATATGAGCATATGTTCACAAAGTAAATTAAAGAAATTTAAGAAATTCAGAACACACAGGAACCAAGGGATTCTATCTGAATTTTAGAAAGCAAATAATAAAATATACAAATACAAATCACATCCTCTAGTGTCTTGTTGGTACTTGAGATTTTTTTTAAGTTATATGGAAAAATGTTTAAATGCTTTTCAGTTTTGTTTTGGTTGAGTTCTACTGTATTTGAATATTATTGTAGTATTTTTCCCTCACATTTTTCTTCTTTGAATGGTTTTAATTTCTGTATATGTGTGTGTTTGATAATAAAGTTATTTTTAAATTTAAAAAAAAGATCCACGATGTCACCTGTTAATTCTGATAACAACAAGGATTACAGGTTCATTCATTCAATGTACTTGATGACTGTTTACTGGATAGCAGACATTGTAATTTTTTGTTGTTAGGTGCTGGACTTTTTAACATTATCAGAGACATATCTTGAGAATCAGTTAATAGTAAGAACAATAAAAGTAAAAGATAAATAAATAAATAAATAAATATAAAAGAAAGAAATTTGTGATCAGTGCAAAAAATATATCATTATATTAACAAGAAAAATTTCCTCTTTAATTTTTAGTCAGGAGACTTGTAAAAGGTACTTTGTTGGATTTACATTATACTATTGAAAAATAGATGTTTACTTAGTAGCTATAGTTAACTATGTCAACAATTAGTCACTAGTAAAGTTATATTTTAAAGAAACATGAAACACTTCTTTCCTTGCCCCTCTTCTCCAGCACAAAATGGTACTTTCTCCCAATCTTTCACTCCTCTTAATTTGAGTCACAGTGTTGGATAGCACAGGGATGATAAGATTTTACAGAACTCTCAGGCAAGGCAAGAGAAGATCATATTTTGGAAAATGAGAGGCCAGTCACACTGAAATCTTTCCCATAGTCACTGTCTCAAGAGCAGGGTAATTACTAGGAACACTGAAATGGATCCTTGGAGAGGTAATGTCTTGAGAGGCAGGAAATGAGAGGGCACTGGAAACATGAAATGTGTGCCTTTGAGCCAATGCATTAGCAAATCTCTGACCACAGAGGTTCATCTGCTGCCAAGCTGGAGAGAGCAATGGGGGAAGGAACAGCAGCCCTGATTACTGATTGACTAAAGTTTCCAGGGCAGAACAGTAGAATTATTTCAAGGTACTTCAAGTGGGATTTGATTGCATATCCTCATATAAGTGCCAGTATGAATGATTCACATTTGCTGGTGGCCAGAGCAGTTGCAGAGCTGACCAGTAATTTGTTGTCTCAAGGGTTTTAACATTTCTGAATGCAAATCAGCACATCCTGTTGAGTCTGAAGTCCTACATCTGATGAGTCCTGTAATTAAAGACCCACATCAACTTTGAGCAGCCACTTAAGGTCTGCTGGCATTTTGTGCTCAATTTGCTTTTTTACTTAAGGTGAAAAATTTAATTACATGAACAACAAACAGTGTTATTCCCCACCCCTCTTGGAAAAAACCCTGTGTTAAGTGTCACCAATTACTTAATCATAACTCCACACATGGCACTGCTAATCCCTTAACATCATCATCAACTCTGTGTCAGGAGCTTACTCTCCCTTAGCTGCTAATGAATTCTTTTCCTAGATTCATTAAGTATGGATTTAGCAGCATATCGCGGAGTTACCTTAGCATTAAAATGGTCACCTGCGTAGACTGTGTGCTGTGCCAGGTAGAAGGAAGAAACTTCAAATTAGCTTCAAATTCACGAGGTTCACTCATATAAAACTTTAGCAATTATTCATGGAGAAACTACTATGTACCCAGTGCCAACATTTACTAATTATATGAGAAAAATTTCTTAATTTTACAAGCCTTGTTTTTTTTCTAAGTAGGAAACAGACATAAGTGTACTTAAGGTATATGGCTACCTTAAGATAAACAAGGTGCTATGATGACTGCTACAAGGTAGTTATGCACTGAGGGTAAATGTATTTAGTGTTTTTAGTGCTACTCAGTGTTAAACATTATGCCAGGCATTCTATACATATAAGTATAGTACTTGGTTCATGGTAGCTACTCAACAATATTCATTTCTTCTATAAACTCTGAACAGTCATTCACATGACACTGGTATTGTTTACCTCCCATTTTTCAGAAAACCTTATGTTGCTCAGCTTCTTTGAGACAAAAATCTAATTCACTATTAGCGTGGGAGGTGAAAAGCCCATTAAGAAGATATAAATGTTATGGTTTGTGTATACCAGCAGAGTGGGATGACTTCAAAATAACAATTCTAACTCCTTCCTCTGCAGTCTACTTATAAAATAAACAGGCAATAGTTGCTTCCACTGTGAAGCTTGAAATCCATCAAATAAAAAGAATAAAAGAAGAAATGAGGAAAAAAAATATCGAAACTATCTGTCAGTTCATTTCTTTGCCATTTCTTGGTTTTCTCCGGAAATGTCCTCAGGGTTCACATTCCCCAGCAGTTAATCCTTCTTTCACATAATTAGGTTATTTTAGAGATTTTCCTCTAAAGTTGCTCTTGTTTCCCTATATTTTTCTAAATTCTGTGTGTCATCAAAGAACAACTTACAAAGAGAAACAGGAGGACCATGTGTTGGCCAAATTCAACTTTGGCCTATTTTTATATAGTTCATGAGCTAAGAATAAAGTTTTAAGTTATTACAAATAAGTAAAAAAAAATACTTTGCATCACATTGACTATTATATGAAAATCAAATTCCTATATCCATGAATAAAATTTCATTTTAAAACATCTATGCTTACTCATTTTTATATCCTATGGCCATTTTTGGCAGGGGAACTGAGTAGTTGCAACAAAAATCATGATCTGTAAGGCTTAAAATATTTACTACCTGGCCATTAACAGAATAAGTCTGTTCGTCCCTGACTTAGAGTATAAGTAAAATTAACTCATATGTGAGAGGGACCAAGAATGTGTATGTCATGTCACTGAACAAAGACAAAGGCAAAGTTTTAGAAGCCAATGCTGCAGAAGGTCTGAAAAAAAAGTCCTTTAGTACAGTTGATTGAATGAAACCCACCAAGAAGGTCAGGTTGCCCTAGATGGAATTACAGAGGAGGAAAACTGCCATTCCTTGAGAAGTTTCAAAGAAATACCTGCTATTTCAGGAGTGTGATGCATGTGTCTCTGAGATATGGCTCCCGGTGACCTACCTTGTGCTATTAAGTTAGGTTTTCACCATCCCCTTATGATTCTTCAGTTTCCCTTTAAATCTACCTCAGATCCCAGATAAGCTGCAATGATGGACTATGGGAACTTTTTCTTTCTGATTCTGTGTCATCAACAGGTTAACAAAGACTATAAGGGTAATCAAAAATTCATCAGAAAACTTGGAAACCAGTTTGTATGCAGTTCTCTCTTCAGCTTAGACCTAACAAAGAGAATAGTTCTCAGGGATAACAACAGTTTATATAATCAAGAAGACTCTTCTCTAAGCTAATGATGATTTCATCTTTTCCTAAAATATAGTGCATCCCTGACTTATGAACATTTGAGTTGCGAACTTTCACAGATAAGAACAAACCTTCATGGGAACAAATTGCAGAAATAACTCATGTGTCTGCTGGACATTGTCACAGTTGTGCTGCTGGGTGTTTACTGTACAGTGTGATAGTGTACAGTAGTATAGTACAGTCAGGGGGACTTACTATATTTTTGGGTGTGTGTTTGGCTTTTTATGCTATATATTGTATATATGTATCAGAGGCATATAAGACTTTGTCAGACTTACAAGTCAAACTTAGTAACAAATTAAACATATGAACATTCTCTTAGAACCACACTCATTTATAAGTCAGGGATTTAGTGTATTTACTTAGACACAAAAAAGATGTTTTGGTCACTGTGCATACTTTACTATGACCAGTAAATTGTCAATGGAAAATGTACTGTCTGAGACTTTTTGCTCATCAGTTGGGCTAAAGCTTGGATTGCTTCATTTGTTCTCTGGGACGTAAGCCTAAACTGTGGATCACGCATTCCAGTTTGTGAATTTCTAAACAGGGAAGAAATCTTCATACAATTGTTGATATCTGGGATCTCTCAGAGGTATACTGATAAACTGTTTTCAGTCTTCTAATAAATCACTACTAACTGGACAAGGGAAGACACCCATAACAAAAGTACAGGGTGTATTTTGTTTTGGTAAGTATAGGAAGACCATCTGAACACTCAGGTACAAACATACCCTCTGGAGTACAATTTGAGGGAATATGAATTTACTTATAATTACTTGCTATTCACTACTTTCAGGGCTCAGTGTGTTTGGCTATGGAAAAGGACAAATTGGTAAAAATCAAACAGATCTTATAATGGTTTCTCCATAACTTCATGAAAAATAATTGAATCATAATTATTAGTTATTAATTGCATCATTAATCTTATGTCCATTTCCATTGTTATCTTCTAAATGTCTTTGAATTTGTGTAAGACAGTAATAATAGCAATTAATTATTTTGGTTGATCATATTCCTGTATCAACTATAAAAGGGAATATGGCTCTATCTATGATTACTGGATCCTTGCAAGAGGAATCTGGGGCCAGATATCAAACCCAATAGTTGGAAGATTGGTATCCAACATTGCAATTATTTGTACATGGTGTGGTTAGGGATTTGGATGAATATAAGTGAAAGAAGTCAATTGAAAAATGATTTTTAAAAAACATATATAGCTAAACAGTCTCAAGTCTTATATGAGCAAGAATATTCATTTTTTACCCTGAAACAAAATCAGGGAAAAAAATAAATTGTCAGTCAAGTCTAATATTACTATTCTTTTAGCTCTTCACAAGCTGAACTTACTTAGCATAACTTAAGAACATCCATTAATTAACTCACAGTGAAATTTTTCTTCCCTTGAGTTACAGCTTCAGTAAGAGTCCAAAATTTATTTAAAGAGCCAGGACATTTAAATTCCTGTTTACATCTAGAAATTCTTGGGTTCCCTTATCTTACGTTTATAGAAATACTTTTCACACTTGTTAATCCAATCTGCATAGGCGCCCCTCTAAATTTGAGAGCCTAAAACAAAATTTAAGAGCCTACATCATATAATTTACTAAGCTCCTCCAAAATAGGTAAATGTATTTCACCTATTTGCTCAGAAAGTCATATACACTTTCACTACACAGTGAAGGAATCTGTAGAGATATTTGAGGGTAGGGAAATTTGAGGGTAGATAGATGTTCTGTGTAGTGCCAAAAACTGTTCTACTTTCAAGAGAGTTGGGGGGAAATGTATGGACTCAGAACACTTTAGATTTTTAGGTCCTCATGAGGGGACTAAAAACTGAGTAAAGCAGAAGTTATAATTCCCATTACATCTGCATTTCCATTCAAACACATTCATGCTCTTTTATTCAAGGTTTATAAAAAACAAATCTCACTTAGTATTCAGGTCTCTCTGCTTTCTAACCCATACAAGCTAGATTGAGTCTTTCAATCTCTGTATACATTTCTTCTCCTTAAAAGGTAGATCTGTCTGAATGAAGTGCACCTAAATGATGACAAATTATTAGGAGTAACTAATTTCTAAAAGGTCTAGGAAGAGAGAAAAGAGGATCTATAAAAACAAAAAAAGGCTATTAATATGGACAGATAATTGAACAAAATTTCTTTGAGATAAAAACAATTTTTCATTTATAGACACAGATAAAACCGATAGCTTCAGTTTCATATTTGTAACAAGAGCAAATACAGACACCTATACATTCATTACTTTATTTTAGCCTTTGAAAATTTCCAAGACTTTTATATATAAACATGGTATGGCAGCTGAAATGCCATAGGTAGGATCCAAGAATTCACACAGACAAGACAGATAGCACAGAAGATTATACCAACAATGGAAAGCAAATGGTCCATGGTGAAGGAAGTGACACAATTTCTCATCTCTGAGACTGAGACCACTAGCCAGTGACCTGAAGAGCAAATGGAGACAGTGTCACGAGATGGGCGCTTCAGATGTCAAGAGAGACCAAATCAAAACAGATATGCAAGGATCCAGAGGTAAGAAAGAGGCAGCTAGCTTTCCTGACTCTTGTCACTTAACAGAAACCAATCTTTCTGTTGTTGGGTCACTCAGCTGATCAGAGTACAACAATAATTTCCCATATTAATGCCATTAGCAAAAGGAGTTACTGCAAAAATCAGATGCAAAACCAAAGTAAACTAGGCCAGGAATCAGATGCAGTTCATCTACCTTCAGACTTATCAGCTGAACGGAGCAATTGAAAGTACCCACTTACGAGTTTATACTTGAGTTTTATATTTCCCTTGGCTTTGATGTATGAATTTAGATGCACAGAACATACCAGAGCTTTCACAAATACAGATTTGAGATTTCATGTTGTCTTACTGGACAAAAGCAAAAGCAGAATTAGGGCCACAGATTTTATAAATTGTTCCCTCTCTGTTGACATTTACATTGAATTTTAACTTTTTACCCAGAAACACTTTGTAAATAGATAGCAACCCATGCCATCAAATGTTTTAAGGTTCACATAAATCTTTTGCTTCAAAATTACTTCCCAAAAGGCTTTTAAAACCGTGCATAATCTTTTATAATATTAATATTCATACTTTTTATCTACCAATTTGACTTTTATAATATATCCTATGAAATAACTTGAACACTGAAATAATTTAATGCCCAAAGATATTTAATAGATCATGTCTTAAGATGGTAAGAACTTAAAATCTATCATTTGAAGAATTTAATTCATACTACATAACCACTTGGGAACATTATGCAGCAGCTAAAATGAGTTTATACATAGTTTAATATCATATAGGAACATGTAATTTTAAATGATAATATAAACAATATGTAAAATTGCATATGGAGTATTGTTCCAAATATACATATATGAGAATATATAAAAAATAATTTTGAAAGGTACCTCAAATAATACTGGTTGTCTTTTTGGTCATGGGAATGCTGTTTTCTCTTTTCTAATTTTTCTTTTTCAAAAAATTCCATAATGAATATGAATTTAATTGAATATTAATTTTCTGTTACAATAGAAAATTCAAAATATATTTTAAATGTACCACAAATACTGTTAATAACTTCTGAAAAGTCTCTAGTTCTTGAAAATCTCTGAAAGTCTTGATCTTTCTCTAACTTATTTGCATTTCTTAATTCTGTAAGTTCTTCTAAAACTCTTAAAATATTTTGCCTGTGTGTGTATCCTTGCACTCACTCATTCTACATGACATTTGGTCATGATCGCATCTCAGTCATCTTCCTCTCGGTCTAAATGCACGCACTGTATCTCTAGAATCATACTTTTCTGAGCACAGTGGCACCCTACAGAGCTGCACATGGAGACCCTTGGGGAACTTCTATTACATTTCCAAGTTTGAAGGCAGAGTGTATAAGGCAATTTAGTCTAGGTTCAAGAAGCATGCCAGGTGTGGTGGCTCACGCCTATAATCCTAGCTCTCAGGAGGGTGAGGCAGGAAGATCTTCTCATCGTGAGTGAGTCCAAGGCCAGCCTGGGCTACATAGTGAGTTGAGGCTGACCTAAACTACATAGCAAGGCTCTGTCTCAAGAAAAAAAAAAAAAAAAATGAAGCAGCACATGGTGAAAGTTGTTAGGCAAGACACAAAAAGTATAACTGAGGGAGGCAATATGCACATACAACTCAGTGCTGCTTTTACTACTGTTGAGAAAGTAAGGTGGTCATTCTGTAAAGATCCTTTTTTTCTAACAATCATGAATTACATTGCTTTTTATCTTCTTTTAAACATTAAATAAACTTTTTTAATTGATATCATTCTGACAGTACATGAGTTCTTCATTGGGGTTAAAGTTTTTTTCCTCAAACGAGCCCCAATTACCTTCCAGAAACTTCTGTGTTAATGTATATGGCTACCCAAAACATTAGCATCACATTCCATTCATCTGTCCTCATCATACCCTTCTGCCTATATCACTTCTATCCAGTTTTAAATCTCAGGCAAAATTTCCATTATTAAAACAAGTTTTTAATGACCCTATCTCTTCTTCATAACACTTTTTACAGTTATAATTGCAATTTCATTTTTTAATTCTTGTCTTTTTGTATTGCTGTTGTTGTTTGGTCATGATGATTTAACTCATACCCTCACACAGGCAGGCAAGTATTTTACTACTGAGCTTTGTCCGCTACCCTTTTTATTTTTTAAGACAGGGCCTTGCTAATTTGCCCAGGCTTGGTTTAAATTTGTGATCCTCCCACTTTATCCTTCCAAGAACCTGGGATTACAAGTGTACACTCTCAGGCCTGGCTCAATTTTTTAAAAATAAATTTCACTGTTTAGAGCAAGGCATACAACATGATATAGGATACATATAGAGAATAAAAAGGTTGCAACAGTGAAACAAATGAACCCAGGAAGGACATGAGGCTAGCATTTAGGAATGTAAACCAGCTGTCTGGGGACAAAATTTGAGTGTAAAAAAAGACCAAAAATATCCACATTGGATGATTTTCTGGTTTGACAATATTTGGGGTTTTTTTGTAATAATAACAGTAATAATCATTTACATGTAGGATATTATTTTCCTCATGATCATGTTATAACATTGGTCCTATTAGTTCCCTCAGTTTTATTTTACTGGTACATTTTAGATACAATGATCACATGCATCATAGGGAATCTGTACCTGTACAAGATATATCTTGCTGCTTCTTTTACTCCCATTCCTCTCCCCTCTCTGCAACCCTTGTTTCCCTCCTTATTTACAAAAGCATTGTTTCCATATACTTCCCTCAGTTTTAAGAAGATAACACTGAGTTTGGAGAGCTCTTTCCCTTTCCCAGGGCACAGTTATGAAGAGTGAAATTTGGCCTTCAACCTCATGGCTGTCTGATCCAAATTTTACTTTTAACCAGTAATACTTTATAAGTACTGCTTTTGTTTTTATTCTTCTCTAGTAATCGAAAAGCATTTTGTTGTACTGTTGTTTAGATATTTTAAATTACATGCTGAGAAAAATCAAGAAGGAGGTTTTTGTCCACAGCAGGTAAAGAGTGCTAGAGAGGGAGACTGAATTAGCTGAGTCTTTTGTTTTCTGAATTCTGATGCTTTGGCATCTGGGCTCTTGCTGACTCTCCCAAGGTTAGCCAATTACTAGTGATAGTAGACAACACAGCCACCACATACCTAGCTTTCAAATCTAAACCAACCAATCCAGAGACCTTGCTCCCAACAACTGCCCTTATCAGGCTCTCTGTTTCTGGCTACAATCCACCTAGCCTGTTCACCCCAGGGCCATACCAGACAACTAGGTGTAGTCCCTATACCTCAGGGCCCACTGAAATTATTCAAACCAGTTGTGAATCTGGCTACCCTGCCTTGCCTGTCACTCCCCACACAATAAAGGATCTTGCACACATCCCCCATCTTCCCCCACCACCCACCTCCTTCCCGACTGACCTTTAAGGTTCTCTGCAGTGTGGCCTTCCTCTTCTCTAGGGATTTGTAAGTGTAACACATTTTAAGTGTAACACTTTTTAATCAGTGACAGTCATCTCCTGATCTGTTGGCCTTTTCATGCCTAAATTATAACAAAATCCATATTTTAGAATAGATTCCTTCATGTTCAAATGGAAAGGAGGGTACAGATGAACAATAGACACCAGAGAGCTTCAGGTACACCAAACACCTCATGTCTAAGTCTCCACTTCTGGGCAATCTAGACTTCCTCAGTAAGGTTTGCCTTTGACTACTCTTCTTGCTTTATCATGGAGATTTAATTAAACTGAAAAATTGGGAGAGAATTCTTGGAAGATAAAGGTTGGAATAGGAATTTTCTCCTCCACTCCCAACTCCACTTTATTTTCTAAGATTTCTTGAGCTAAGCAGGCAGTAGAGCCTACAGAAGAGTTCTGCTCTGCCAGTCCTGACAAAACTGGAGGAGTTTTTCCTCATTTGCTGGATGCAAGACCTCAGGTGAAGGGAGATGACAGCCATTAGGGACGTACCTGATCATCTTATTTCCAAGGGGCTAGGACAGAGGTAAACAGGAGCACTGAGCTCCCCTTAATGCTGATTCTGGGAAGGATAAATTAAAGGATTTTTCTTAGTTCTTTGACATAGGTCCAAACCTCTGTTGCTACACTCCCAGGCCATTTGAGGAACTACTGCCCTTACCTGCTACTAAAGGACTCTGTTAGGTGGACATGAACTTGGAGTAAAGAAAAGTCACAACAAATGACTTAATGAGCATACTATCTAGAGGATGAAGAGGTAAGACACTATAATCGGGGCCCTCAAACAAAAATGCTGACTTATAGTGAGAAATACAATGTAAGATGAAAGAGGTAGGGAGAAGAAACAAGAGGAAGGAGAAAGACAAAGGTTCAAGTTCAAAGTCTAAAGTACTTTTGTGAACTTAAAAAAATACCATATACATCAAAAGTAAATGTATCTCATTGTTAAGGCCTTAATTCTAGCCTGAGAGAACAGGGAAAAAAAGTCTGAAGTACAGAGGAAAAATAAATTATTTATATCATGAGGAAAATAGTAAGGCACTTGACACATAGATCTATAGATCTCACAACTGCATGATATGAGTTCTTAAAAGAAAAAAGAAAACATGAATGAGAACTATAATCAACCAAATAATAGAACAGAATTTCTAGGTGCACAGGAAATATTTGAGTCTCAGATGGAAATGGCTATGCAATTTCCAAAAAAGATTGATAATAAAGATATAAATTGAGCACAGAAAAATTCATGATCTCAAAGAATAAAGTGAAAATCTTAAAAAGCTTTCAGATAAAAGAGTAATTTATTTACACAATAGAAATAATCAGGTTGCAATCAGAGTTTACATCTGCAACACCTAGATAAGGAATAATACCTAGAGACTCTAAGAGAAAATGGATGGAACTCAAGGCCCCACATGTGTAGATAAGTACTAAGTCAGGGACCACAGTACCAAGTACTCATTCTAAGGAAAATTGAGAGAAAACCATCCCCCAAAAGATATTAGGACAAGAATCTCAAGAGAGGGGAAGATGAAAAATTGAGGAATCAGTGGTAAGCAGCAAACATAATACTACATAGTTATGATAGATGGCTTAGTAATATAATTGTACTATAATTGCTAAAAATATTTATATTATTGTTTTTACCTGAGTTTCTACCAAATGCTACACAAAAATGAATCAGTTGACCACCGCCCTAGAGGGTCGAGGAGGTGAGCCACGTGGGTGCCAGCACACACCCTCCCACCCAGCCAGTTGTGCCAAGCCATTACCTAGATCCACACTGCAGAGTTGTAGGGGTCATAAAGGACATTGTTCTGAGCTTGAGAAGATAGAGTAGAAGTGAACAACAGAAAGAGGGCCCCACTCTGGCCCCTTGATGAAAATTAAAGCCCACTGGAAAAGTGAAGAAAATCTCTGCAATAAAGGCACACCAGACCACCTTAGTTGAGGGAGCAACAGTGTGGACCAGAGCAGTGTGGCTGCAAGCAGATCCAGGCCAGGGCTCTCCCCTGACCCCAGAGGCTGGGGCACACTGACCCAAGCCATGGCCCTGCCTGGAAAAGAGCTGCAAGGCACACAAGCAACAGCCAGAAGTTTGCCCCAATTCCATCAGTAAGTGCACAAGCCCCTAGCCAAAAGCTTGATCACACAACAGGAACTGGGATGCACAGCCCCCAGCCAATGGGGGCTCCCAGACAACAGCTACATAGGATCCCTAGCCAGTGGCACACCTAGATATCATCCCAAATGTGCACAGGCCCCAGCCATTAGCCCACCCAGTCAACAGGTCAGCTCAGGGATCCAGAACTTTTCTGAATCCAGGAATTAGTGTTCTAGTGAGCAGCAGAGAAAAGGCAGCTCTGTGGGTAGCTGAGAATTGAAGACCACTGGGTGAGCAAAAAGTTGCCTCAACAAAGGCACAGCAGGCTGCATCTGTTGAAATGAGAACACATGTAAATAAGCCTCAAAACCAGGCTTCCAGATCACCTAAGGCAACCCTAAAGGGAAACGAGATGGAAAAATGTGATACTCAACCACCTGGACTCCCTGAACTGGTAACAAAAGAGGATCTGGGAAAAATGAAATCAGAAATAATTACTCAGATAACAGCAGAGATTGTGCCCATAGTGCAAGACATGA
>NW_004624736.1:32034438-32056792 GCF_000247695.1 Heterocephalus glaber | reverse complement strand
AAAAAAAAAAAAAATCTCTGAGATTCTGTCTTATAGCATTCAAGGGGTATTATCAAGGACTCAGAAAACAGCAAATTGCTGTCCAGGATATGAGGGAAAAGGAACCCTTCTACACTGCTGAAGGGAATGTAATCTAGTAAAACTATTGTAGAAAGCAGTATGAAGATTTGACCAAAAACTAAAAATAAGAATTCCATTTGACCCAGCTATGACTCTCCCGGGTGTATGTTTCTGAAAGAATTAAAGACTTCAAACTTGAGTGACACATGCCTACCCATGTTTATAGCAACACAATTCATGATATCTAAACTCTGGAAATATCCTAGATGCCAATCAAAAGAGAAATGGATAAGAAAATATGGTATATATAAATAATGGAATGTAGACGAAGAATGAAACTATGTAATTTGGAGGAAAATGGATGGAACTTGATACCATAATGTTAAGTAAAACAAGTTAAGACATGGGACATTAAATAGCACATGACTACTCTTATATGAGAAATCTAAAACAAATAGATAAAAGAATAAAATAAAGAAGAGATGATAGAAAACAAAAAGGCACATTTCTTGGAGATGGAAAACGGGATCATGATGAGAGGATAAGGGGTGTGAGGAGGGGATAACAGGATTGAAAATGATCAAAATATGTTATATCTATTTCCCCCAAACAAACTCATCTGTTATGCTTAACAAATAAACACTTAAGAAAGAGAAAAGGGAGTTTAGAAGATTATAGCCAGGAAGAAGCCCTCCTAAAGCTCAGTTAAGCTGAGGGGAACATTGAAGCTTTCTTTGTTACTTCATTATTTCTTCAATTCCACCCTGTCATTGTAGCAGAAATTCCCATAGCTGAATGATTTTCTCATCTCTTGGCTCCTTAGTCTCATGAACTATGATAGTTCAATTCTAGATCACATTTTTTTCACACTTAAACTTTTTTAAAACTTGCATGTGTCTTATAATCAATGATCTTTTACAAGTGGTTTTTGGCTGGTGACAACGGTGATTTATCAAATGCTCTAACTTGTCAGTCTTCAAAAAGACTATACAAGATTTATTTTTGAAACAAAGTCATTTTGTTGAACAGAGCCCCTGCATATAAATTTGACATTATTAGTGAAATAAATACTTATTGTCAACATGATGATGACTTGTCCCTATTTTCTTGCAGAGCAACAACAAAGTTCTTACAGATGTGCATGAAACAATGTTACATCTTGTTACTGAGAACATGTAGAAGACGCATGCTTCTTCTCACCTTGCAAAATAATAAAGGCAGGAAGCTTATCACCAGTGCCATCAAAAAGACAAAATACATATTAAAGCCATAAAAGGATGGTGTGAACAGCTGATAGTATTCTTTTCTTTATTCATGATACTTTAAAATAATATGGTTCATCTTAAAATCAATAGTCTCAAATTTAAGAAAATGTGGTAGCTTGTCTGATCTATAACTACTAAGCCTCAGCCACATGTACTGTTCCATTATGTTTGCCCTCAAACCAAGATTATTAGATCTTTATATGCTTTTAGCAAAAGATTTTTGTTTAAAGTAATTGAAGGGAAGGTCTAATTTCAAACAACTTTCAGAGAAAGACCATTTTTGTGATTTCCAAATGCTATTAATCCCTTCTTAATCTAGCCCCCTTTGAATCTAACTTTAAACAGGATCTGCACCTCTGTCTGTCAGTGTGTCCAATATTGCAAAGGCCCTGCCACCACTCAAGTTTGTTAATGTGAGGCTGGCTTTAGTTATCAGAGTGTGGGAGCCTTCTGTGTATTCTTCAAAACTCAAGGCTCAAAAATGCCTATGCCATCTTTTCATTAAAAAGAACTGCTTCAAGTAGATTTATAGTGAGTAAAATTCATTGATTCAGCAAAGCCACAAGCAGATAATAGTTTTAGTTTCCTTAACTTAATCCCAAAGGAGGGTGGTAAAAAGTAAGCTGGATTTTCTTAAAAAGATAGTCTGATTCAAGTTTAAATGAAACAATTTTTAAAGTGTCTGAAGTGAGGTATCCTAGGGGAGTCATTAGCAACTTAGCACCAGCTGCCTCAAATGGTTGGGGTTGTCTTTTTCAAACAGGGCTGGAAATCCCCGAAGGACTTGAGAAACAACATGGCCTCTGGAGAATTTTCGGGAGTGGGCAGTGTCACAGGGACAGGCAGCTTCACCTAACTTTATGCCTCCGCCAGTTCTCCCTCAGGTGGCTGCTGCAGCCCTGTCTCTTCGGCTCAACTCAGCAATGACAATAATGTCCTATGGCCTGGTCTTTGAGGTCCTAAGACTTCTTGGGAACTGATTGTAGTTTAGTGGGATTCTCGGTGACACCCCAGGAAAGGATCATCTTCTGAGTCATATTAATCTTAGGACTCCATACTGCTTGCTCTTTATATGCAAGCTTTGAAAGCAAATATCAAAGTTTAGTGGCAACATCTTCTATTGAAGGTAAAAATATTTGGGCTTAAATCCTCCTGGCTCTATCACTAACAAATTATCTGAATTTAGGTGATTTGTTTAACATATCTAGGTCTCAACTTAATTAAAAATTAAGAAAGGCTGCTATAAGTATCAAGCACGATGAAATATTTTGCAACCGTAACAAGTGTTAAATGCTATACAATTACAATCATAAATGCTACCACCCCTGCCATCAGATAAGCTACAATGCCCGATATAAGAAGATTAAATGTGTGTAATGGAAAGTTTGCTCTTTACAACAGAAATGACATCCTTTATTTTACGGTCAGTATAATAGTTCATACCATCTTACATTGTCTTTGAAGATCTTTTAAGGGTCATTAGTAGATGCTAAGTGAGTTGGTCAAAGCCTTATAGCTCTAAAGGAATAAATGGACAACAATGAAAAGATACTTCAGAGAATGGAGATTTGGAGATGACTATTTACAATATCATGTTCCTGCTGAGATTATTTTAGAGTAACACTTAAATTGTTTGCTCACCCATCTTACATTATTATTGAACAGTTTGAAGACAGGATTCCTGAGGGGCACTTAAACCATAGATGTCATGCTGTCAAAATCCTTACTGTAACCTAGTCCTTCAAATGTGTGCTTCCTTTCTTCATAAAACACTGTTAGAATTTTAAGTACTAACAAATTTCCAGTTTACACAGGAGGATTCTTAAATATTCTTCAGGACTCTGAGACCTACACCATGTCTGGATTCTCTCCATAGGATACTCCTAAAACCCTAAAGTAAACTTTAAGAGAGGTCCATAGTGTTTATTTTATTCAAATAGAATTACAGTACCATTATGGAGGAATGTGCAGAGAACTGAGTACTATAGGGAGGCACTGGTGAACATACAATGATGCCTATGAAGATGTTTTGTAATCTCCTAAATCCTGGAATCCTGGAATAATGGCCAACATATTTGTTGTTGTTTTTTTTAATTGCATGTTGGGCACCAAGTTCAAGTGCTTCACAAGAATGATTACATCAAAGGCTCACATGGAATTATTATCATAGTGTGACCCTAGTATAATAGCATAATATTATGAAAGTTTTATTTTGATAGTACTAGAGATCAAATTTAGGGAATACTGAATTACGTCCCAAGCCCTTTTTATTTCTTTATACTTTGTCACAAGATCTTGCTAAATTAAGCAGGCTGACCTCAAACTTGTGATCATCCCTTCTCAACTTCCCAAGAGATTATAGGCATGTGTTACCATGCCCAGCCCCTGACAGTATTAATATCCTAATTTTACAAAAAATGTTGGTGAAGAACAGAGAATCTTAGAGACTTTCCCAGGGCAGACAGAATTAGCTATGGAGTAGAGGAGAGAATTTCACTCAGGCAGACAATCTCAGAGGCCAAGGTCTCAAACCTTATGTCCTAAACACCAATGGATGTTTTCCATGATGGCACTGAGAATGGAATTGTTTTCCCCTAGTTGGATGCGCAGTTCCCAATCACCTTTTAGGTCCTCCAGGCTTCCCTGAATCCACCAAACCAGGTCAAATCTCTCATTTATTACATACACACTCATACGATTCTAACCTCCCTTCTTAGTATTCATCACAATTGTGCTTGTGCTTAAATACTTCTTTGGGTAACTGTTTAATTTCCATCTCCACCCACATCTTGCTTGCAGACTGCAGGCTTTGTGACAGTAGATGTTCCGTGAGAATTAAGACAAAGAACAGACACTCAAAAGGCCCTTGATGCTTCAAACACTACCCTTCCCCCACGACTACAGCACCAAACCCAGAGCAACCCAAAAGGACCACCACATGATTCCTGCCCTCCTGCATAGCGAACAGAGAGATGCTTTCAGGAGGTTTGAAAGGATTGACTTCTCTGATCGTGATTTTCTTTTTTTCCAAAACACAAAAGATCATACAATTTCTCAGGATGCTGCCAGATTTAACTTTCTTTCTATAAAACTATAGGTCTGAAAGTTTCTTTGCCATGTGAAGGGGGAAAAGGTGAAAAATTCCCTCAGCTTTGGCAAAACTTCTCAAATTAATTAGTGAAAACTTGGAGATCTGAAGAACTATCTAGATATTCATTATTTGCTGCAAATCTGCAGGTATAAAAGTCTATTCCATAGATATTAAACCAACCTTAAACAATGAGAGTAACTGACTGAAAATCAAATAAAATTACAGAAAAATCTGAAAAACAAAAAGGTATAAGGCATAGTGTGGTGAGTTTTTAAACTAAGTAAAAACTTTTAAGGACATCCCAAGAAAATTTTCAGCTTAACTAAGAACAATGGAAAAACAGAAAAAGCTAAAACTACTGTAAAACTGGAAATATTTAGCCAATATAAATCTACCTTTAAGAGAAAAAAATACCTTTAAGTTCAGTACTTTAAGCAAATTTATTGTCATAATTATGGAAGTTACTTCTATCATTAGTGAGTGCAACTGAGAAATACTACTAAATTATATATGACTAAAAACCACACAGGGAAATACAATCCCAAAAAGTTTTAAAATATCATTTTATCTCATGCATGCAACAGTTTTATTATTTTGAATATAAAGAAAGAAATACAGTTTTTACTAGTAGAAAATTACATCCTCCACATGCCACTGAATAATGTAGAATAACTTTTTAAAATATTACTTTAAGATGTCTTCACATCTAAATTTAATCTTACATGCATCCATCTAAATGTACACCCATAAGTGTATGTTATAAAAAATTTTTAACTGCTTTCTATCATCAGTACGATTTTGAAATTTTGAAGGACATCACCAACATGACAGCTAAATGCTTATTCCTTAGAGATATTCTAACTTTCCTGGACACAGTGTCAAACCTTGGAAGTTAATCAGGATAGACCATTGAAGCTTAGTTTAGGATCAGATAAGCATCTCAGTGTTCAAGGTTTCAAGGTCTACCTATTTATCATATACCCTCATTTTTCATTCATGGTGGAGTGCTTTCTGAAGGCTTTAAAATTCCCTGTGGTGGGGAACAAGAGGTACCTTTGGATTTTATTTAGAAAACATAATCTTTTCTGGATAAAGCTACCAATCATCCTTAAAAAGAGACACTTAAAATTTTAAGCCGACTCATATGCCAATTCCCAAACCAATCTAAGAGAATGCTAATGCATGGAGAACCATTTTTGTTGAACAAGAGGATGCACAGAATTTGTGGAGATTTTCCATTGTTCCTGTTACTTAATCAGTTTTGAAAGGAGAAAGGAGGATGGATGAATGAGTAGATGCCTATATACATGAATGAATGGATGAGTAAAAGAATAAAAGGAGGGGAAGAATAAAAACAAAAACACAAAAGAAATACAAAAGGAGAGAACTTTTAAAAGAAGGAAAAAAGAGAAAGAAAGAAAAGAAACACATGCACAGACTAAAGTCTATTTGTACAATAAAGATCCTTATACCAAAAAAGTATATAAATATATTAAAATCTACTTAGAAAAAATTTGCTGAGAAAAGCAAAGAAAATACAGTATTTTACCAATGTCATCTAATAGCTGTCTTAGAAAATCACATAAAATTATTGCTTATAAGCCAGTTTTAATTTTAGTTATTATGGAAAATTTAGCACTTAGAATTCATACTGATTTGGGTCCTCAAAATTGAGAGTTAAGTTTAAAAGGGATCAGGATACCCCCTCTATTTCTAGGGTATAATAGTATCAGATGTGCTGACTTTTCATCACACTACTCACTCTTTTTTTTTTTTCTTTTTGGTACCAGGGATCAAACTCAGGACCCTGCACTTACAAGGCAGGCGGTGGAACCAATGAGCCAAACCCCCAGCCTAGTACTCACTCTTGATGATACAATGTCCCTACCTTTAAGAACCCTGTATAAGTGATATGGCTTGGGAGTTGTATGGCCCTGTGATTAGAAGCACAACCTTTGGAATTAAAGAACTGGATTCAAACATTGGTGCTGTCTTGACTTACCTTGCTGTGCGTTAACATCCATGTTGATGTTAAGAGACTAAGACTAACAATTGATCTTAGAGCTTTGTTGTGAGGATTAAGTGAGATAATATGTGCAAAGGTTTTAGCACCATACCTGACACATTACAAAAGCTGAGAAAATGCTAACTTCTGCCAAATACAAGGCATATGGTCATTAATTATCAAGGTATATATAATGAACACTTAATATATACAATGAACACTTCATTTTTCTTCTTTGACAAAAGCATGACTGGTATAAGAGAGAATGGGGGGGAGAAGAAGAAACCATAGTTTAAAATCAGTGAATTTTGGGCAAACTCATAATTGGCAAGAAGAGAAGTGTTCTGTTCTTAGGAAGCTGTATGTGCATTGTTTTAAAGTTTCTTTTTTAATGAATTATCTGGAAGAGCTTTACCATTTGCCTGTGACTTAAGACTAGGCCACGTGAATCTGATAACTGCTGCTCCTTATCAGCACCTTCGTATAAGTTGTACCAAGTTATACCAGGTCTGTACCATTTCCCTAAGCAAAATTGCTTTCTTCTCTACCTTAAAATCTAAATTCCACCTCCTGCTATGATAGTTCATAGTGTGCTGTACTTTCCTTAATAATACTGAACTCATTTTGTCAAAAATTTGCTTTCCAGAGGTAGCTCAGTGGTAGAGTGCTTGCCTAGCTTGCACAAGGCCTGATTTTGAGCCCTAATATCACACACAAAAAAATGCTTTTTGGTTATCTGATGAGTGGCTATCTTCTCCCCAACTAGACTGTCACAACTATAAGAATGTTAATCTATTCTGCATTATTCATCACTGCATGCTCAACACGTAGCATCATATATGACACATAGTAGGAACACACAGTGTTTAAAAGAGAGAAGCAAGCAATAGACAGGCAGGCACAATACTGCATAAAACAGCTAAAATAAAGTACTGTGATATTTCAAGACAAGAACTATCACCCTAGATTTGGGCAGGAGAATTAGGAAGAGCAGCAAGGAAGCCATACCATTTTATCTGAGCCTCCATGCATGGGTAGAATTTAAACATTCCCTCTGGGAAAGCATGGGACATGCAATAAAATGTGTCTCAGTTTCTCTAGAACATAAGGTCTCTGAGGAGGCAGCCTAAGAGCTGAGGTTAGGAATTTGTGCCAGGCATGCCAGACGAAGCTGCCTGACAACAGAGAGCCCCTAGAGGATCTGGGTTAGAGAAGAGACACACTTAGATCTGTGCTCTAGAATACAAGTTTGGTTAGGTATAAAGCCAAATGCAAGAGAGGAGAAATCTAAGGCAGGGAGGTGATTTCATGCAGGCTAAGTTATTCTTCCTGTTATTTCTGGCAAATAGCCTACCAAAAATTCTGAGTCTACTTGATTTAGACAAATGATGATGATTCTCAAGTCTTCAAGAGATTTTTGTGAAACAAAATTGCCAAGATGAATAATTAGAATATTTTGAAGACTATTCAAGCTTTTTCTATACATGCATTTATCTATGTCTGGCTGGCATGCAAATCGCAGTTTATACTCAAAATCACAGAGAATTATATGATAGAATTCACATAGAGTAAATGAATCCTGAAAGAACATGAGGCTGTGAATATATGGATCTCTGTATTTAAATTAGCGAATTCTATTTCCACAAAAGTCTGTGTGACTTTTAAGTTTGTGGAGTTAATAATAATGGTTAGCATTCACAGTGTGGCTCCCATGTTCTAGGTACAGGTACATTATAAACAATTTTTTATTTGTTAACTAATCTTTCAAAGATTAATGAGGTTTCACAGCCCCTAGTGGCAGATCCAAGACTCCAATTTAGGATTTCTAACATCCTACAGACTAGATAATTTTCCTTTGCTGGGGAAATTGCTTGTAACTATTTTAAAAGGTCTTTTTTTTAAATTCAGCCAATCAGATCACAAAAGAAGTCTATTAAGTTTAAATATATAGACACACATATACACCCCTCCCTGTCAGCTTCTGACCCACTTCCCCACCATATTCCTCAGCCAATTTCCTCCTTCTGAAGTGCATTTTCTGCCTGGAGAAAGACCTAGGTGTCCTCAGCTCCTTGAGCTCCCCCATCCTGCCCATTGCTGATATGGTTCTGCCCTGTGTGACCTCTATCCTAGGCTCTCCCATCAACTATCCCTCAACTATCCATCAACTATCTCACCACCACATGCTGTAGCTTTTCAATCTCAGCTGACTGCTTTGCTGTTGACAGGGCAAATATAATAGTACAGCCCCTGTACTATTCTATTTATATATAATATATTTATATAATATATACTTCTACTAATAGTATATTATAATCTCAACCTTTCACAAATAGGACTGTGGTAAGTCTAAGGGGCAATGACACATGGTAAAGGCCACTAGGACGATGGTGGAGATATCCAAGGGGCAATGATGGGGGAATGTGGCAGTTTCCAAGTCATAAGGGGACACGTGGTGGCTGCTAAGGAAAGAGAGGCTGAGATGAGGCCCTATGTAGGGCAGGGGAGTTAGCTCAGTGCCACCATGCCTGCCACACAAGCACAAGGTCCTGAGTTTGATCCTGAGTACCAAAAAAAAAAAAAAATCAATCAATCAATGAGATGAGGCCCTGTGCTAATTGCTGAGAACACTCGCAGATGTCAGTAAGCATAAGACGTAAGAAACAAATGTAAGTAAACTGATGATGTAAATAAAATGTAAACTCATAAATAAAATATAAAGCCTGCCCTGAGGCAGTTTTCACCTCTCCTGTGACACTGGGACTTCCTCCTACTGCCAAAGTGCATCTGTTATGGGCAATAATTAGGCCAAACTAAGGGCAGCATTAGACCAACAGAACACTGAGGAAACTCGTCACTGGATGACTGGCACTAAAACACATTTTTTGGGCACTCAGGCATAATACATCAGCTTCAAACTTATACCTACACAAATTAAGAGCTATCAATGAAAATTTTTAAAAGGGTAAAAATTAATCTGAGTAGAAAATTCTGCAATAGTTTTTTCCTTTTGACATTTTAAAGATTATTATGAATCATTCCATTGTCTTCTGCTTGCATTCATTCTGTCTCTGTCTGTCTGTCTTTGTCTCTCTCTCTCCTATTCCCTTCTCCATCTCACACACACACACACACACACACACACAAACACACGTTCACACAATTATATATACCACAGGTCAATATTCAGGTAGGAGTCTCTCCAGCAGAATTGTTTTTTAGCTAGTCTCCTTAGAATTGGTTTTATGGTTGGTGGCGTAACTATACTCGCAGCAAAAGAATTTCATTTTAACAATGAGGCAGCAATGTTTTAAATTACTTTAGATGTAATACTAAGTTTGTGTGGAGAAAAGATCCAACTTTTACTGTTTTTATTTTATGCATCTATGTGAATCATATGCTTCATTCTATTTATTCCATAAAAAAGGTGGATATCATTATTATCTCTGCCTTCAGTTGAGGAAACTGGGCCTTGGGCCAATTTTCTCTAGGCCCATGAGTGACCTGAAGAGTGAAGGGCTGGACTTAAACCCTAGATCTCTTTGGCTCTGAGGCTGCTGTGATAACTATCCAAATACCTGTGTAATATGTTAGCATTTCACAGGCCTGGGGTGTTTAAGTAAATATTTTGAAGGTATCCACAAGGCAAGTGGCTGCACTGCGTTAGACAAACCCAGAGGGGAATAAGAAGTGAAAATGAAGTTTACAGTCTCTGTGCCTGTACTAATATGGGCCATATTAAGAATATTTGATTAGATGAAACTCTATGAAGAGAAAATGTTTTCTATCAAACAGCACAAAAATTGTCGTGGCTCAATCTATAAGGCACACTCATTTTACTTCATAAATCCAACTCTTGAAAAATAGAATGATTACATTTAAAATTTATTTGATTGATTTATTTGGACCAGAGACTCTCAGACATTGATGCTCTGTGTAATTTGATTTTTACATGTCATAAGAGAGAAATAAAAGAAAAATACAATATGTTACATGTCCAGAGTCCCCCTGATTATTTATTATTGTCTTAGAATATTTTTCTCAACTTAATTCTGCTATTTCTTTACCCGAACAGAGCTAAGTGGTTTCAATAACACCCTTTTACTAAATTTAGATGAATTTCGTCTGATTCACACCACAGGCTAAGGGAGAAAAATTGCTATTCATCTTGTTGACACATGTATTCCAGAATCTACTCCTCATCTCTGGCCATATCTTTCCAATTACTTTTGCTGTTGTCATCTTTACCCCACCCCTTGGTTTCTTTTCTTGTTCTTTTCTTTCTGTGATTCATTTCTTATGTCTGGCCTTCCTTACCAAATATTTCTGGAAACAAGCACACTGATATGGCTTCAAGTTCCCCAATATCTGAGAACTTGGACAGCCAAGATCAGTTAAGGATGAAAGAGAAACAAGTTTGTGCTATTCTCCCTAAAAGTTAACCCCAAATAGTACTGTCCTATGCTGTAAACCTCAGCAGGTACTTTTGTGTACTAAAAGCTTTATAATTTTATCTTCATTTCCTTGACACTTGAACTTGGCATCTGTTGACTAACACGGTGCTACATCCTGAATCAGAACTCTCTTGCTCCTCTGACAGTGAGGGTATTATGTTGAATCAAGCCTGAGCACTTGCCTCTCTTCCTCTTAGAATAGTATCATTTCCAGACAGGTCTTCAGCCCCTCATGACAATGAATTCCTGGTTGCAGGACATGTCTGTATCTCGGCTGTGAGGACAGATTAGCTTCCATCTGTTACAGTTCAGTTAAAAAGGGCCACGCAAGGTACCATCTGCCTGTATACCACAGGGCTCTTAGTGGCTACATCAGAGAGCCCAGAGCACTGTGGGTTTTTGTTTGTTTGTTTGTTTGAAACAGGATCTTGCTGTGTAGTTCAGGGTGGCTTTGAACTCACTATATAGCCCAAGCTGTCCTCAAACTTGTAGCAATCCTCCTGCCTCAGCTTCTCAAGCACTGGGATTACAGGTGTGCACCACCACGCTGGGTTCCAAATTGCTCTTGGATTGACAGACTCAAGGATTTTGTGAAAAATTTAAAAGAAAATTTTAGAAATAGTGACATCCTTTAGAAAGACACTTGCATAAAGACTTGGAGAGAGAAGAGGAGGTAGAGGTATCTCTACACATATGAGCAGACTACTCTGAAATCAGGAAAAGTGACAAGAGAGATACACGTTTAATGGATGCAATTGCAAAAGCCAACAATGTGACATGGGATGGTATTATTCAGGCCCAGACTGGAAATATAATTTTCTCAACAGATGTTGCCAGGATTCTGAAGAAACCAAGCTACCTTGTCCATCTTAAAAGGAGAGTCATTTAGAAAAGAAATATTTTAAGATCTAAAGAAAGAGTGGCTCATAGGGGAAAAAAATCTCTTCCTATTTGAGAATCTAAGCTTAGGTAAGACTTTGGAGAGCAGTGGGTGAGAACCACCAGTCGAGGAGCAGGGACAGAGACCGAGGCACCCTATGGAAACAGAAGTACACCAGCAACTCCTCTGTGCAGTGGACCTCAGCCTCTCCCCAGACCCTGAGAAGCCCAGGCCACAGTGGCACCACTCTCCCTTCTTGACTTTAGGTATCCCCAAGTAAGAAAAACATCCAAATAAGCTGCCCAGGGAGAGTAACTGGTAGGAAAACCTGAATAGGGACTGGTGGCAATTGCCTTTCTGATGTCACCTAATAAAGAGAGAATTCTTAAACTGGCATGGTTAGACAGAGCAAGAAGCAAACTTACATAAGGTGATACATATTTATATATGCATATGTGCACATATATACACATGTATGTGCATATGTTACATCTTCACATGAAAACAAGGAAGTGAACCATGACTTGCTTACTTACAATAGGCTACTATAAAATGCATAAAAATATATAACAAATCAAATGCAATAGAAGTGTATTTCTTACTCAAGCAATAGTTTTCCTGGATGATTAAGTGGTTGCCAGGTCAGTCTTTCTCTGTGTATATATCTATGTAGATATTTGGGGATGTCAGGCCCCTGAGGAAAGCTCTACTGTATTCAATACATGTCTTCCAGAGTCTTCTTGAGAATCCTCCCATTTCTGGCAGCCAGAATGGAAAGAGAACACAGCACTGAGGTTCTCTGAGCCAGATCCTTTTGACTGAAACTCGGTCATGTTTACACCTAAATGCAAGAGGGCTTTGGAAATACAGTCAGTGGATGAGGAGCACAGACACATAGCAGATACTCAGCCCTCTCTACCACAGTCTACAACCAAGCTTTATCATCCAGTAGGTTACAGTGAGGTGTAAAGAAATGTGACAGAACAATCATGATAGCTATGTTTTACCAAATGCTTAGATGACAAAAATTGTGCTCAGCTCTTGATGTATAGTCCCTCAAAATTAGTTCTTTGTTAGCCAATTCTAGGGTAGTGGGTAGTGAAGAGATGGTAGCAATAGGGATTCTTGAACATACAGGAAAGACTGCTGTGCTGAGTACTTTCTCAGTCTGAAAAAACTGAGGTTTTTCAAAGCACTTTCACATTTTATTATCTCATTCGAGCTTCACAATAGCACAGTAAAAGTAGGTAATACAAGCCTTTATTGGCATTTTGAGGAAAAGGAAACGGAAATAGAAAGAGGTTAAGGGCTTCCTGAGGTCTCACAGCTAATGAGAGCTCGACTAGATTCCTGACCTTTAAGATACAATCTAGCTCTGTTTCTCCCTGCTCTCTGGTACTCTAACTGGACTGTAATTGTCCAAAGAGCAATTAAATTGAGACCTATCCAAGAAATGGTATATCTTGACTTTTGATCAGTAATGGTGTTTTGACTACTATTGAAATTTTTAGCATTAGAGTTGAAAAATGCATTATTGTTAGAGCTATGTAAGAAAAAAAAGACTTCAAAATAAGAGAGAATAAAGGGGCCAAAAATCACTTAAACTAGTTTAGTTTGCTGAGATTTTAGAAAACCTAGAGCATAAGCAGATGCTGGAGAGAATTTTTCATTCTACTATCCAGTTGACTAAACCATGCTCGTCAATTATTTGGTCCACTGTGAGACATGGATGCTGCAGAGAGACTCCCTGGACAGTGTCCTCCTGCTGACTGGTCCACAGTATTGGAAATTGAAGGGCTGTTTGCTTGTGGTGTTTACATGGAGTGGCCTACAAGGCCTTTCTGCTCTTGCAGAATTAAGCCTATGGATCCATCTCATTCTACTCAATCTTTGGGTAAATGTATAGTATTCTACAGTGAATAATTAGTAGAATAGCCCTGACCTGAGATTCAAGTCACTTGGAAACCCATAGAACTAATGTCCTCTATAAAAGTGCGAGAGTAAATCAGACCTCACAGACCTTTATGAACTTCATGGTGAGCTCCAGCACTATGGAGTAGCCTTGCAGCTCCTCAAGCCCATGAAGAAGAACAACACTTTCCTGAGGCTATAATAATTGGGACTTCTTAGGGGCTGGGGATTTAGCTCAGTGGTTCTGCCACCTGCCTTGCAAGTGCAAGGTCCTGACTTAAATGTCCAGTACCAAAAAAAAAAAAATTGGTCCTTCTTTATATTAGATCATATTTCTCAGCAAATAATGCTGAAGCCCTTGGATATTGGTCACAAAGCTTTAAAAAATGTCAATTTCAACCCACATCTCACAACTTATACCAAAGTTAACTCAAAAATAATTATAGAAGTAAAGCAAAAATGTGAAACTTAAAAAATAGAAAAAATATTTGGGCTATACAAAGACCTTTAGGTATGACTCCAGTAAATTGCATCTCATCAAAGTTTAAAAAAATGCTCTGTAAAAACTCCTATGTAGAAGATGAAAATGAAAAGGTAGAGACTTGCAAACAATATTTGTAAACTATAAATCCAACAAAGCACTGGTGTGTAAAATACATAAGGAGCTCTCACAACTCAAACAATCCATTTAGAAAGTGGGCAAAGACATGAAGAGATTTCACTGGAGAAGATATGTGGACGGTAAATAATCATATGAACAGTCAGTATTACTAGCCATATTTAAATGCAAGCTAAAATGACAACAAGGTGATACTACACACCTATCAGAAGGACTGAAAAAATAATTACAACACCAAATGCTAGCAAGGAAGGATGCAGTGGGAATAAAAGTAAATGTATACAAAGTTTGAAAGATTCTTAAAACTAAACAAGCAATTACTATATGATCTAGCAAATACACTCCTGAGAATTTATAAATACATTTATTCCAGAAAAATAGAAATACATATTCACACAAAGAGTTTGCCCATGAATGTTTATAGCAATTTTATTTGTGGTAATAACAAAAACAGGAATTAGCCCAGATGTCCTTCAAAGGATGAATGGTTAAATGAGCTATGGTACATATCTAGCACAGATTACTGCTCAAAAATTTAAAAAATGAACTAGTAAAACAATGATAACTTAGATGACTCAGAGAATTAGGTTGAGCAAAATAAGACATCCCAAAATATTGCATACTGTAAGATTACATTTATGTGACATTTTTAAGTGACTAAATTTTAGAAATGAAAGATAGTAGGACTGAATGAGGTAGGTAATGGGGCAGGAGCAAGTCAGGTATGAAAAAGCAACCCAAGAAAGACCTTTATGGAGTTGGAATTGTTCAGTATTTTGTGGAGGTGGATATATGAACCTACACAGAAGATACAACTGTATAGGACTTATTCCACACTCTCACACATGCACAAACAAGTACAGGTGAAACTGAGGAAATCTAAATAAGGCCAATAGATTATAAAATGTCAATATCTTGGTTATGATTCTATGCTGTAATTTTGTAAAATATTACCATTGGGGAAACTTGGCAAAATGTACAAAGTATCTCTCTATATTATTTCTCATAATAGCATATGAATCTATAATTAGCTCAATAAGTTAAACTTAGATTTTAAAATGTCTTTTAAAATCCACTCCCAATCCAGCTCCTCTCACTTCTCTGATTACCCTGTAATTTAAAGACCTATAAAGGGCTCCCCTGTGCTCCTTGCTGTGATGCCTACCTTGCCCACCAGGCCCCCAACTCTAGAGCAAGCTGAATTAATGGACCGAAGCCGCTGAAACTGTGAGCCAAAACCCTTTCCTCCTTTTAAGGTGCTATGTTTTCCTGTGTAGAAACCCCTCGTTCCAGTGAGTGGACACTGCAGACATCTGAGTGCCTGCCAGCGGGAGGCAATTCTCTTGAAGAAGAGTGACTTTCTGGCAGACGTACCCTAGGCTGACGACCCCTCGGGGTGGAGAGGACAGGACTGTGTGGGCGTGTTGTCTCTGCTCGCCAGTGCCCGCTGGAGGATGGTGGTGTGTTGGTGACACCTGAGAACACGTTAAACAGATGACAGATACTCAGGGCAGAATTTAAATGGCTCTGCTGGAGAGGCTGCTGGAAAAAAGGAACCCTTCTTCACCATTGATGGGAGTGTAAACTGGTACCACCACTATGGAAATCAGTATGGAGATTCCTCAAAAACCTAAACAGAAATTCCACTCTACTCAGCTATTCGCCTTGTAGCTATCTTCCCCCAAACAGTTAAGGACATGCATACCCATATTTACAGCAGTACAACTCATAATAGCTAAGTCTTGGGAGCAGACTATACATCCATCAGCAGATGAATAGATAAAGAAAATGCAGTATCTATAAAAACGGAGTACTACTCTGTCATAAAGGACAAACCTGAGTCTTTTGTAGGAAAATGGATGAACCTTGAGACCATAAATATCATGGTCTCTCTTATATGAGAATTTCAATATATAAGTAAAGCACAAAATAAAAGACAAGAGGAAAGAAAGTTACGGGAATCCAGCATGAACAATTTATCTAAAACCTTACCTTGATTTAGTATAATCATTTTATGTATTTTATGTCTTTTGGGCTGTTACTCTTAATCTGTATGTATGATAATTAACTTTATAAGAACTTTAAGATAAACAAATGAATCTGATGGTGGCAAATAAAAGGTAGGTGGAGAGGAAGGGGGAAAAGAATTGAAATGTTTTATATATATGGACCAATCCCCCACAATGAATGCAGCCATTATGTATTGGAAACATGTACTAATAAAACAATTGTTGATCACGTGAAGAGTGTTAGAAAAGAATAAAATGGAAGGAAAACAGAATTTAAGTGTATCTCCAAACACAAAAATCCACCAAGAAGTAATATCTAAAAATCTTTGTGATTTAATGTCTATGCATTCCAAGTTGCTCATATTTTCACTTGAGTAATTTTTTAAACTTTAAAGTATATTCTTGTCTATTAAATCCTCAGGAACCTTGAAAAAAAAGACCTATAAAGGAAGTCAGGAGGCATATATAATTGGAGAATATAAACAAGCATCCTCCCTTATATTCACAACTTCTCCTGGATTCTTTATCATGTAATATATAGCATCTACCAATTGACAAGGTAAGGGCTTCAGATGGACCCATATGCTTCAACAATCTCAGCACCAAGACTATAACTTGAAGAGAAACATGTCGACCCCAGTGCTCAGCATGCATTCATCAAAAGATGAGCTCCAGATTTACACATAGCAATAGGTGATTATCTACAGTTTCAAATGAGCCTAAAATAGGTGTGCAACCTTTCCTGGCCTGACCGTAAAGTTATCAGAGGAGGTCTGTGTCTAACCCAGACCCTCTCCACAGCTGTCTGCTATTGCTGTCTCTCACCCAGTCACTGTGAAAGAATAACACTGGAAACTCTGAAGTGGATTTGTTCTGTGGCTGATTAAATAAAGCCTGATTAAACACTCTCTGGCAATGTGGTGGGCACTCTACTGAGTTTCTTTTCCAACTGTAGCCTGCCATGAAGATGTCATTTTCAGAGTAAAACCGCATTCAAGCTGAGGTATGTCCTTCCTCACAATGGTAAATGGGAAAAGCCATCAGCCCTCTGGTCTCCGCTAGATGTAGGCTGTGGGTCAGTGGTTCAAGAAGACTGTTTGACATAATGCCAACAGTTCCACCCTCCTCTGAAAGCCACACTTACTGGTCCTAGCTTCTCACTACAGGGGGCAAAGTGTTTGTCCTTCCTGGGCTGAGCTTAAGCTTCTCAGGGAGGTCTTTACATAATTAGTTAAGTCTATGCTCTCAGTGTTGGTTCTGTTGTCAGTGGAAGTAAAGATACTTACTATAGGCCAATATTTGGTTTGTCTTAATGTTTATACTACAATTATAGATCTCTTTTCTATGGTTAAGGGTAGCACATTATTGGTTGTTAGGATATATCAATATTCAGTTTTAATTAGAGTTAGTGAAAGATCAGAAGATAGCAAGAAAGGAATTTTTTAATCAGTTTACTGAAATAGCAGAAAATTATCTAAATATGGAAAAAAATTTTAGCATACAGATAAGTGAGACATATAGAATCCCAAATAGGTCCCATCAGAAAAGAACCTCTCTGCAACAATCATAAACAAAACCCCACAAGTCCAAAACAAGAACAGAATCTTTGGTACTGGGGATTGAACTCAGGACCTTGCACTTGTGAGGCAGGGACAGGGCCACTGAGCTAAATCCCCAGCCCAAGAACAAAATCTTAAAGGTTGTTAGACAATAGCAATGACTCACTTTTAAAGGTAAACCCATTAGAATTACAGCAACCTTCTCAATACAAACCTTAAAAAGCCAGAGAGCTTAGAGTTAAGTGGTTCAAACCATAAATGAAAACAACTTATGAAAAAAAGCAAAGTCTTTGTAAATAGGGAGGGATAGAGGAGTTGAAGGGAGGGCACGGGAAGGGGGAAAAAATAAGAACCGAGAGAGTATGTAAAGGTGCAAATTTCCAATGATGAATGTCATTATATTGTACACCTAAAATGTACCAATAAAAGAATTTAAGCAAAAAAAAAAAAAAAAAAGAAAATTATAAAGATCCAAGCAGAAGTTAATGAAATGGGAGACTAGAAAAACACTAGAAAGAATTGCTGAAGAGCTGGTTCTTTGAAAGAATAAACAAAATACACAAACTCTTAGCCAATCTCACCAGAAAAAGGAAAGAAAAGACCCAGAACAATGCAGTTAGAAATGAAAAAGGTGAAATCACAAGGGATACTGAAGAAATCCAGAAAATTATTAGCAACTATTTTTGCAAACCTGTATGTCAATTGGAGAAATAAGAAATAGATTCCTAGATACATATGAATTACCATAACTGAACCAAGAAGATATAAAAACCTTGAATAATTCAGCAACAGGCAATGAAATTGAAGCAGTTACCAAAAAAACCTACTAAGAAAAGCCCAGATCCTAATGGAGCACTACTGATTTCTACAAGAACTTCTGGGATGATCCAATGACAATAATCTTCAAACTCTTTAATAATTAAAAAGAGAAGCAGTACTCCCAAAGTTATTCCTGGAAGCTAGCATTACTCTGATTCTAAAACCAGACAAGGCTCAAACACAAAAAAGAAGACCACAGGCCAATCTCTTTATTAAACATAGATTTAAAAAATCCTCAACAAAATACTGGCAAATAGAATGCAACAAATCATCGAAAAGATCATCATGATCAAGAAGGCTTCATCTCAGGGGTGCAGGGATGGTTCAACATATGCAAATCAATAAATGTAATACATCACATAAACAGAGGCAAGGACAAAAAGCACATGACCACCTCAATAGATACAGAAAAAAACCCTTGACAAAAATCCAACATCCTTCCATGATGAAAAAGGAACCTTATCTCAATCTGATAAAGCCATTTATAACAAGCCTTCTGCCAACATCATATGACATGGGGGAAAACTAAAAGCTTTCCCTTTAAAATCAAGAAAAGGAAAAAAGGGAAACAAAGTCTTTGTAAATAGGGAAGGGTGCAGGGGGTCAAGGGAGCACAGGGAATGGAGAAAAAATAAGAACCAAGATACATCATGTACAGGTACAAGTACCCAATGATAAACATAAACATACTGTATACCTAAAATGTACCAATAAAAGAATTTAAGCATAAAATAAAATAAAATAAAATCAGGAACATGACAAGGATGTCCACTATCACCACTACTCTTCAACATAGTACCAAAACATTAGCCAGAGGAATCAGGCAAGAAAAAGAAATAAAAGGGGATATATATATATATGGAAATGAAATATATATAATATATATGGAAATAAAAGGGATATATATGGAAGAAATCAAATTATTATTTGCAGATGACACAATCCTCTACACTCAAGATTCAAAAAATTCCATCAAGAGGTCCAGGATTTAGCTCAGTGGTTCCGCTGCCTGCCTTGCAAGCTCAAAGTCCCAAGTTCGATCCTCAGTACCAAAAAAAAAAATTCCATCAAGAGATTCCTAGAATAACCAAATTCAGCAGTGTAGGATGATACAGATCAACAAACAAAACGTAATAGCATCCCTGTACACCAAAAATTAACTCACTGAGAAAGACATTTGAAAAAAAATATCATTCACAATAGCATCAAGAAAACTTAAATACTTAGGAATTATACTAAACACACAAGTGAAAGACCTCCACAATGAAAACTAAGTATTCTGGAAAAAAGAGATTGGAGAGAACATCAGAAAATGTAAAGATATCTCCTGTTCCCGTATAGGTGGAACCAATATAGTCAAAATGGCTATATTTCCAAAACTGATATACAGATCTATTGCAATTTCAACCAGAATACCAATAGTATTCCTTATGGAACTAAACAATCCTAAAATTGATTTGGAACTAGTAGAGACTAAGAAGAGCAAAAGGAATCCTGGGTAACAACAGCAAAGGAGGAGGTATAACAATTCTAGGTTTAAGGTTATATTACAAAGCTACATTGATAAAAACAGCTAAAATCAGCAGAAGTGCCCTATGCATCCATCAACAGATGAATGGCTAAAGAAAATGTTATATTTATATGCAGTGGAATACTACTCTGCTAAAGAAAGCTAAACTTGTAGGAAAATGGATGTACACTGAGATCATAATTTTAATGGTATTAACACAATAACAGACAGGTGGATCAATGGAACAGAATAGAGGATGCAGAAAAAACCCAGGCAAATTCAGCTATTTGATCTTTGACAAAAGTTAAAAACCTACACTGGAGGAAAAACAGCCTTATTAATACATGGTATTGGGAAAAGTGATTATCTGCATGCAGAAGATTGATTCTAGACCCACTTAATTCACCATGTACTAAACTAATATCAGAATGGGTCAAAGATCTAAATGTTAAAACAAAAACACTTAATTTGCTAGAAAAAAATAGGTAAAACTCGTAAAGATAGGATTAAGTAAGGACTTTCTGAATGGCACAAGTAGTAGTACCAAGAATAAACAGATGGAATCACATCAAATTGAAAAGCTTTTTCACTGCAAAGGAAAAAATCAACAGACTAAAGAGACAATCTACAGAATGGGGAAAAAATTTTGCTGGCTATTTCTCAGACAGAGGACTAATATCTAGAATATATAAAGAATTTTAAAAATAGGCCCTTCAAACTAAAAGACTCAGTCAAAAAATGGATAACCAAAATGAATAGATAGTTCTCAAAAAGAGAAGTACAAGTGACCAATAAATATAGGAAAACACTTTCATCATCACTGGTCATTAGAAGGATGCAAATTAAAACAACATTGAGACTCCATTGTACTCTAGAAAGAATAGCTATCATCAAGAAATCAAATAATGCCAGAGATTTAGCTCAGTGGTTCTGGCCCCTGCCTTGCAAGCACAAGGTCCCGAGTTCGATCCCCAGTACCAAAAAAAAAAAAAATCAAATAATGATAAATGCTAGTGAGACTGTAGGAGAAAGTGAACCCTTCTATACTGTTGGTGGGAATGTAAACTGTATGGTACAACCAGTATGGAAATCAGTACGGAGATTTCTCAAAAAACTAAAACTAGAAATTCCATTTCATCCAGTTATTCTCCTTCTAGTATTTCCTAAAAAAGTTAAAATCTTATTACAGTGATACATTCATATCCATGTTTATAGCAGCACACTTCATAATAGCTAATCTTAGAAGTAACCTATATGCCCATCAACAGATGAATGGATAAAGAAAATGTGATATTTACATAAAATGGAGTACCTCTGCCATAAAGAATAAACAAGTCATTTGTAGGAAAATAGATTCACCTTGAGACTATGATGTTAAATGAAGTAAATCAAACACATAAATTTAAATACTGCATGGTTTTTCTTATATGAGAAACCAAAAATATAAATAAAGAGCAAAGTAAAAGGTTATGGGAAATAGGGAGACAGATTTTTTCCTATGGGAAGGGGATCAAGAGATGATAGCAGGGGAGAGGGAGGGCAGGGAAAGGGGATGAAAAATAGAGATTGGAACATGTTATAATCCCATAAGGAGTAATTATTACATAATGCAAACATTTACTATTAAAAAATAAAAACAGAAAAAGCAGATGGACCTATCCTAAAATGAAGTATTAGTGATATTAAACAGAAGAGCAATTAAATGTAACATAAAGGATTGAAAACAAAAACCAATCTTTTTCTCCTCAAAAAACATGAGAACATGAGAACTTTATCTTTATTCCATTTAAGTCCAGCAACCACACCAATGACAAGAAAGGCTAGAACTCAGTACACCTTAACAGGATATTCCCAGGTTATTAGAGGGAGCCATGTATTTCTCCTCCAACAAAGAGAAGACAAAGATCATTTGTAAGATGTATTCGCAAGATATCAAATCCTTGAGTTTTCATATAGAACTGAAGTTGTAGAGGTGTTAATGTCCACTTAAGTCCATATGTTCAGCTTGGTTTGACTGCCACTGACTTAATCAAAGGAAGCCATTTATTTTAGCATAAAGGAAAAAAATTCATTCAAAGATGTCTCTACGGACAGGGAGGGGCTCATCACCCAAATCACCATCTCAACCTGCGCAAGTGTATTAGGGCCTTTTTTTTTTTATTTTTATTTTTT
>NW_004624736.1:32010441-32023314 GCF_000247695.1 Heterocephalus glaber | reverse complement strand
CAATGTACCAGTAAAAGAATTTAATAAAAATAAAATAAAATAAAATAAAAATAGAAGTAGATGCTGCAGTAAACTATTAGCTCAGTATTTCCAGAAGCATGTTTCATGAGAGTTAAATAAGGATCAGTGATGAATGCATCCATGCTTGAACAAATTTTGAATCTGCAAGATCAAACTAAAGCATATTTCTTTCTCAAATATTGCTCAGTCATTAATTTGTGACTATGGACTTTGACTCTTACAGTGTGGGAGGAACAACTCTAGTATAGTAGCATGCTATATTTATCACTTATATTCCACTTATATTTGAGCATGGAGTATTTTTATTCCACACATCTTATTTTTAGAACTCACTTTGGAAAGCACTGAATTAAGGAAAGCTGATAAAAATTTGAAGGGTCTGGGATAATGATTCTTATCAAAAGAAAAACAAGATTCTTGGGAGACCAGATCAGATTATCCTTATGAATCATAATCAGGTAGATGCTAACGTGAAGATAAATTAGTTTGGAACAGGCAAAATAACCAGGCAGATCTCATGGGAACTTTCTGGAAAGTCAAAAATGGCAACTGTAAGTTAGAGCAGTTGATATGGAGGCAAGAGAAAGACCTAGGGTGTTTAGACATGGATGATTTCATTTTTGTGTGACTCTGGAGTTGGTGTACAAAATGAAAGCCCCTGATTCCATACATAATATGCTAGCAAGGCTTTTTAGCATGGCAGTTTTATTTTCACAGAAATGTAACAAACATGAAACTAGGAATCATGGGAACTAGACTGTTAGTCCAGGAGTCTACCACAGCCAATTTGCACCACTCAGCCCAAGTCAATTGCATGCATCTTTTCCTAATTCCACCCTGAAGAAGTCAGGTTGGTAACCATGTGGAATTGTTTATACTGCAGAAACTAGCACATGTCACAAAGCAGAACTTTCTCCACCACCACCCTCCACCCAAACACAGAACTACTTGTTAAATATTTGTCCACACCTCTGGCCATGACTCAGGTTTGTGCCATTTAGCTCACCTGGCCTTATCTGTAAAATTAAATGAGGCACACTGATAATTTCCATCCCTTTAGAGTATGAAGACTATCAATGAAAGGGAGTAATGATACATGCGTAATAAAGTTTGTATTTCAGGAGTAGCACTTTTTGAAAAAAAAATACAGGCAAGCAGTCATTATAAATTTGATACTTTTTAAACACATTTATATCTTGTGAATCATGAAACATCAATAGGTTTGACCAATATTAGGTAGTAGGAAGGCAAGTGATACAGTATTTATTTGATAAGAAAAAAGGAAACGTTTAGAATAACTAAAATAATTCTGCATCTCACAGCCCACAATTTGGAAACTAAAAGACATCTTAGTGATTCCAGAAAATAGAATCACTGGGGAGGTTGTTGAAATTCAGCTTCCCAATCTCTATCCCTGAACAACCTAATATAAACCTGAAAAACACTAATTAAGCCAAGCTTCTTAACTAGTCATCTTCATTTATTTCATTCACTTGTTTCTACTTCAGCAAGCAGTCCTCTGTAATCTTAATATATTTGTTAGAAAAATATTCCTTCTAATTAGCGTGACCGATCATTTATATCATGTACTATGAGACTGAAAGAAGGTGTAACCAGGTAATTACCAAACTATAGTGGACCCTCAAGTTACGACCAGCCTGACATAGAACAACTTAGGTTAATTAGGTGAATGGAAGATTCATCTGTTATCTATAGCGCGTACCCAGGTAAACATCCAGATCTCAGCTGTATTGACTTAGCTACAACCACCCCTCAGGAACCGCTTGAGTTTGTAAGTCAAGGGTCCACTGTACCTTGAAAGTTAAAAACTGAGAGTCTCAAACAAACTGCTATTTATGGTGTTAGCTTCCCATTATTGTGACAAAAGACCTGATATTATCAACTGATAATGAGGAAAGATTTACTTTGGCTCACGGTTTCAAAGGTTTCAATCTGTAGTCAGTTGTCCTGTAGCTTTCAGGTCTGTGTTGAGGCAGCAAATACATTACCATGCAAGTGCATCGCATAAAGAACTGCACACCTCCTGACAGCCAGGAAGCAAAGAGAAAAACAAGAAAGGGCTGCCAGAGTCCCAATATACCTGTCAAGGACACGCCCACAGTGACCTAACTTCCTCCAACTCACCCACTTAAAGCTTCCACCACTCCTAAGAGCACCACAGGCTGGGGTCCAAACCTTTTACACATGAGCCTTTGGGTGGAACTTCAGATCCAAACTATGTATAGCATACAGCGGGTGCAGTGATGGCAAACCTTTTAGAGACGTGTGCCCAAACTGCAACACAACGCTCATTTATCACAAAGTGCCAACCCTGCAGTTAAAGCGGAATACTGAGGTTTTAGTTTAGAAAAAAACCAATTCATATGTTAACATCTTTTATCTTAAAAGAAAAACAACATGTGTGCCACAGGCTCACCACCACTGACATATGGTGACTTTATTTGTGGCAAATTCATCAAACCTATTCCCAGGAACCCTCATCCATATATCCTCATTTCCTTCTAAAGCCAAAGCCATCAATCTAATGTCATTTGATGTATCCTTGTAAATTAGATGAAAGCTATTTTGACATCCTTCCTGCTTCTTTAACAGTTTCTTACCCAGAATCATAATTTGTAAAACGGAGTCAAATGTGGTTGATGGCCCTAGACTGCAACTGCTCTCTTCCACGTCAGGAACCTTCAGCAGCATTTTAGGAATTGATAGTTTGAAAACCCTGCCAACCAGATGAGCTGCACTAGATGACTTTTTCAACACAAAATAAAGTATCAAAATTCTTAGATGACTCTATGCTTTAGATGCAGGAATAATATGACAAGGAGATGAACAATATTCAATAGGCTTGCAATTACTATTGTTAGTTTTTTCTCTTTAAAATACACTAAATGCACATAAAAATTCTAAATTGTAAAACATCAAAAAATGCCAAGTAACTTCCAAGAAATTAAAGAGAATGTTAACACTGTATTTGAAACTGCCTGGTTTTTTTTATTTCACATCCCCTTTCTTCCAACCTCCTTCCCCAAAAGTAATCACTATCTAGATTTATTGTGTATCATTCACAACACTGAACAGGACACCTTTAGGCAAGACCAAGAAACTGAGGACTAAGACCCCACTAACAATGAAAATAACAGCCTTCTGTCTTGTATGATCCACAATTGGTTGGCAAGTCCTTGAGTCTATTTTCCTAGAATTGTTTAAATTAATACATAAAGACTCCAGACTTGGCGGTTCCCTCACTGATTTGATGTGGCTAATACAGTGAACACTTGACTTATGAACTCCATTGGTTCCCGAGGGAGGGTTGTAACTCAAGTTGGTTGCCAGTCAATACAGCTGAGATCTGGATGTTTACCTGGGTACACACTATAGATAACAAGAGGCAGATGAATCTTCCATTAACCTAATTAACCTAAGTTGTGCGTATGTCAGGGCAGTCATAACTTGAGGGTTCACTGTATAGAAATGCCAGTCTTATATAGTTGTGTGTGATGTTTAGGGTTCAGACTGAAAGAGGGCACAGAAGGCCTTTACAAAACACTGTCATAGTGTTTTATGTCCAGAGATTGACCATGGCAGTGTTTTCAAAGGATAAATGAGAAAGCTAACTGAAAGCAGGCATTAACAAGGAACTGTATTGGATGGGGGAGGCATTTGTAGTCTGGTCCCTTCAGCCAGTAAGTCAGAATGTATTTTTTGAGATTCTGTGTTTTGTCTTCCAAACCTCTTACCTACCTGTTACTTAAACTTCACTTGGGAAGACAAATGTGAAGAATAATTATTTTATGAACAAGGTGGTATGCTATTGAACATCATTTTATCTGCATTCTAAATTGCGCACCACAGGCAACTGGATAATATCATATTGCCATGTAACAAGACTAACCATGAGGTATAGCTCTAATAAGTATAAGGTATTTGAAAAGAGCAGAATCTGTTTGGCTGGAATCAGAGAAGTCTTCGGAGCAGCCTAAATGTACTCTCTCTTCAAGATTGGGGTATGAGGAAATGGAAAGTAAATACATTTTATATTAATAGGGAAACAAGGAGCATTCATTGATTGCCAGGCACTTTGCTAAGCACTTTATATTATTTCTCAAAATCTTCCAACAGCCCTTGGAAGTTTTATTAGACTCACTTTACACAGGAGGAAACTGAAACTCCAAGACATTAATTTTCTTGTTCAAGGCCACACAACTGTATTGTAGCATTCAGGATTCAAACCCATGATGTTTGAGTGAACAGCCAGCAGGATGCTAGACTCCCTAGGTAGAGGAGCACCACAATAGGAAATGCAGACATGGGAAGAATACAGTTAGCAAGGATTGGCCATTCAGAATGACTAACAGGGTATGTTTGGTCAAGTTATTTCTCTGCTGAAAACCTCAAGTATCTGCTCAATCTCCTGTCCTTTGTACACACAGACGCTCATGATTGCTTGTTAAGTTTAATTGGTAACATAAGGGAAGGGGTTGGCATGAGAAGTAATAATATAATTGGGGCACTTTGCCTATTATATCTTTCAGTTTGGCTATTATTTTGAAGTTTAACAGGGCATGAAGAGGTTTACAAGAAAAAATATTTTAAGTACTTCAATACAAGATGGGAAAATAAAGGATAATGCATGAATGAATGTATGAGTAGACTTTCAAGAGGTTTGAAGTCATCTTTTATTCATTCATTCATTTCCTAATTGGCCACTTTTATTAGTTCCCACGCTTGGGCACTGGGGATGTGAACCCTCCACAAGGACAAAACCAAAAGACACAGGCTTCCACTCTGCTTTATAACAAAATATATTTCAGATGGACACCAGCAACATGCATTTATCAAGCCCACACTGTGTGCTGGAACCCCTAAAAGATGATAGATAGGTATTCCTGTCCTCAAGGTCCTCCAAGAGCAGATACACCCCTGAATAAATCATTACAAGACAATGCAATGAGTTATAAACTAAAGGAGAGTTATAAACTAAAACAAATACCTGTACCAAAAGAGGATATAAAATCCCGATCCATTCTATATCTACTGAGTTCACTCAAAATAGGTGTAATAGTTTTCTATTTTAGTTAATTAAAAAGTTCATCTCCATGTACACCAAGAACCAGATCAGATGACCTTCTGAAGAAATATAAGGTTCTAAGATTCTGATTCTGCACTCCCTTAGCAATTGAGAAATCAGGGTATCTTTCTCCACAGCCAAGAAGAAAATAATGCAAGAGTTACAGAAAACCAAGTATAGTACTTAGCTTTGCAGAGCAGACCAGGTAATGCTTACTAAAGGTGAACATTTTTGATGCACCACCAAAAAATAAATCATTCATTTATTCATAAGTAGGATAAAGTCCTAACTTCAAATGTTGACCAAAACTCAGTGTTCATATTAGAGAAGTATTACCACAGCAAGGACAATTTTTCCACTAAAATTTTGAAAAGAAGAATATGATCTCTGAATTTCACTTGCTGAAATTATGCCTATTGCTTACTTTTTCTGAGCCTAAATGTTTTCAATTATAAAATATAGGAGTTGGGCTAAAGTCTCCATCTTTAGCCTTTCAATTTAGCAATGCTAAAGACATACTGGTTTAGAATTCTAAACATAGAAATTTAGAATTATAATCTAGAAATGGCAAATATTTGGGCCTTGAAAAACACCTTCAGTGGACTGATATTTATGACCTCTCTGGAAAATGAAGAAAAGCACTAAGTCCCAAAGTAAGCTTGGATGAAAAGAGCCAGAAACTTTACCAATGTCTGCATGGAGAAACTGAAAGCCAGAGCACACATAAGCCATGTATGTTTTCCTTGAATCCTCACATTTTTTAAACCAGAAAACATGGGTCCAGAGTGTGATGATGCAAAGTAAATAAGTAGGTAACACAAATTGTAAATTGAATTTGTATTATCACTCACTTGTGTTCTTTTTTTAACTGACAATTATTGTATCATCTTGCTTCTTCTTTCCAAAAGAAATTGAAATAACTTAAAATTGAATATAATGCAGTGAGCTCAATGAATTAAAAAATGAGAAAAAAAGAAATCTATTACTCAATGTTGTCCACACTGGACATACAATATCATCCATATTCACTTTATCCAAAGCATACTGAACTCAAATAGCAGTTCAGATTATATTGTTATTACCATTCTTCTCAATTATTCCCCAAAGTGATTCATTGTCTTCCCTCAGCTCCTCTTCTAAGCTTGTATTCTAATTGTACTATAGTTCCTCTTGCACAGCATGTAGGCACCCTTTAGAGAGTATGTGACCAGTGCGAATGTCATCCACCCTATGTAGAAACTGCTCTATCTTCTGCCCCTAAAAGCTATGTGACTTCATGCTTCTGGCAGTAATTCATAAGACTAACATTTTATGGGGCAAGAAGATTCTCTTTTCTCCCCTTCAAGTACAGATTCTGGGAGTAGCCATATTCTACTACATGGACAGAAAGGCAGAGAAAGTGAGTCTGCAGAGAGAAAGAATGAACCAGAGGTGGAAGGAGAATTCCCCAGGTTTCTGAGTAGTTTTTAGCCCTGACTGTTATTTCTTACTAAGACCTGGATGTATGTCTTCCTATAAGTTCCCTAAAACACTCTGAATCCTCACCATTATTTCCCCCTTTCTTTTAAACTTACAGTTTTGGAGTTACAACAGTTCTTAATTAATCTGCATCTCTTTTTGTGTCTCTGCCTCAAGTCTATGCATCTGAGGTAACTTCCTCCAGAAAACCTTTTACAGTCCCATGCACCCTAACCAAAGTACCAGCAACTTCATCCTAGGAACCCCTAAAATACTGCATTATAAATTTCTTAAGAAAAATCACCCTTAGATCCTCTATTATGACTACACTTCCTGTTTTCTATTATATTTCTAATCTTCTTGTGAGGAAGGATGAATGCCTTATTCATTATTGTAATCTCTACATACCAACCACAGTAGAAATGGGCAGCTGTCGACCTTTATTTGTTAAAAGAATGGATGAACAAATGAACATCTTTTATTTATTCTCTACTATTGTGCAAATCCCTAAACCTCTGTCCTTCAGGCTGGTATTATAAAAGTGGAGATTTGATCAGTCAATTTATCCAGTTAATGTGAGCAATGTAGACAGACAAATAGGATAATTGTAGCCCAGAAATCTACTCCACGGCCAGAATGAGGCCGTTTGGTTGTCAATATTGATCACGTTTAATTAGAAAACTGCCAGATCTCTGCTGTTCTTAGTTCTGTGTGGGTATCACCTAAGAGCAAAGGGATGACAAGCTGCTCAGAGCATCTGCGCTCTTTATGTAATAAACATGTTTTCATTTGGAGAAATTTGTGCCTGTTTCTGAGCATGATCAGAGCCTTTAGAATTTCATTTCTTTTTCCTATACAAACATTTTTCAGTTGTTATGATGAGGAAACTATTAATGTACAATTCCTAGTTATTAAAATAATTTTAATTTATTTTAATTCATGCCATGTGAATGAGGACTTGCAGAGTGGACTTAGGGTAGGGTTAAAAATCAAGATAAGGTTTAAGAAATAATCTCTTTGGGAACAGAATGGAGTTATCTGGGGTGCATTGAGACTTTGTGAAGCAAGTTATTAACCTGTCAGGTATCTCTGTCCTTTCCAAGCACGCCTTTGATCTTTCATGACCCTATCAAAGCACTTTCCAGATGAAAGCATAGCTATAATCACTGTGTTTTATGCCATGCACTCAGTTTCTCAAATAGCAGGTGACACTCATGTTGCGATTTGCCATTTGAGCTGTCTGTATTTATGTTGATCTGTCATTAGAACTGAAAAAAAAAATCTGTCACTCTGAAGGAATGGTTAACAAAGGGTTAGAGTGGCCAAAATGCAAGTGCTGATTTGGTAGTATTCATCATTTGAAATGGTCATTCACCAGTAATCAATTTGCTCATCTTAGTGCACAGGCTTAAGCGTATTGCATTTGCACACAGTTATTGGTAAATAAACCTCAAGTGTGAATCAGTCAATTAATCAAGAACAAACCAAAGATTAAGGATCTTTATGGCATTTTCCTTTCAGTGCTTATCGACTAAGTCTGCTTAAATTATGAGCTTGCAGGAATTTATCCATGTTTCAAAAAAAGCATATTGGAAATGCATGATTCACTATCTCTAACACAAATAATTGATTGTCCTATCTTCTACAATTTGAAAGTCATCTTTTAAACGAAAAGAATAGTTCTCATCAGATTAGTGGGAGAAAAATTTGAAAGGAGAATTCTTCCTTAACTTGATAAATTTCTTTCAGCTACTTAGGATAAAAAGTAGAAATGCACAAAAGCAAATTTAAAAATTATTTAAATCCTCCTTAATACTACTGTCCTAAGACAAGTATTAACATTTTTATAGTATTTCAGTAATTTTACCATATATAGATATTGACAAGCATGATTAAATTGTATTTAAAGTTAAAATAGTACAATACCATTTATACTGTCTTATAATATGCTTTTTCCCCTAACAATATAGCAGGGATATTTATCTGATCTAAAGGATGACAGATTCTTCTGTTAAGGACCAGACAGTAAATCTTGTAGGCTTTGTGGGCCACCCAGTTTTCATCACAACTATCTAACTGTGCTACAGCAGGAAAAAAATCCCAGAGAGCATGTAAATAGATGGGCATAGCTGTGTTCCAATAATACATTAAGAAAAACAGGTGGGCTGGAGATTTAGCTTAGTAGTTCCACCACCTGCCCCGCAGGCGCAAGGAGCCGAGTTCGATGCCCGGTGCCAAAAAAAAAGAAAAGAAAAACAGATTCCACACATATTGTGTTTATGGGTTTGAAGACTCAACTTAGTAAAGATGCCAATGCTTCCTAAACTTATACACAGGTTTAACATAACTCCTACCAATTCCCAGGGGAAAAAACATGTTATTGAAGATATGGATAAGATTATTCTAAAATTTATATGTAAATGCAAAGGACCTAGAAGAGGTAAAATTATTTCCTTAGAGAAAATTCAAGTGGGAAGAATGACTGTATCCAATCTTAAGACATATTTAAAGCTACAGTAACCAAGACTGTGTGGCATTGCTGGAAGGCTAGACACATTGATCAGTGGAACTACAAAGTGAATGCAGAAATGGACCCACACAAATGTATGCAACTGAGTTTTTACAAAGGTGCAAAAGAAATTCACAGAGAAATAATGAATAGCCTTTTCAAAGAATGGTACTGGAGTAATTGGAATCAATTTTGTGCAAAATGGAATGTAAATTTAAATGTAGACCATAAAGCTGTAAAACTATTAGGAGAAAATCTTTGGGATGTGAGGCTTAGTAAAGCCTTCTTAGATACAACATCAAAAGCACAAAAGAAAAAAAAATCAATCAATTTGACATAATCAAAGCTAAATACTTTTGCTGTGTGAAAGATCTTAAGAGGATGAAAAGAGAGACTGGGAGAAAATATTTGTAAACCGTATATCTGACAAAGAACTCACATGATGATTTGATACTACTGACCTATTAAAAGAACTAAACCAAAAGAATAATGACAAGAACAAATAAAGATGCGGAGAAACTGGACCCTTATACATTGTTCTGGATATTTACTTTTTTGAAACCCACTTATCCCATTGTTTTTGCCATTTCTAAAGCAATCCTGGAAGTCTTCTTTCATGTCATGGCTGCCTCTGGTTCCTAAACACATTCATGATCATTTTGACTTCGGGGAAGAGGCATAAGTCCCATGGTGCCAGATCTGGTGAACAAGGAGGATGAGAACACATCATAACATTTCTACAAGCCTGTTTTTCAGTTGGATGACATTTGGCAGCCATATTCACCATGTATTTGATCATACCCCATAAATACACTCATAAAAAAAGATTTCCAGAACTGCTCAGAAAGTGACAAGACCAATGAGATAAATATGTTCATTGAAGTAAGAGAAAGTATTTTGAAAAGTTTAAGGGCAAAGTGTCTTCCCATAATGCTTCCTTTTTTAAATTTAAACATTCACTGTAATTTTCAATCACAAGTCATACATAAAGTCATAGCAGCTTTATTTGTGGTAGCAAAAAACTACAAACAACTATAACATCCTTCAGTAGGTAAGCTAAAATGTGGTGTATCCATAGCACTAAAAGGAATAAGTTAGTGATACATACAACAACCTGGATGTATCCCAAGGACATTATGCTGAGTGAAACAAAATAAAAGTCAGTTTCAAAAGGTTACATGCTATATGATTTCACTTATATAATATTCCCCAAATGACAAAATTACAGTAATGGACAACAGATTAGTGAAGGCCAAGGTTTAGGGAGACAGGAAGGGTATAACTACAAAGGGTTGCACAGGAGAGATTTCTGTGGAGCAGAATAATTCTGTGTCTTGATTGTAGTTGGATAGGAATCTATGTACATATTGTTTTAATGTTGATTCTATGGTTTGATACTATACTGTAGTTTGTAAGATGCAACAAATGGAAGAAATTGAGTGAAAGGTACATAGTGCCTTCTATTATCTTTGCAACTTCTTCTGCTTTTATAGCTATTTCAAAATAAAAAGTTAAAAAACAAATAAATCAGGTGGCAGGTCATTTTTCCATAGTTTCACTTTGTTTTGCTAGTCCATGTTCTAGACCATTAAGTTTTTGACAATATGTTTTATTAGTTATGCAATATGTCTTTTATAAAGCATAAAACTGTATTTACATTATTCTTTATCATTCTTAATTTTTCTCCTTGTAAAACCAAGGCCTATGGCAGTGGTGGCAAACCTATGGTACGTGTGCTAGAACTGGCTGTTATTGCTGAAAGTTCTAAAGGTTTATCATCACTGGTTTAGGTTATTCTATATCTTCTTATTATAATTATTTCCTTATAATAATTATAATAACTATTTCTTTAGAATAAACATGTAAAATTAGTGTCAAATGTACACATGTCCTTAATATTTTATTTTTTTGTTGTTGTTACCAGGGATCGAACTCGGGTCCTTGCAATTGTGCAGCAGGCGGCAAAACCACTGAGCTAAATCCCTGGCCCTATCCTTAATATTTTAAAGTACTGCTATCATCAGTTATAAGAGAATATATCCACACATACACCAACCATGCATATTATCTTGTTTTTTAAAAATATTTGCATACTTAATGGATGCACATTGAAGCCATACTCTTAAGTGAAATAAACAGGACACACATGTGTAAATACCAAATAGATTCTCTAGCGTGAAAAACTAAAAGTGTAAATAAGGATCAAAATGTACAATTGATATTGTGAAACAGGAAGAAAAGGTCCAAAGGGGTAGGGGAAGTGAGAGGGGTAGGGGAAAGGAAAGAAGGGAAAGGAAAAAATATGAGAAAAGGAAAAACTGGAAACAAAGTCTTTGTAAATAGTGAAGGGTGGAGGGGGTGAAGGGAGTGCAGGGGAAATGGGGAAAAATAAGAACCAAGATGCATCATGTAAAGGTACAATTCCCAATGATGAATGTAACTGTATTGTATCCCTAAAATGTACCAATAAACTTAATGGGGAAAAAAAAGAAAGGAAAATGAATCAGTTGATTTAAATATTGAAAGAAGTATTTTAAAACTAATTATTTCACTCAAACAAGAAAATGAAATCAAGAAACTCCAGTTTTAAAAAAAAGAAAGCAGTGGCTAGGTGGGGTGGTGCATGCCTATAATCTTAGTACCCAAAAAGGCTGAGGCAAGAAGATGGAAAATTTGAAGCCAACCTGGGTGAATTTGCAACTCAGCAAGACCAACTGTCAAAAATTTAAAAATAAAATAAAAAGGAGTTGGGATGTAGCTCTGTACAAAGACCCTGGCTTCAATCCACAGTGCCATGAAAAAATTAAAAATAAATAAAAATAAAATTTAAAAAAGAAAGCATTATAAATAAGAGAATTTGGTAAGATGGTAGAAAAACTGTAAACTTAATAAAATTTAAACATTGGTTATTATTTATACACTGCTCAGACTAAGCACATACACATGTTGCAAAAGCTTAACTTTTCTTGTCCATACAATGATTATAATTTTTTACTGAAACTTTATAAAGTGACATCAGGTTTATACACTGGCTTCTTGTGAATTTTATTAGTAGTAGTATAGTCCCTACAGTTTTATAACCTCTCCAGAAAGTGGTGATCACATCAATGTGTAGTCATCCCTTAGTATTTTTAGGGATTGGTTCTAGGACCCCTCAAAAATGTCAGTACCTACAGATGCTCAAGTTCTTTATGTAAAATGGCATAGTATTTACATATGACCTATGAATATCCTCTCATATAGGTCAGGTCATCTCTAGGTACCTAATAATAATACCTAATACAGTGTAAATGCTATATAAATAGTTGTTATACTCTACTATGTAGGGAATAATGACAAGGGGAAAAAAGTCTGTGTGTGTTCAGTGCAGAAACACTTTAATATTTTTCATCTGCAATTGGTTGACTCTATGATGCAGAGCCTGTGGACAGAGAGGGCTGACTCTACCACCAACCTCCATTCCCTTCAAGGACTTGTTTGCTTGCTCAAACTAGAATAGCCATGATTTTTATATCAAAGCAATTTTTTATTTTGTTTCATTTTATACATTTCAAATATCTTCTGAAATTCTTTATCAACTCACTAACAAACCTCTGCTTTTTTTGTGTGTGTATTAAATTCTTTTATTGGTACATTGGAGGTATACAGCACAATTACATTTCTCATTGGGAATTGTACCTTTATATAATGCATCTTGGTTCTTATTTTTTTCCCCATTCCTAGCCCTCCCTTCACGCCCTCCACCCTTCCCTATTTACAAAGACTTTATTTCCATTTTTTCCATTTCTCAGCATTTTTT
>NW_004624736.1:31968974-32004911 GCF_000247695.1 Heterocephalus glaber | reverse complement strand
ATTCAGTACCTTGGTCTGGTGGTCTGGTGTCCTCTGCGCCTTGGTAATGTGGAATCAGGTGGCTGCCTGTCTGCAGTGGGGTGATTCGGTGTCTTTCGCGTGACTCAGGACCTCGGTAGGGCGTGCACTGACCTGCCTGTCTCCAAACCTCTGCTTTTGCCTGCCATAGTTCATCTTCATTTTTTTTCCATTAAGTTTATTGGTACAATTTAGGTATACAATACAGTTACATTTATCATCAGGATCTTGTACCTTTACATGATGTATCTTGGTTCTTACTTTTTCTCCATTCCCCTGCCCTCCCTTCACCCCTTCCACCATTCCCAATTTACAAAGACTTTGTTTCCATTGTTTTTCTTTTCTCATATTTTTTCTTTTCCCTTCTTTCCTTTGTCCTACCTCTCCCACTTCCCCTACCCCTTTAGACCTTTTCTTCCTATTTCACATTATCACTTATACATTTTGACCCTTATTTACACTTCTAGTTTTTCACACCAGAGAAACTATTTGGTATTTACACGTGTCCTATTTATTTCACTTAACTTCATTTCTTAATGGTAATTAAATCAGATCTAAACTAGGGAGGTATTTTAATATTCCTACCCCTGATCACACTTCTTGATTCTACTTTTACAAGGGGTTTCAAATATGATTCTACTTTTCATCAAAATTCCTTCATTCTACCTGTGTGGTTTTGTTCCCTGCATGTAAGAAGTTACTACATTTAACACACTGCTCTTTTAGCTAACATAGTTAGATTTATTGTAGTTAGATTTTTAGAAGAGAATAGAAAATATATTCAGTAGATGAGATGCTAGTATCTGTAATACAGAATTTCTTATCTGAAAATTTACCCTCTAAGCCATGAGCATTATAAGCAATTGATAAGGGAGGCTGAAATTGTATGTAGTCTGAAGTGGAAATAAGGGGGAAATCTAGAATTGCAAACAATATATACAGACTTAATCGACTATAAACCTGGTATTAACTTGCTGAGAGACTCTGTGATAGTCACTTAACCTCTTGGAACATGTTTCCTCTTATATAAACTAAGTCATATGAATCAGAAGAGAGTAAGCTCTATTCCAGTTTGGAAGTTCTGTGATTTTGTGATACATTTGGTCTACCATCACAATATCTAGTTCCAAGTAGTGACATTCATCATGGGAATGCCCTACAATCTAATCAGAATCCTTTCCCTTGGCCTTCAATCTGTGATGTTTCTTTTTCATCCCAGACTCTTTTCACTCACTTCTATGTCCAGTAATATAAAGAGATGATCACAGGCATCTCCTCTGGCCTGACTTTCTTCTGTCTGAACCAACTTCACACAAGGGAGCAGATCCAAGGCGGCACTCAGAACCCCATTCCTGAGTACTATCTTTATACTTTAACAAAAGCTCTTCTTTGCGTTCTAACCTGAAGGAAGGAAGGACAAAAACTTGCATCTGCTAAATTCCTACTGTGTACCACATTTTATATATCATATAGTCATTCCTTACAACCCTCTTTTGAAATACATACTACTTCTTCTTCCTATTTTTGAAGTTGAGAAGCCTGACATTTAGAGAAATTAAATAAATTCCTGAGATTAATAGGTAATATCAGTGGAGCTGGGATTCAAAGTCTCAATCCTTTTGCCTAAAAAATTTGTTCTCTTTCCACCAGATCACACAGACCCTTATATTGCCCAAAGCCCCAGGGTCCTTGGGTATTATTTCACCATCTTCCAAGAAGAGAGGGCAGAAGCTAAATTCTATCTTTGCCTTTATCCAGATGATATACAGAACATAACCAATGATTTTGTTTTATGATATTATTAATATTTTGAGGAAAACAGGTCCTAGTGATTTAAAAATGTGAATATGCATAGCACTTGCTAAAAAAGCAAACAACATCCTAATCAACAGTGTCATCTTCTACTCACTTATTTTTGCAGGCATACAGACATTTCAGGTGATAGCTTCAGATTGAATAACCAATTCTCACAATTCAATATCTCTTTTTGTACCATCTAAGAAATAGCAGAATCATAGTAGATGCTCAACAAATGTTATTTGATGCCATCCCTTCCAACTATACCTAACCTCAGTTATATCAAGGACGACTGCAAGATGGCATACTGGAATCTCAGGACACTCATGATTTGTACATCACAGCTGCTGCAGCTGCTACAAATGTACAATTTTAGTCTCATAGTAAATATGTCCAGAGATTTGCCAAGCAATGTAACTATCTTTTTTTAATCCTCTTGCACCTGCTTCTATTCCCTTCCTTTCTGTGTGCCAGTAGCTTATAATGTGAGAAAACAAAGGTATTCAATGGGAGGGCATAGACGTGCTTCAGGCTGCATGGGTGAATAATGGTAGATAACCAGATGTACTACTGGCTAGTGCTTTTTGAAGTAAAACATTCAGCAACTTTGCAGTCAGAGGAGGGGTAATAACCTCTGAAGTTAGCAACAGGGCTTAGAAGTGTCTAGCACCAGAAAGGTCAATATGTAATCAACAGGTAAGGAGGAAGCCAGAAGAAACAGTAGCAGGGAAAATAGATAAGAAGCAAAACGTGTAGAACAAATAGCCTCAGACTTAGGAGGTGGCCTCTGGGAGTTTGTCGAGCTAGAAATCTGCAACACTGAGTTTGAGTAGTTCTGACCTTTTTATAATTGTATCATTCATCAGAGAAGCCATACTGGAAATGGAGAGCTAGATTGAGTGATTTGCCTGCTAACTGCAAGGTACTTACAATTCATTCCTAAAGGAAAGAAGGACAGAGATGAAGGTTTCCTCTTCCCTGCATGGGACTGCTTACAAATCTGGAAAACAACCAATACTGTCTTGATCCATGCAAACACTGCAGAGGCAGTGGATCACTGAAGAAACATCGCAAGACTCTCAATAGAAGCATTTTATCCCCATGTAGACATTTGTTCCTGGACTCATGCCTCTGTAAGAGCATAACCTGGTACTTCAGACAAAAGAAGCTATAGAAACTAGGATCAAATAAAGACATATACACAGACATCATTAGCATAGCAAGGAGTACATAATAGGTACAGTGAACACTCCACATCTGTAGGTTCTGTGTCTGTGCATTCAACCAACTGGGCATCAAAAATATTTTTTGGAAAACTCCAGAAGTTTCTAAAATTCCAAACTTGAATTTGATTTACACCAGTCACTGTACTGAATTCCCCAAATGAAGTGATGTGCAGGCACACCCCACTGGAGCTTCCCTCCAGTTCACACATTCCTAGTCTCTCTCCAGCACAATGTTTCAGCATTGTGTTCCTTGTGTCTCTCTCAAGTACTATGTAGTTTGGTTTATCATGGATTTGTCTGTACTAAAAGTGCATAGAATTTATTTTCTTCTCATTATTCCCTAAACAATATAACAACTATTTATATAGCATTCACATTGTACTGCATAGTATAAGTAATATTGAGATAATTTAAAGTGTGTGGGAGCACCTGTTGTTGGATTTGGGGTTCTGCCTAGGCTGATGATCTGTGTGTGCCTGAGTTGTACTGGTACATCTCAGTTCTTGAATCTTCCCATAGGAGATCTACAGAACTCCAAGTCAAAAAGTTCCAAGTGTAGTAAGCCAGTTTATTGAGGGACAACCCAATATACTTGGGAGAGAACTAACCAGGAAAATTGGTGAAGACCAAATGCCTGGAGAGGATAGGGCTAGTTTATCAGGGACAGTACACTTCCAAAGAAAGGGAACAAGAAGCTCACAGAATGGTAGAGTGCCCCCAGGGGAAGGCTGATTTCTCTTGGTTTCCTACAATTTGGGGAGTGGTCAGGGTCTGTGGCTACGGGATCTTCTCCCAAGAAACTGTGACTCTCCGACTCCTCATCAAGAACTAATATGTTCTCATCTGGAATGAACACTGTGGCCAATGCCCGGGAGAAGGAGTAAAATAACCCACAATGCAAATATATGTAAATGAGGCCTAATTGGATCAATATGGGGGCCTCAATCCTCTAGGTTCACCTGCATGTTCTCCAGAATAATATGAATGAGTAGATGGAGGAAACTAAAACAGATTCAAAGAGCCCTTTTCATGAAATTTTAGACACTGTCTCCTGCATAGTCTACTCTCTGGCTCAGCTACTATGTTTTCAGCTCCAGCTCATATCTAGCTAACTACCTACTCTACCATCTTCATGGATTTTGGCATCCATGGAGTATCCTAGAACCAATCTTTTAGACATATTAAGGAAAGATTATATTCACTAAAGGTTGTTAACCTTCTTATCTGAATTGAACTCATTTTTTTTGCATACAGTAAATTTGAGATGCCAAAAGACTAGTGACATGGAGATGTCAGTATTCAGTGGAACTACTGAAGATTTCGCTCAAGTATACAGAGAAAAAGCAGGTATCTTAGTCATTTTTCTCATCACTAGAACAAAATACCTATCACTCACAACTTCAAAGGAGGAAAGGTTTATTTTGGCTCATGTTCCAGTCCATAGTGGGCTGGCTCCAAAACAGGACAGCATGGCAGAGGGGCATGGTAGAGGACAGCTGCTCACAGCATGAGGGATAAGAAGCAGAGAGAGTCAAGGGAGGACCAGGGAAAGGAGATAAATGCTTCCAGGTCATGCCCACAGTGACCCGCCTCTTACAACCAGGTCCCATCTCCTAACAGCAAGTCAGCTACAAATCCCCTACAATCTATTCACCTTCCAAAGCTCCCACCTGTGATTGCATGGTGCTTTAGGGGAATATCTAGATCCATATCATAGCATCAGGTTTACGCAGTGGGTAGAAGTGAAAAAGAGCCAATGATAACTTTGTATTAAAGGCCAGAATTTCTTTTCCTGAGGGCTGAGTGCTACCTGACAGGCACTTAAATTTATCACTTATATTTTGATTACTAGTTGATCAGTGACCTGTCTTATGGATCATGTTTATTCAACACATTTCATGATTAAATAAGCAGCTAAAACTGAAGTCACCAGGATCAATATTAGGAAAGGGAAATTTCTTGAATTACCTCCTTTCTTCTCAGTACCTTGCCCACATACTTGATCCTGAAACCTAAATTCTAGTGATTCCCTCAGTATTCTCCAGCCTCCATCAACCAAAGTGCTAATAGTCCAGGTCATGGCCTCTTCTCTTCTCTTTTGTTAGTAAAGAAGAAAGAACACACATTTTAGATTTCAATTATAAGCTCCCCCGTTTGACCTTACTGGCTTTGAAACCACAAAATGATCCCTCTCTGTGTTTCATGCTTCTCCCTTTAGAAAGAACAAATGAACTCCATTGGTAAGAACATATGATGAAAAATTGGAATAAAAACTAAAACTGTTCAAACACCAGATGCCAAAATGAATAAACCTGGTTAATGATCTAACTTTTGAATATATCGTGTGCTTTCTAGCAAAGAAAATAGCAGCAGGAAAACCAGCAACATAAATGTGTCACAATGTCTACCCACTTAAAAAGACATTACATTCTAATGGGGCTGGGGGTGGGATGAATAGGAGAAAGAGAAATTCAAATAATATTCAAACTCCTACCTTGTACCAGAGATCTCAGCACATATTTTAAATAATAATTCATCTTCTCTAACCTCAGGAAATATTTGCAATTTGGGGAAAATTTAAATGTATCAGTTTGAGCATTGGGACTTACTAGTTGCCCATAATGAAAGCCTTTTTATTGTTCCTTTAAAATTGAAAACAGAACTTCTGTTCAAGATGATGTGTCAGGAGACACCAAGACTATCACATCTGGAGATCCACAAGAAGAATTCAGAAGACACATAATGCCTAAGACTTATTACAGCAAAGTAGTGAGGTTAAAACATGTAACTCCCAAAGGAAGAAATGCAGGCAAAGTATGAAGGAATCCATATGCCGAGTTTCTTATTTATTTTTGTTAGTACATGTTTCCAGTATGTAATATTTACATTCCTTGTGTAAAGTTGAATGCATGTACATAACACATCTTAACTCTTTTTTTCTATCCCCATCCCTCTGCTCCCTCTTCCCTGCCTCTATCTCTTGATCCCCTTCCCATTTGAGAAAGCTCTATTTCCCTACTTCCTATTATCTATCATTTATTTTGCTCTTTATTTATAATTTAGATTTCTCATATAAGAGAAACCATGTGATATTGAAGCTTGTGTGTTTGATTTATTTCACTTAGGTTTTTTAAATGTTATTTCCCTTCTATGAGGGGGTCTGACAGCACATTCTTCCCCCATCAACACAAATGTAGTGTATGTGCTGTGATTCTGTCCAACCAAACCCACTAGAGACTAAATGCCTACTGGGGACAGGTCACATAGGTATCTCCTACCTAATACATACCAAAACTTCAGACACTCGAAACATAGATAGGTATTTAGCATAAGTCATATTGTTTGCAGAGTCTAAACACAGTGAACTAATATTTATCAGGTAATTTCTGACTGCCAGTCACTTCTGACAGCCAAGTTTTCAGATGTCAAATACTACCTTGTAAGCAGAACTTTCTAAAGGTAGCTACTGCAGGAAATGCTCTATTAACTCTTTTCTGCATAGATAGTATAGAAAGTTAATGCTTTCATAAATACCCCAGCCCCTAACATCACCCCCTTCCAACTACATAGGAATGATAGAAAAAACATGAAAAGGTAAAGTAGCAAAGATAATGGGCTTACAAAATATGAAACAAAAACCACAGCAATCTAGAGATGTAAGTGGTACTAAAACACAGTTTGTAACTAGAGTGAACCTTGAAAAAGGCAACAGAGTCTATTTGAATAGACTAAAGCATAAAGTCAGAAATTTATTTATGGAACATTAGATCTTCCTTGAAAATCTGTCCATTTGTAAGTAGCCTAGAAATTTAAAAAAAAATTGTTAACACTCAAGTTGAGAACACTGGTTAGAGTGGTTCACATACACTAGGACTGTTTGCTCAGATGGAACCTAAAGCATAATTATAGTAAAACTTAACCAAATGAACCCCTGGTCATCTTGGCTTCAGAATAATTTAGGTTTAGTCCTCAACTTGTAACAAATATCCCACTTTAAATACAGCCCTGTTCAATAAAACTTTCAAAGATAATAGAAATGTTCTCACTGTCCAACATAGTTGTGACTAGCCACATATGACTACTGAGCACTTAAAATGTGGCTAGTGTGACTGAGCAACTGAATTCTTTTTTATTTTTATTTTTTTCCATTAAGTTTATTGGTACAATTTAGGTATACAATACAGTTACATTCATCATTGGGATCTTGTACATTTACATGATGTATCTTGGTTCTTATTTTTTCCCCATTCCCCTGCCCTAACTTCACCCCCTCCACCCTTCCCTATTTACAGACTTTGTTTCCATTTTCCATTTCTTGATTTTATTTCATCTTAATTAAGTTTAAATAGTTATAGATAGATGATGACTTAGGTATTGGAAACACATTTTCTAATAGGTTCACTGCCTTGTTTAACTTTTATCACAAAGCTTCTTTGAAAATGTCTTCACAGATTAATTGCTTTGGAGGAGGGGTGTGTGTGTGTGTGTGTGTGTGTGGGTGCGTGGGTGTGTGCGTGGGTGTGAATGTCTGTCTCTGGGCAAGACCAACAACACCATTTCCAAATAGTAATATTTAATTATCAGATAGGCAAATTCCAGGATAATTTTTGATCATTTTAATTTGGTTCATCTTTCATCTCTTTATATTTGTAACTTGACTTATTGAAAAATCAACAGCCATTTTTTTTATTGTTTTCCTTTTTTTCTTTTTTGGTCTTTTTTTTTAGACAGGGTTTTTCTATGTAGTTCAGGCTGACCTTGAACTCACTATGTTGCCCAGGCTGGCCTCCAACTCACAGCAATCCTCCTGCTTTAGCCTCCCAAGGCCTGGGTTTATAGGTGTGTGCCACCATCCCCAGCTATTTGATGGTTTAAGTGGAGGGGAAAACTAAAATTTCTTGAATATCCAACTTCTTGATAATCTCTTCCTGAATAAGTTAATTTTTCTTCTTTTTAATTTTAAAATAACTTTATTATCAAACACACACATACAGAAATTAAAACCATTCAAAGAAGAACAATGCAAGGGAAAAAAAACTACAATAATATTCAAATACAGTAGAACTCAACCAAAACAAAACTGAAAAGCACTTAAATATTTTTCCATACAACTTAAAAAAGCATCTCAAGTACCAACAAGACACTAGAGGATGTGATTTGTTTCAGAAAGATCCCCAAAACCAACACTGAACAAACAGTTGTCTGGAAAAAAAACTCCAGTTAGCTAGCATACTCCACATAAGCCAAGCTTCTCCCTAATTTAAATTTCAATACAGTCATATGACACACGATGGAAACACAAATCAAGAAATATGTTATTAGGCAATTTTATCATGTGTATCCTTAATTACACTTTCAGTTTCTCACACTAGAGAAACTATTCAGTATTTACACATGTGTCCTATTTATTGCACTTAAGAGGATGGCCTCAATATGCATCCATTTAGCTATAAATGTCTCCAATCTCTGGTTCTTTATGGCTCGGTAGTACTCCATTTTATTAAAAAAAAACCACATCTTCTTTATCCAGTCTCCAGTTGCTGGGCACTTGAATTGTTTCCAAGCTTTAGCTATTACAAACTGTGCCGCTATAAACATGGGTGCACATATAATTTTTCTTAATATAGAAAAGAAAAAAGGAGAAGGTGGTGAGCAACAATACCCAGCAGAATCTGTTATGTATGAATAATATGTCAATCTATAGTTTTTTATTGTATCTTCCTTTTAAAAATCAAGACAGACTACTTTCTATTTTTTCTTTGTTGTGAAACTAAGCATTCGTCAGTACACCATCTGAATCCTAAAAATAAAATGGCACTGATATGTTGAAACATTAGGCTAGGTGATGGTGGGTAGTTTCAGAAACTGACACTCTCTAGTTCACTAACTAATGAGCATTGACTATCTCCAGTGGAAGGAGACAATGGATGGACAATGGATGGTATAAGGACAAGTCTCTGACCTCTGATAATCCTGGTCAAGATCTGGCACTTGCAGTGGATAAGGAGCTGTGTCAACATAACGTATTTCTGACTGATATTTCCAATTAGCTCACTTTTACATATAATTTTGCTTATATCTATATCCAGAAAAGTTATATTCAGAAAATTCAGTGATAAAAAGCCATGGTGGTCATCCTTCTATCTCAAAAGTAGATACAGACTAAATGCAATATAGCATCCTATATTTGATCCTGGAACAGAAATAGGACCTCAGTGCAAAAACTGGAAAAATCTAAATGAAACCTTAAGTTTAGTTAATAGGAATTTATGTCTTAGCTTTGACAAATGTACCATCATAATGTTAACATTAAGGTAATTGAGTGGAGTATGCACAGAATTCTCTATACTACCTCTGAAACTTTTCTGTAAATCTAAAGGTATCCAAAAATTAAAAGTTTATTAAAAATAGATGTGGAAAGATGAGCAGAATTGTTCAAAGCCACTGTGAGCTAACTAAGAATCGGGGCTGCCCTTCCCTGGAAGGAGTTGTTGCACATGGCCTCAATTCCTCCAGATTCTCCAATAAATCCTCCAACAGCTGGCCCCCAAATCATGATGAGTCCGCAGTCTACCTCAATATACTCATCACCAGGAGCAACACTCACACTTACTCCATAAAAATATACAGAAAGAAGGTGAGATGCACCCTCCTAAATCCTGTCCCCAGGAGGTGTCTGGCTCTGTCCAGACACACCATTTCAAGGATAGGAGACCTTTTCATTTTCTGACTCTTCTTCCTGTGAATTCTAGTCTGCACCATGTTTGCACAATCCTCTTTCATAAATGATACTATGGAAATGCAATTATCATTCTCTTTTGAACATTACCTTGTTTTCTTACTAACAGAAAAAGAGAAGTTGAGTAGCCTCTCTTTTGAAAGTTGAGAATCGAAAGAAGCGGTCAGGGTGAATAAGGAACTGAACAGAACAGATTTGAGTATGGCAAAGCCTGGTCAGTTAGCTTTCAATTCTAAGACCAGTCTGTCAGTTGTCATTCTCATTTTAATTTATGCAGAATTTGTGCAAGCAAGAGTTTGTGTATAAACACTTAGATGTGCTTATTCAAAAAGCATTAACTAATATAAATCAAAAAGTTCAACTACATCCTCACTAATTTTAAATGCCTAGATGTATTCTTCATGTGCAACTGTTATAATTATGGTTAGAAAAGATCCATTCTTTTGCATGCATAAACTTAAAGGCTGGGGTGAAGTCACTTTAAATAAAGAAAAATTCAAATTTTAGAAAATGTCTGTAGAAAGCTTTCACTTTTCACAGACATTAGTCACTTACTGAGGAACATCGCTTGTCTGCACAATTTCAAAGGCAGCTGGATGTTTTTACACATTGGCATAGACAAGCCTATACAAGACCTTCTCACATTGTGAACAGGTTTTTAAATAATGTGTGAAAATTCTGAGGTTGTAATATACTTAGTACTCTCACATGACAAATAAGAGAAGAAAAATCAATTCCCACCCTAAGAATGAAAGAGCAGTCCTGCAGGGGCAATATTCCAATTGAATGAACAATTTCAAATTTGGATGACAGACTTTTTGGAAGAACAGATTTATATCCTCTGTGAAAATTTAGGGCTTGGGGTTTTTTTTCAAATAGTTTCACAGGCAAAAATCAGTAAATTTCTCTGGAGCAGGGAAAAAGAAAGAAGAAAAGCAGTTGAAGGCAAAGCTCTGCCTGAGTCTTTTATATTCCCCGGCTGCTAAGGTATTCCATGGCCCTGTGGTCATTATTTTTCTTCTTGATCTTCCTCAAATCAGGAAGATTTCTCCATCTTATTGATGATCCCATAATAATAAATTACTTTCAGCCTGCCTGATACACTTTTCAAAAGGAAGTAAAGTCTATTCCAACATTGAAAGAAAACCCTAGTATGGTTCATATTACTCCCTGGTTAGAAGTAAAACTACTTAACAAAACACAGATGGTAGCTTCCTGGAGACTGTGAAAAGTAAGCAGAGGTAGTGGATTATGGTGGGAAATCAGAACAGGGAGAAGGAAACTTATATTGGGTAAGCAGTAATTTTAATGGTAAAAACTACAAAAGAAACATCCCATTTCTGGCCAGAGAAATGGGGTACAGCTCCCTGAGTTGGGTGGGGGAATACAGGGAATTCCAGCGTGGAGACAGTTGAAGTAAGGGATACTCCTGTTTGAAGATGAGGCTATACAAATGTCAGGTGCCACTCAGCCTGCCTGCGGGAGAAAGATCCAAGGAGAATAGCAAGTGCTTTAAGAACGGAATTAAGAGACCCAACCACAGCTCCACTCACAGAAGCTCAGAGAGGCACATGTGCAGGACAGGAGACACAAAGAAGCATAACAAAGAACTGAGATTGGAACCATCACCAGTCACAGAAGGTGAAAGAAAACAGAAGTTTTCAAAAAGTTAGTTATAACGTGCTAAGACAACCACAAGCACAATCACCACTAGAAAAAGGAACATGACCGAAGATAAACAGGTGCATTGCAAGAACTGACAAATAAGAATTAATCCTTTAAAAAGGTGGAACAATACTAAATATCTATGCTCACATGAGTAGAACTTCAAGATATATGAAGCAAAAATTGACAGAGCAAGAAAAGAAACAGAAAAGAATCCAGTTATTTTTGGCAATTGTATACTTTGTTGTGATTTAAATCTGGAATAGCTCCAGCCCCCAAAGCTTCATGCTCTCAGAGTCAGGGCTTCTGGAAGGTGATTGAATCATGGCAGTGTTGTACTCTCATGGGCTAATCCAGAGAGGAATTCAGAGCTAAATACACCGTTGAAAGGTGCGGCCTGGTTGGAAGGGGTGGACCACAGAGCACATGGTGTGGAAGTCCAGCTCCTCCCTTCTCTCTCTGCTTCCTGGCCACCATGATGTGAGCAGCTATCCTCCCTCCAGACCTTTCTACCATGCTATTTCTGTCTTGGAGCCAGCTGTACATGGACTGTAACCCTAAGCCAAAATAAACCCCTCCTTTAAGTTGTGGATATCAGATATTTTGTATATAAACCAGGAGAAAAGTGCCTAAGACACTACTTTTTCTGCAATTTGTAAAATAGGTTGACAGAAAAATCATAAAGAATATAGAAAAGTAGCAACTAATTTGATGTAATTGGCATTTATAGAACACTCCCAATATTAGCAGAGGATACATTTATTTTCAAGTCCACATGAAACTTTCACCAAAATAGACTATATTCTGGTCCATAAAAGAAACGTTAATATATTTTTAAAGATTGAAATCTTACAAATAGAGCCTCTGATTGAAATAGAATTAAACTAGAAATTAATAGCAGAAAGATGTCTGGAAAATCCACAAATGTTTAAAAAGTAAATAACCTATTTCTGAATTACTCACGGTTCAAAAACAAAGAGAAATTAGAAAATATGTTTCATTGAGTGGAAATTAAAATACAACATCAAAATTTGTGGGATGCAGTTAAAATTGTACTTCAAGGAAATTTTGTAGTAGTAGATATCTCTACTAGAAAAGAAAGAGTACCAATAAATTACCTACATTTTCTCATTAATAAACCAGCAAATTAAACTCTGAGAAAGTAGATATGACAAATAATAACACAGAAATCAATTCAATCGGAAAAGTAATCCTCAGTAAAGCCAAAAGCTGGCTTTTGAAAAAAGTCAATTAATTGATTGACAAATCTCTAGCCGAATTTACCAAGAAACTAACACACAGATTACTGATATCAGGAGCAAAAAATAATAACATTAAAGAAGACTAAAGACCCCTACAGATATTAAAAAGGTAATAAAGAGATATCATAAATAGCTTTATGTTCATAAGTTTAACAATTTGAATGAAATGGACAAATTCTTTAAAAAACATATACATACTACAAATCTCACTCAAGAATAACTATATTACCTGAGTAGGCCTTATCAAAGAATTAAATTCATATTTAAAAATTTTCCAACACAGAAAGCTCCATGTCAAATTGCTTCACTGATGCAGTATATCATGAATTTAAAAAGAAATGTCAATATTGCATAAACTTCTTCAGAAAGTAAAGGAAGAGAAAATATTTCCCAATTAGTTTGTAAGGCCAGCATTACATTGATGACATACCTGTAAAAAACTATAGACCACATGAAAGCAAATGAAAATATTCAAAACATCAAATCAAATTGAGAAATCTATGAAAAAGGATACTGTATCATGAACAAGATTAGTTTATTTCAAGAATTCAACCCTCCTTTAACAATTGAAAATCAATTTATATAATTCAATAAAGAATAAAATAAGGTAGCATAACTATGCCAATAACTTCAAAAAAAAGAAGTTGGTGACCACTGTGGTACCAAGTTATTTATTGCAGATTTTTTTCACTGGCCAATTCACAGAAAGTATCAGATGCAATGTCAAATGCACATGGAAGTTTATTGTAAAATTCCATCCACTTTTGAATATACATAATTAAATTCTCAGAGTTCTTTTATACAGATTCTCTTGTTCTTTTTAGTTTATTTATGGCCTTGCTTCCTCCTTATTGCCCTTTCTCATTCTCTATGCTGACACACAAAAATAGGAAATAGACATCTGCACGATTGTGTTCACTTCCTGAATTTGAGCCTTCAGCACCTTTGGGAACCCAGTTCCCTGAGCTCACTTACCCTTCATATCCAACCTCTACATGAAGACACTTCAGATGCAAGAATTTCAAGTTCCCTCTAAGGAACAAATAAGAAAATACTTAAGATTGTCCACTTACATGAGTTGCGATGTGATGTCATTGTTGTAGGTCTAAGTCCTGGAATTTGGGCTCCACTGAACACCACTGATGCTCACTTCCAGTTCTGCCAACAAGCTGCCACATCCCACACTCAGTAGCAGTGCCACCATGTTTATAGCCCAGGGCACTTGGTCAAGTGCCTCAACCATGGAGACTGTGCCCAGAGTGTCCCATGTGGAACACCAAGCTTTGCTCAGGTGTTGTACTATTCTTGCTTCCATCTTCCTCAGAGTCTACAGGATTCTGCTTTATAAAATAAAGAAATGTTTAGTACAATTGGCTTACATGTTTTAGATGTTCTTTGACCTATAAATAAGTGAATTTTATCCTGGAGAAATAAAAGAGGGTAGAGAAAGGGGGGGGGGAAAGAATTGAAATGTGTTATGTACCCATACCAATTCCCTACAGTGAATGTAACCAATATGCACTGAAAAACATACACTAACAGTAGTAAAAAAAAAAAAAAAAAAGGAAGTTTGGAAATTTTATTTTCAAAACAGTTTTTCTTAAATCAGACTTTCAAAGAAAAAGTTTAGGACATCTTTTTTTTTTTTTTTGGTACCGGGGATTGAACTCAGGATCTTGCGCTTGCCAGGCAGGCACGGCATCACTGAGCTACATCCCAGGCCCAGGACATCATGTTCTTATCACTATTCATCAATAAATGTTCCAAAATTCTTTGGGGAAAAAGAATCCATACTGCATGTGAACCAGTGTATAGTCAGTAAGCTTGGTGTAGGAGCACAGCATATGCATATTGGCATCTTAAATTTCTAGAAAAATTGTTTCCTCTTGAAATTTAGTTGTATGAAGCTTTGAGATGATATGAAAAATTTTGTTGAATTATAATCATCTCTTCCAACATATAGGCGCCCTTCCCCCTCTTCCTGTTCACATGGGAGCTTTTACTTATACTCTGGAACTTTCTCAAGGAACTTGGCCAATGTCACGGTTCCCTACTCTTGGTCTTCCTACTCACTATAGGCACACCCTGAAGTTCTCCTTTCATAAACACTCTTTGTTATAATTACCTGTCAATGTCAATATTCCTGATTGACAGCAAATTCTACAAGAACAGCAAATATGTCTGTTGTTTACCACTATATTTTACTGTCTAGCACAGTGTTCGCTACAGAAAATAGAACCAATAAATACTCTTGAATGAATGAAAACTAAATGTACTGTTGCCACCAAGGAAAAACAGCCTCCAAATTATATTTTAAGGGAATAAAAACATCCAATAAGACAGAGATATTGTTCACCTTCTTGAGGGTACAGAATTTCTGGGAGACATTTTTAACACAAAATTCGTAATATCATCTGTAATTTATACTATTTTTTGAAAAAATATAAATGCACACAGATATGCACAATGGTATTTAAGAGTAACTTCTTCATTTTCTACCTTAGGCTTTTTATATATAAAACTTTAAACAAATCTTTAAAAACTTAAAATAAATCTTAAAAAATCTTCACTCTTCTGTTTCAGTTATTTAAATACTAGGAAGGTAAGACTTCCAGTATCATAGATAATACCTGAAGTGATAGAGTAAAATATCAAATTTTGCTGCAGTAAGACATGTATTGGTCTTTCTAAAAATTTTATTAAAGGGTAATGTATGTCTAGAAAAGTGTATAAATCATAAGGTTGTAGCTTAATAAATTTTGAGAGAAATTTTCCTTCTTTCTTATGCTCTTTAGCTCTTCAAACATTCTTCTGCCTCAATTCCTTCTAATTTCTCTCCTGAGATTTCTGTTATACATGTAAGACTTTTTCAGTAGTCCACTCATGTTTTCACTCAACATGTGCCTTATGCTCTTTTCTATATTGTCAATTATTTCACTTCCTCACTTTGTTTGGTTTCTGCTGATGTGTCTTCAGTAATCCTATTTTCTTTTGTGTATAGCCTTTTGTTTAAACCACACACTATTGACTTTTAAATTTTAGATGTTTTTCACTTCTAAAATTTCTATTTGATTCTGTTTTATATACTTCAATTTTTATAAGATCCTTTATTTCTTCATCTATCTTGCCCATTTTTCCTCTATTCACAGAGTATATTAGTTGTACTTATTTTAAGGTCTTTTTTATACTAATATCTGAGTCACATGTGAATCTCTAATTTAAAAGAGTGTATGTGTATATGTGTGCTATTCTTGGCTCTTGGCATGCCTAGTGATATTTTATTGAATGTCAAATATTATCTGAAAAAAAGCAAAAAAAAAAGTCTCTGTATTAGCTTTCCTATTGCTGGGAAAGAAAAGAAGTTCAGTTTGGCTCATGGCTTTGTCACCGACAGGGCCTGAGGAGGTTCTCCAATCTGAGATGAGGAACCCAAACCACTCTACCTGTATAAGAGGTTTACAGGTTTACTGACTCCAATTGCAGAAAAAGAATTTTTCAGAAGGAGTAAAGGGGATGAGAAGGGTTTTATTAGGCAGAAATTTTAAAGTATGCATTCAAAGAAATAGAGTACAGATCCTCAAGAGAGAGAGGCCCTTGTTTTCTGGGACTGAGATTACTTAGGCTTCTCTTGAGGAGATGGAAACCCAGAGGAAAGTGGCCTATCTCCCAGGAACCTACTAGCCCATTTTACAGGTCCATGTCCAGTTTTCTTTAAAGATAGGCAATTTAAAGATTTTTTGGGTTCTCTCCATCTGTTCTTTTATGTTTTGATTAGGTTCTTATTCTTTACCGTCTCAATTGAGCCAATTTGTGGATTTACAGTACTGCTGAGAAATTTTGGCTGTAAGGAGACTGGGAGGAAATGAGTCTAAATTTAACCAAGGAAATGCTGATGTGGATTGCCTTAGGCAATGTCAACTGAGGCCCAGAAATTTCAGCCTTCCTAAAAGTATAATTTTGTCTGGCATGATGGCACATAGCTGTAATCCCAACACTCAGAAGGCTGAGGAGGGAAAAATTTCCATGAATGAGTTCAAGGCCAGCCTGGGATACACAGTGAATTCAAGGCCAGTCTGAACTGCATAGAGAGACTGTGTCAAAACAAACAAAATGTACAGTTTTTAGTTATGATTTTGCTTATCTCTTTTCTACCTATCTGTATTTCTTCTATCCTACCTCAGTTATAAGGGATTCAGCCCATGCTCAGCTAGCTCCAAGGCAGAAACATCATGCCAGAAGGGCCTGGTGGAACAAAGCTGCTTAGTTGATGGTGTCTGGGAAGCAGAACGAGGGAAAGTGGCAGAGAGGAAGGGGCAAGGATCATGTAGTACCCAAGGTCATGTTTCCATGACCTGCCAGGCACAATCAGAAGTGTGCTGCACCAACCCACTGGGCAGGCCAAACCATTTGAATTAATGCAATCAAACTTAACAATCACAGTCTCCAAATATTATCAGCTTTGGGAAAATGTTCATTCTCTCCTCTTCTAGAGACTGAGCTAAGTCAGATAGAACCAAGCAGAAGTTCTGGTGCAGACCACTTCCCTCTTGTTGACCTCTCCTCCTATAGTGTGATTCTGCAGGGTTTCAGACTTTAAGATTGATGCATTCACCAAGGACCTCTCACTTAGTAGGTCCTGAACTTTAATCTTTCCACATCAATGCTTTGAAGCTACTGAAATACCTTGCTTTGTTTTTCAGATGCTGCTTGGCTTCAAGGTCTCCTATCCCTGAAGCTTCAAAATTCGGTAAATTTTAAGAAGGAACAAATGTGCCTTTATAAGGCTCACTTCTCCATACCTTCCTTCTTCCTAGGATCTTGCCTTCGAAGAGTGTAGTTGTGTCTTCAGCCCTACAGGACTTCCCAGTCCTCTGTTAGTCACTTATTCACTTCATCCCTCAACACAGTTACTATGTCTGGGAAAACCTTGGGCTCTCAGCCTCTTACCCTGTACCCACAACCAGCAAATGCTCCCAGGACAAATGCTGCTGCTGCGGAAGGTCAGCTAACCATTTCATGTTTTCCCCTGTCCCCACAGCCTTGGTCCTTGAAAACTTTAATAGCCTTCTAATGTCTTTAAGAAGGTTGTTTCAATTATCATTTTTTACTATCCTCAATAATAGCAATGATTTGCAACAATCTACTCTACCAAAAGTAGAAACAGAAATCTCTTCCCACTGTATCTGTAATTTGCTACAAAGACAATACATAAGATTTTTTAAATTAAAAAACTATTATTAAATGATATATACTTAATGGAATAGTAGAGAAAAATAGATTTGTATTATTAATTTCTTACATTGTACAATAAAGTACTGTATATTTTAAAAAGCTAGAAGAAAGGAGTTTGGCTTTTTTTAATCATAAAAAAATGATAAATATTTGAGGACACAGGTATGTTTAACCTGACATAAACATTAAACATATACAAGAACATCTCATGGTACTGACATACGATAAAAGAAATAAATATAGGTAAAAAGGAAAATTGTAATTTTAAAATTGTACTTTAAACCTGGAAATTAGACTGTGAACCTGTGCTTTTCACCTGTAAATTGCCCTTCCTGCTACAAAGCCCCATCCTAAAGAAACCAGCACTTATTAAGAGTGCAGATGTAAATGTTTTCATACTAATACAGCCTAATACAGTGGAATGGGTAACCTGACAGACAGAACACACATACTAAGTCACCCATCTTGAAGAAACCCCAAAGACCACATAAATTTACCTGTCACAGACCACAGTGGGCCTTGTATTCCTCTCTGAATGTGTAGTTCTTTCTGCCTAATAAGCCTTTTCTATGCCTCTCACTGATGTGTATTGAAGATGAACTGAGGTCTATGTATGTGGAAGAACTTCACCAACCACATCCAGGGACATATTACATAAATATGTATAACTTTATGTTTTCTGTATGAGTTAAAAATGAATTTAAACATAAGAAAACATGGTATTAAATGTAAAAGAAATCCCTATTATTGTTTATATATTTTGACTACTAATTTTTTAACAAGCATGTTTGGTATATTTGATGAAATTGTCTACAGTTATAACAGTTACTCCGAACCACGAGTCCTCATGTAGCATTTTTTTCCTTCCTATTGTCTTGGTCTATGGTAATGAAAAGTGTGAATTTTCTTAATTTTCTGCCTTTGGAATAATTCCAGTAGTCTATTTATTTGCTTTTTTCTTGGCTCCTTTAGGTCTCTCTAATTTTGTGATATTTTATTCATTGATTTCATTATATCAATAATTTAGTTAGAATTTGAATGGCTTCCACTGAAATTGCATTAATGTCCTTTTTCATTTTAAAAGTAAAAGAACAATTGATTATTAGAGCAATAAAATAATGAAATACCACATGTACCATTATGAGTTCATAAAAAACAAGTATTTCTTCAGGTACTTATTACATTAGTAGGTACTTATATTGAAGCACATAGTATTATTCTGTTTATATGGCTTACACTTTGTAATAAACGTAAGTGCAGTCTATTTAAATTCTTCAGTGGAAATTTAAAGTAAAAATTAAGCTTGAATAGAACTTCATAAATAATATTGTTACTTGATTTTAAGCACTCCCTTTCAAATTAAAAACTCTTAACATTTTTTGCTTATGATCATTTGCAAAACAATAACCATTTAAATATTAAGAATTGACATGTAATAGTGGTTAAAAATTAACTCCAAACTCAGTCTACATTCTTCAGAATATAATTAGATTGATATGCTGAAAAGGCTATGCACTCTACATAGCAGCTAATTATTTTTTCTTTATTGCTTATTTAATATACATAAGCTTAAAGAGACATATCTGGAAAATTCATCAAGGAAATAAAATAACTCTTAGTCTCATGTGACTGTTCATTTATCAAAGCATAAATACTAATGTGAAGTGATTTTTACCATTAAGAGCCCTTTCCAAGTAATCTTTCACCCTAGTTTTTATTTATTCACATATTTGGAAAGACAGACAAAAAAAAATCCTTTCTGGAAAGGCTATAGGAAGACTTAGAGTTTTAAGTGATTACACTAAAGTAGAATTTTAGTTGGAGGACAGCCTTGTTCTTTATTCATTCAAACAAAGAATTTTCAGATGAGAAGAGAACTTACAAGTTATCTGCTCTGATCCTGCATCTGAGGCTGAAATGCTCTCCTCTGCTGGCTCTTCAGGTTTTCCAAATATCATTAGGAGCCTCCAGTGAGAGGAATTTCATGTATCCCAAAGCAGTTTAGGACATCATTAGACCATAAACTGAAATCTCCCAAGAGCTTTTACTCACTTGCCCCCATTAAGCCCTTCCAAATTTTTTTTTAATTTCCATATGCATTCTTTTTAGAAGTTTGAAGAACTCCATGTTGCTGTACCTGGGCTTTCTTCTCTCCAACTATTCCTTATTTGACATAGTTTTATTATAGACAGCTGAGTTAGATAGAAATTAAGAGAGTCAGAGAGGGACTGGGGCCTCAAGGGAGTCAGTGCGAAAGATGAAGTCACATCATAATTGTGGCTGGAGGTAAGTCTGAAGAGAGCTAGGCCTCAAGATGGAGACACAATAGCCAGATGTGCAAGCCTCCCTAGTGATAAAGAGCAACTTGAGATTATACTATAATTAGCACCACTTGGTCCAGTGAGGCCAGACAGGCATCAGACACACGGGTGGGTGACCAGGACATCTGTATCCAAGCACTCATCCCTTTCCAGGAATGCCTTTTTTCTCTCCATATATCCTGGCCACATGACTCATTTCCCTATTGGATCAACATTAGCTAAACAACTGTACTTATAATCCTGTAGATGGATTGCAGTTTGACCCACATTTTACCCCATGTTGTGATTTTGCTGTATACATTACCCTTGACAAAGAGCCTCAGTGGCCACCCACTCAGGACCCCTCCTGGAAATCCCAGAAGCTATTCTTGTCCTTATTTCTAATAAAAGTCTCCTACTTTTCTTCTTTGGGTCTCCACCTCATTTTTGATGGTGTAAGACCACGACCTTGCCATATCTCACAGTTTTAAGCTTTTCCTCAAGTAAATATTTATTATCCCTGATGTAGAAAGTATTATGTCAGGAACATTGGTATACTAAAATAGTTTTGTAAATACACTTCCTCAAAAAAGCTGGAGGAAAACAAGCCTTGATGAATAAATAGTGATTGTCCATTGACTTATACGTTCAACAATACAAAAGAGTAGCCATTATGTGCCAGACAGTACAAAGTGCTCAGAATTCCGAAATAACATCCAAAAAGTCATTTGTTCTATAAATAAATAAATAAATAAATAAATAAATAAGATTCAGAACATGTTCTCAAAAAGCTCACAGTCAAATGAAGTTCAGATCAAAAACGTCTTAGTACTTTTTACACTTAAAATACTATGAATTGTCACCCAAAGGTCTACAAGATTTTAGATTTCTTTTTATTTTTTTGGTACCGGGAATTGAACTCGGGTCCTTGCGCTTGCACAGCAGGTGGCAAAACCACTGAGCTAAATCCCTGGCCCTACAAGATTTTAAATTTAAATCATTGGCACATTTACATTTTATTCTTTTTTTTTCAGTACCGGGGATTGAACTCAGGACCTTGTTCTTGCAAGGCAGGAATGGTGCCACTGAGCTAAATCCCTGCCCAGGCACATTTACATTTTAAGAATTCCAAATACTTCTACAGCATGGCTCAGGAAAAGAAGTGCTTAGACTAATTTAGTCTGTAGTAACTATTTACTGAATTGTGCTTACGCTTGGTATAGCTTTGAAAAAGGTGAAATACTGCTTATGACATCATATATGGAATACAGTCTTCAGCACATCTCAGTCCCATCTCATGTGAACAGTGCTTCTCTATTTGGTGGCTGTGTTTGGCACCAATGAGCTCCTGACATTTTCCACTAATTCAGGATTTACCACAAGTCAACTATTAAACATTTTAAGTTTTAAAATGTATTCCATACAAGCATAAGAATAATGATAAGGAGAAAAATTTCTTTTTTTCATAAATGAACCCAGGCCTTCACACTGACCTACATTCCCAGTCCTTTTTATTTTTTGTTTTGAGAAAGATCCCACTAAGTTACCTATGCTGGCCTCAAACTCATGCTCCTCCTGCTTTCGACTCACTAGTAGCTGGGATTATGGGCATGCTCCACCATTCCCAGCTGGATCACAATTTTTTAAAGGAATGTTTCAACTTCCTACTAGCAGAGATAGATAGTCTTGATCTTACTTTAATATTTACATAAGCATATATAATGCGACATAGAAATACTTCAAGTCATAACAAAAATATGCCTAATAAGTCAAAAAAATAATCATGGGAACAAAATCCAACATCCTGAAGTCTTCATCCATAAATCAATTTTCATTCCTACTCCAGCCTTCTCTTTTTTCACTTGTGTTCAAGTAAGACTTCAAGTTAGTATGGATTGTTTCATATTTGGAGAAAATATGTAAATCGTTGGCATTTTATCTTTGGGGTTATTTGGAATTTGAAAGTAAAATTTTGTCAACTATCGTGTTGTGTTAAATAACTCCTTGAGAAGCAGTGTGCCAAGCAGTTAATATACAGAATTTAATTTGTTTGCTTCTTCTGAGTTTTGCCATTGAGCTTTCTGTGGGAAAGCTCTCTCTAAAAACACACTCTATTTGCTCTAATTAAGAATGCATCCAGTAGTGTTCTCTCAGGCTTTGGATGCCTGCTGGCTTAATTTTTAAGCTTCTCCATTCTCGATAAAAGTGCTGAATTGAATTTAAAAGTCTATTCCTACAGAATTACCCCTTAGCGTGCACACCACTCACACTTCTGCAGAAAAGATTAAAATACTATTTACTACACATGGCAGACATTGTTTTTAAAAGTGAATGGAAAATAAGTCTATAGTTTAGCAATAATCTTGAGAAGAAAGGTTGTTTCAAACATGTTTCTTGGGTGTTTTCGTTGTTGTTTTGCTTTTCTTTTAACTCAGAACCAAGATAGAAGTTATCACCGGAGACATAGAATTTAAGAAAATAGCTGTAAAAGTCAGCAAAGAGATTCATAGTTTTTTATTTTCAGAGACTATAAAAGCTAGAGTTATCTTTTTATAACTAAGATGTTTACAACTAACTTTGGAATTTTCTAATTAAGTAGACCAGGTTACATTACTTTTGATTAGAATCATAAGTATTCCTTCCACGTCAATGCTTCTTACTCCATTAATGAAGGGTGGCAACCAGTGCTGCCCTTGGTGACTGGTCATAAATGGACTGCTTTTATGTTAGGAAACTATTCAATATCATGCTGGATAACTATATTCTTCCTAAAATTAAAGCAGAAAATCTTGTATGGTAAATTCTTTACTTAATTATCCAGCAAGTACATGTTGTGCCCTACTGTGTGCCAGTACATGCCAAATAGGGAGACATGCAGACCAAAAATAAAATTTTGCATAAAAAATTTATCACACAGAGTGACAGATGCCACAGGAGGTAAAAACCGTGTATACAGAGTCATAAATAATCCAGACACTAACTCTGCTTAGCAGAATTTTAGTAGATTTGGAGAAAGAGGTGTGTCTTTGACAGGAGTCTAACAATGAGATGAAGAATGGGCTGGTAAAATTTGAGTAGATGTGGCAGTGAAAAGATTTTCCAGGGCTTCATGGACAGCATGTGCAAATGTGCAGATATATGCAAAGAAAGAAATTTCAGGAATATCTATTTAAGTTTATTCAAATGAATAACTTTCTGTTTCAAATAGATGGGAATATTTATTTGGCATGTCTACAGTCATCTCCATTGGGACATGGAGTGATCTCATTTATACAAAATTACTGTGTGATGTGGAAAATCAGCAGTAATGAGGGTAAAAATGAAAAGGGAAAGAACAATTAAGTGACTAGAAGCATCATAGTAGTGTAGGAGAGAAATGATAATGGCCATTGACAAGACACTAACAGAGGAGATAGGTACAAAAGGTCAAATTCAGGATATAATCTGAAGGTAAAAATCAACAGGATTTACTGACAAAGTGTAAGAATGTGGTTTGTGAAGGGAAGAGAAGAGATAAGCATGACACCTAGCTTTTGGGTCTGAGCAACCTGAGGAATATAATGCCATTTCCTAGATAAAAGAAGAATCTAGAAGGAGTGTGTGTGTGTGTGTGTGTGTGTGTGTACATGTCCACAACCATGTACATGTGTAGGGTAGAAAAAACAAAAATGCTATTTGGCTATGATAAATTTTAGGTACATTTTGTGAAGTTGTCATTAAGCAATTTTTAGGTAGAGTGCAGTAATCAGTAGGGATCCAACCTGGAGACAGAATATTGAGGTCATGGAACAAGATGAGATGAACTATGGAGTCAGTACAACCTGAAAAATATAAGAACCAACATCTAACCCCAGGGTATGCTAACATTTAGACCAAAATGTGGAAGAGCTAGCAAAGTGACTGAGCAGGAAGAAACAGTTAGTATGTCTCTGAAACCAAGTGAAGGAAATATTGCAAATATAAGGAAACTATGTCACCTTTTTCTAAGAAATTCAACAAGAAAAGGAGAGAGACATCTCCATTGAGTCTGGCAACATAGAGGTCCTTGGTAAACTTGTAGAAGTCAATGTTGGTGAATAGTACAGGAGACGGAAGCATGATTGGAATGGGTTACACAGACAATATGAAGTGAAAATATTAAGACATAAATGAGACATTTTGCTTTAACAAAGAGCAAAGGAATGGAAATGATAGCCAAGGGAAATATAAATTAAGATGAAAGTTTTATTTTAAGATGAGAAATATTTCCTAATATTGCTGATCATGTAATTAAAATAAGAAATAAATAACAGCTGATAGGAATAACTGATTTGTAAGTGGGCACATTTTATGGAAAATACGGAGTAATTTTAAGTCTTGAATAAATGAGGGGGGAAATATGCAGTGCCCACTAGAGGCAGGCTTTAGACAACTTCAGGAAAAATTCATCCAGTGGAGCAGCCAGACTCTAAATTAGCTACCTGAATGTTAAAATTTCCTCACATAGTAACAGAATTAGTGGTAAAGAGAGTGCCAAATTTTCAGTTCATGAGGAATGACAGAGAGGGTGAGAGATAACTATAATGGAAAAGGTTAGTAGAGGTTTATTCTGCTGGATTCTCAAAGGATCTGCTTTAAGAAAGCAGGAAATGTATTAAAAGTAGAAGTGGAAGAAGCAGAGTCCCTGGTGTGAACCAGGTTTAGCTACAAAAACCAGGAGAAGAGAACATTCTGAAACGAGTTGAGGATTCAGGAAATTTTACTCATGACCATCTAAGAGTTCAGAGGAGAGAGTAAAGGGTTTGGGTGGACAGGGATTGATATAAGAAGGAAAGGTGTCATTAGAAGACTTAGATTTCCTTTTGCATCATAAATTTAAACAGTAATAGATGACCTGGGAGTCTTAAACTTTGGATAAATAAAGCAAGCCAGGATTTACGGCATGGTAAGATTAATTCTGCCACCGGGGATTTAGCTCAGTGGTTCTGGCGACTGCTGTGCAAGCACAAGGTCCTGAGTTCTATCCCCAGTACCAAAAAAAAAAAAGATTAATTCTGCCAGTCTTGCAGGGAAAAGGAGAAAATGGGTTCTAGTGTCCATGTCCTTAGGAGTACTGTGTCAGAGTTGGTAGTGAAGTGATAGATGGCATCCTAGTGTGGTAGTATGGAGAAATGCTCTGCTTAGATCTCCCTGCAAAAGAAGACTTTATGGCTAGCTGACAGCTATTGGATGCCTCCTCTCAGCAGTCAGCTGCTGTGTTCACCCTGGAGCCACATTCTTCCTGGGCTCCTGGCAGCCAGATTTGCATGTGGAGTACTAGAGGGCTAATCCTGCCTAAGGCAAGATTCCTCTTTGTACTTGGCCTCTCTAGAGGCCTATTCAAGACTTTCTAAGGGCTATACTAAGTCAGGCTCTTTCTCCCTGATCCACTTTCCTTCCCCCTCTCTTTACAGATGTTCAACCTATTTCTGGGTCTGAATCTTTGGTCACTCTTGTCTGTACCTTTCTCTGTTATCTTTTTTAGACATTTTCCATAATAAATGTCTTACACTTGTCTGTCTTAGCATCTACTTCCTGGGGAATATGAAGTAACACAATCGGGGAGAGCGGCTGTGGAGCTGGTGGTAAAGTGTGGTGGATTTTACAAGGAACTCACAGAGTTCCAAGGGCTCCTATTACACCACATAGACATGGTATGATCAGAGCTGCCCTGGTTTACCAGAAATAATTTTCTATAAATCTTGCTGGAGGTGGTATCGCAGCCAGGATAATGCAAAAGCTTTTCTATCACTATGTACATTATTATCCTCCTAGTATGCCAAATTGGGAATGCTACAAAACAGCAATCCAAAAGACAAGAAAATGTACTGAGGGTTTATTCTCTATCTGGCATTGGTCTAGAGTTTTCTCATTCAATGAGAGCTTTTACTGAGTATCAAGATTGATGGGACACCATCTTGAGACAAATTAGAACAAACATTTGTTTTTAAATTCCATCCTGCCTTACTTATAGCAGCACTGTGTCTATCTTAAAGTAAACATGTTCACAATCTGTCATCTAATATAAATTCTCTTTGCTATCTTGCTGACTGGATTCTTCCCGCTTCTCTCAGCTGCGTCTCCATTTTCCTCCTTGAATGGAGCTAACAAAGGGTCTCTTTCTTGCCATTGCATGTTGTGAATGTTTCAAAAATGACAACATGCCTCCAGGATACTCGAACACTTGAAAACTGCCACCTTCATAAAAGGAGTTTCTTGTGTCGTCCACTTCAGGGGTTCCTGCCTAACAGGTATTTCTGCTGCTCTCCTGGTAAACAGGCCAGCCTGAATGAAGTCCAGTAAATGTTAGCCCCCAACTCATGAGAAACAGTACTGCTGTGGACACCAATTTCCTTTGAACTCATAGTTTACTTACTTGACTTTTTTCTGCCCTTTTGGGGGACTGTGGCTATTCAAAATCTCAAACCTCTATACCCTTCTATTCTTCCCCCTACTGAAAGGCTTAATTAGCAGCAAAATGTGTCTTTGCCTCATAAACACATTTTAGAAGTTAACAGGAGTGCCTGGCTCCTGCTAAATATTAACCCAGTCAGCAGTTTGATGTTGCCTGTATAGACAGTTTGAGAATGGGGGGGAGGATTGAGGGAGTGTCTCACAGCTGGAGAACCCAGAAGGAAATTACACTGCTGGAGACTTTAGAGGACTAAGCCAACAACAAAATGGGAAAACAGAAAGAGGGAGGGAGGGAGGGAGGAACTGAGAATATGAATGAGATAGAATAAATGAGAAACCAGCCCTGCCAAGTCACAGAACTGGTAAGAGGTTAACAGCTCTAGGTAGAAAAATTAGAAATAATTATATGAGAATTATCTAATTAGATAACTTTATTTATTGAAACTAGATATGAAATCCACTAAATGCTCACTATTGTAAGCTTCTGTGCATGTGTGCTGTGATGTCATTCAAAAGTTTAATGAAGTCGCTCCCACCTAAACACTTGAGCCATTTATTATGGACTTCCCCATAAAATTGCAAGAGCTGGATAGGTGGTAATGCCCTTTCACATAGACATACCATTCCTGGAAATAGAGCACAAGAAAACAGTATGTGAATGGAGCTAGATATGTATATTGTGTTAACTCCAATGACAAAAGATTTTCAAACAATGAAAATTTTCTGAGAAATTATTTAATATGAGCCCAAAAATATCATGAAGATTATTTTTATTTAGGCACTTGACCCAGTGGATGGAGCATGGAAGATGAGTAGAAGGCAAAGATGCACAATATTGCAAACAAGATAGGGATGTTGTTTAGGTCTGGCTATGAAGTAAGGAAGGGAGAAGCATTGGAGAACTTTGCAGAAGAAAAATATTCTGTTTCCCTCTCTGGTGAAGATGTTCTTTGGCCTTGGTTGCAGGAAGTATATAAAGTAAGAGTCTAAAATAGAACCAAAGAGGAAAAAGAAAATGCTCCTGGGTGGGTAGAAAAACTGCCTTGCCAAGCTCTATAGAGCATCAGTATATCAAATGAGCACTCAAGGTCCAAGTCTGTCAATTCACTCCTTCAAAAGCAATAGGTTCTTAAAAATGCATCTATGCTATATTTACATGAGTAAAACCCATCAGTCGCTCCAGAATTTACAGATGAAAAGCTGAGGTTTTTTTCTTGGTGAAAATGAAAAACAGCCAGGCTTGTCATTTGAGATATGCCTTTATCTAAATCTAACTGAAAGGAAGATGATTTGTATCAATTTATCTGTTCTAATTTTCCCCCACACCATGAGAACATCTAGTTTGCAATATTGTAACTGTGCTACAGGCTTAGTGGAAAGAGGAAGGCTTCCTTTAGGGTCCTCGCAGTACTTCCTTTCTTTTCTCCTCCTATAGTAAGTTGGCACAGAGCTTGTCTCAGATGAAATGTGGTTGTGATTTTTAATTTGCTTATAAGGACTGGGGATTCTAACTAGACAAGGGGCTTATTAATGAGCGCTTAAGTATATCAAAGATTGTCCTCGGGATTTGGTATCCATTAATTTCATCATCAAAATGATTTTATGTGAAGATTGTATCCCATATTGTATTCCAGATTTCAGATGGGTAGAATAAGCAAAGAAAATAAAATAAGAAATAATATTATTTTTCACAGAAATTATTTAAGCCAGTGGTTCTCAAATGAGATGAAATTTTGTTTTCCAAAGACATTGGTCAAAGACTGATAGTGTTTTTATTTGTCCCAGTAGGTAAAGGGAAAGTCTGTTGGTATCTGGTGAATATAGACCAAGAATTTTGCTAAACATCCCACAATGCACAGCACAGCCCCTGCACTCAAAAATTATCGAGCCCAAAGTATCAATGATGTTATAGTTACAGTACTCTAGTTTACATGAATCCTTTTATCTCACATTGGAGAACATTGAGATCCGGAGAGGCTAAGGAATTGTATAATGGTTTGGAACTTGGACATGGACATGTCACTTTACTTTTTCAAGTCTCCTTTGCAACATCTGTAAAATGCGAATAATAACGGTAAGCACCTCGTACAGTTGTGAAGCTAATTTGAATGTTTCATATTAACTAGATAACATTGAAGCTTGTATGTAGGCAAACCTCAGTGAATGAATGAGCTGCCCATTAGTTAGTTCTAACTTCCAACCCACATCCACCCCATCCTCACAGCTCCCACACCTTCTGGTTTAGTCTAACTTTGTTTTCCTCTCTCAAGAAACAGAACAAAATGTTACTGAGCCTGCTTAGCTGAATGGCACTCAAATAAACTAGGAGATCCAAATGAAACCAATGGAGATCAAGAGAAATGGTGGGAGAGGAAAGGTTTTGAAAAATAATTGGAAACTGAAAGTGTAAATAAGGGTTAAAATGATTAAAATGAATAATTGATAATCTGAAATAGGAAGAAAAGTCCAAAGGGGTAGGGGTGATGGGAGGGGAAGGAGAAAGGAAAGAAGGGAAAGGAAAAATTATGAGAAAAGATAAAAAAATGGAAATGAAGTCTATGTAAATAGGGAAGGGTGGAGGGGGTGAAGGACGCATAGGTAATGGGGAAAAAATAAGAACCAAGATACATCACGTACAGGTACAAGCACCCAATGACAAATGTAAACATATTGTATACCTAAAATGTACCAATAAAAGAACTTAAGAATAAAAAAAAAGAAAAAAGGCACCAACACCCTCAAGGAATTAGAGTGCCATACAGAAAAAGCCACCAGCTCAATCTGGAGTAAGTTTAGTTTAGGGCAAGGCATGGTAGGCACAAGCTCACTTTGTTTCCCTTAGCATTAGCAAACCTCTACAGAGAATGGAAGGATGCTCAGTGCATTTGTTGTATGCAGAGAGACAAAACTGGGGACACCATGTAAATATTCTCTCCCTGTGGATCAAAGTGCTATTTACCACTCTTCCTGGCAAGGAAAAAAACATCACTGAGGCCCCCTGCTGGGTGTGTTAAAACAAATATCTGAGTAACTACTGTATTTAAAAGAACAGGCTTTCACTTTGATCACAAGATGAGGCTGGAAGCTGCATTCTTCTGATTACACTGCATCTTATCCATTCCCTTGTTCATGCCAAACCACAGTTCTTCTCTATTAGAATAGAGGCCATTTTTTATTTAAAGCAGCTTTTCTAAATATTTTTTTCTTTTCCTAACTAGTGCTCAGTTTGAGTGGAAAGCTTTGATACAAACACTGAAAGTAACATCAGCCTTTCCATAGCTAGTAAACCTATGCTTTTTCCCCGAAGCTATGCTGAGCACAGCAATTTCATCTAAAAGCAAACTCCTTCCCAGTAGTGTTAGAGATGTGAAACCTTATTCAGGAGACTTTACCTAGAAAACAAGAATAAAAGTCCCTAAATCAAACTTCTGCAGATATTTAATGTGGAAAATTGTCATTAAATTCATTTTCTCAAGGAGATTTTGGGCATAATAGCTAATAGATTGTATTCTTTTCTTTTGGGTAATCAACTGTTTCTTAGAATGCCTTTTTATGCAGATAACAGGACAGGTGCTGCAATGAAAGTGAGAGCTAGCACTTGCTGTATGATTGATTTTTTAAGAAGAAAGCCAAACTTAAGGCAAGGGAGTAGCAAAACTGCTAGTTGAAATTTCTGTCCCTACATGAATAAGAGATAAAAGAAGATCAGTAAGTACTCCTATCAAAATGTCATCCCTAAAGCATGTCAACTGTGATGTCTTTGGAGATTTTTTTTTTCAAAGGTAGGGATATGAATAAGATAACTCAAGCAAGTAAACTTGATTTTAATAAACCAGCAAGGAGCACTGGCTAACATTTACATAGCATTAACAATAAGCAGGACACATAGTAAAGTACTTTACATATATCATTACACTTGATCCTCACAGCAAGTAACTGCCATTTTAGTATCAGTTGAAGGAAAAGAAAACTGAGGCACAAAGAAGGCAAATATTATGGCTCAAGTTGAACCACCAGCAAGTGGTTAAGCCTTAAGAGCCATTCATAAATATTTCAAGTTTTCTCTAAGGCCCATGATAGAGTTTTACTTTCACTCCTTTCTGTTAGCCAAGGAAATACTATAGGTAGATAAGTCATTGAGCACTCTTTAGATAGAATCTCAAGAGCCAGAATTTGATCTACCATGTTTTCTTTACTGTGATCTGATGATTACAGAAGTTTGCATTGGGGTGGAGCCTCCATCAGCCTATGTTTCAGAGTAACTGACATGATGATAGGGCTCTGGCCAAGGTGTGTGGGACATTTAACTATGGCTATACTAGTCTCTACAAATCTGAGGGTCTTTTGTCAATGCAGCACATTCCAGCCTACCATGGCTGGTACAGCAGTATTGTTAGGACTTGAATCTTAAATTCATGCTCAAAACCACTAGATTGCATTGCTTCCCAAGTTGGGGCATTGCCTTTTCCCGCAACAGACTTGCAGTCTATTTGATAAAATGGATACATATTGTGAAAGCAGCCAAATAACAACAGCAAATAGCACCTGATGGCTTTAGCAAATGAGTAGCACAGACTAAATATATGAAAGTACAGAGAATAGAAAGATCAGTGTAACGGGGTTTTTTTGGTCCAAACCTGCTGAGTTGAAAAGATGAGAAACTCATTCTAATTAGCTTGAGTCAAAACTTAATGTTAAGTTACAAGTCTCTAGGAATCTAAAGAAGAGAAATAAGAACAACTTATCCTCCTGTGAGCTAGAAGTACCCCTGACAAGTTAGCAGTTTCTGTTTGCTAAGAAGTTGTGTGTACTCTCTTATCTCTGCTCCTCTCGACTTTCTTATTTTCTTTACTTCTCAATTCTGCCTGGGCCCACATCACCACCAATCTCACACACCATATCCATCTCTCTGGACATTAGAAAGGCTCCACCAGATCACTTTGTTGGGATATTGAGAGACAGAATCTGCTTGGCTCATATGGTTTCCCTTTGGCCAGGCATAAAACTCTGGTTCAATTATCTGACAAGGACAGGAGCCCATGGATCATAGGGTGTCTAAGCAATTTCTTCAGCAAACTGGGATGAACAGATAAGTCCAAAGGAAAAAAGTATGTAGTTAATGGAGAAGTTAAGATGACTTCATGAAAAATGTGAGAATGTGATTTGAGTAAGCAATGAGAAATAAAACTAAAGTCTGTGGGAGGAAACAACAGCACATTTATAAACACACGCAATTGGTCCTGCTTGTTTGTAGACACAGAGCAAGCCTACAGTGGGAAAGCTTTATGTTGCTCCAGGCTGGGAGCTTATAGAAGGATGAGTCGCCTATAGATACTCACCTATGACCTTAGCTTTTACCTATTCCTCTGTGCTCAGTAGCTGCTCCTCTGATTGTTTTCAAAGTAGTGTTGTGATCTCCAAGTCAAAGGAGTGCCTTTCTCTTCTCAGAACTATACTATTAATTTCATTTGCAATTTTCTTAATCTCATTCAATTTCCTTTCCTTTTTTTTTTTTTTTTGGTACCGGGGATTGAACTCGGGACCTTGCACTTGCAAGGCAGGCGCCGGAACCACTGAGCTAAATCCCCGGCCCCAATTTTCTCTTTTGTAAAAAAATTAAAAAACATTTCTTAGATCCTCTAAGAGATCACCAGCCACATTGAGGGAAAGAATTGTGTTTTATACCTGTTCCCAGTACCTAGCTCAGGTTCCTTCATACCACAAAGCTTCAGAAATGCTCATTGAAAAGAGCAATTAAAAAATATATAAAACTTGCATTAGCAAGAACAAAGGGTATCGCTGAATTCTGTGGTCACACTACCAAGACTTGGAGTTCTTCAGAAGACAAATGGCCTCTAATAATACCCTAAGAAAAGCATAACTTTGAAATCCCTGCCATATCCCTCCAAGAGTTCTTCCTCTGCTTACCAACTAGTTTGGAGGTGGTAGAAGGGCTCCCTCTCCACTCCCTAAAATTAAAAAACCACTTTTCAAAATAATGTATCATTTTAAATCCCCACATCAAGTTCATAATACAAAAATATTATCTATTATTAGATTGTTAGGTCCTATGTCACTATATTAGCTGGAAGTACTAAGAGACTTTCAAGCCATCATCTGAATACCTCAGCTCTACCTGATCTTAGGCAAGTTACTTTAGCTTCTTTAGTAAAAAGCTGGATATAATAATACTTATTTCATATATTTGTAGGAACGAACGTGGAGAAAATTCTTAGCCCAGTGGCACAGAGTAGGCATCAAGAAATATTAAGTCTCTTCCTGTTTGTCTTCCTTCTTTTGATGGAAATTGCTTTTTGCTAAGCTGAGTGATGTCATATAACTATGTGCCATATTGTTCTTTGGACAGGTGGACCAGCTGCAATTTAGACTGCTGAATAGAATCCCCAGTGCTAAATTGTGCAGCCACTCAGACCCCAATGACCTCTGATCTCTCCAGAGGACTTCATCTTCTCTGGTCAGCAGCTATGCCTCCTTGTGGCTCTGGAATAATAGAAGGTCAGAGCAGGACTCCACACTGTCGCCAGTGACAGACCATCCCAGGCATTGCAATTAGCCTCATCCTCTGTTATGACAATGATGGTAACAAGAACTGAAAACCATACAACACAAATCCATTCTCAAGATGGTAATCTTAATAAAAGTGGGAAATTTTACAGGAGGCTTTATTCCCAGAATAGGCTTCTCCTTATAATTGTGTGGATTTATGTTTTTCTTTCTTTCCATCCTGTTTTTTGTAATCTTGTGCTCAGATCTTGGTATTGGCATTCAGTGAAATTGGTTTGGGCAGTCAGAAAAACAAAGGTGTTCATCTGGTAACATGGTTGTAAAATTAGAATAGATTAAAACAACAAACACTAAAGGTAATTCCTCTTGTAGAACTAACCCTCCTATATTATACTGAGAAATAAAAGCATAGTAATATATCTAGATCCTATATTAATATCCTATATTAATATAATCTAGATCCTAGTGAATAAAATATTCATCATATGAGACACACATTTTGTTAAAGCAGTGATTCTCAAATAGGAGAAATTCAGCATCTTCCCACTCCCAAGAGGTATTTGTAGGTATTTTTCTTTGTCACAATGGTGGTGGGATGATACTAGTATCCAGTTAGGAGAAGCCTAGAATGCTGATGAATATCCTACAATATACAGGCTAAACCCCTACAACAAAAAAATATCCAACTCCAAAATGGTAGTGTCGATGGTGGCAAACTTTAGAAACTTATCTTTAAAAAACAAAGCTTCGGGCTAGGGATTTAGCTCAGTGGTTTCACCGCCTGCTGCACAAGCACAAAGACCGGAGTTCAATCCCCGGTACCAAAAAAAAAAAAAAAAAAAAAAGCTTCTTATTTTGCTTAAATCCAGTACCTTTCTAATACTTTAAGATTTAATTATTAAATGTTTTTGTATTTCCTTGGGGCTTTTTAGAGGAAAATTTTTAAAAATGATAAAATGAAATTTGTAAACCAGGAACTAAACCATTAAATATCAAATTTTCAGAGGTCAGTATGAACCATGGAAGTACACATATTAGCCATTTTCATTAGCATTTTCATAATTCCTAACACTTATATTCCATTTTAAATAGCACATTCATTTTAAATGATCTCATCTGATCTTCACAAATGCCCTGTGGGGTGGATATAATTATCTACAATTTAAAAGGGACAGAGTAGACTCAGAGAGGTTAAATACTTACCCTATGAACATGGTAATAAGAACAGTGTGGGATCAGACAATGGAGAGAACAAAGGATGGGTTTAAGAGAGCCAGCTGAGCTTTCTGCAGTCCTCCATTTGCAAGCCAGGTGTCATTGTTCTATCCTGCTAAACCAGCTCTCTAATTGAAGTGACAGTACCTACCTCAGAGGGTCACTATAAGAACTGAGTGAGGTGATGGATTTCAAATAAAGTATCTGGCATGGTGTGAAAAAGACACAGAGGAAGCAGAACACCAGGGCCCAGCCAGACTTTCCAGTCACAAATCTAGTCCCCTTTCCTTCATCCCACAAGGACCCACCATGTGTCTATAACACTGCAGACACTTGAGGTCACTAATTTCAGTAGCAAATGTGTGCAGCATGCCTGAGGAAAGAAAAGGGAAAAAGAAACACCTTTAAGTCACTTAGTACTCCTTTACTTTCAGCCATATTATTCGAAATCACCAGGAGATTTTTTTTCTCAGCTAGGACAAGATAAGTAGAAACTTTCCCTTTTCCATGATTGAATGGTGTGTGCTTTTGTGTGTGTTGGGGAAAGGGTATAGGAAAAGTAAAAACATCTCAAAGCATTCTAAAGCAAAAAGGGACTTAATCGTCTTCCCTGAAATGAAGAGAACACACTTCTATTTGTTCAGAGGAATCACAGATTAAAGGACTATATTTTTCATAAGCTTCCAGAAAATTGTTTTGGGCCTGATTCAAAAAGAAGTGAAAATTTAAAAAGAAACATTAAACCAGTAATTCTACTTCTGGGAATTAATCCACTGGGAAAAAATACATGCATACATATACGTAACATTGATAATACATAATATTTGTATCATGAATATAATTATATATATTATAGAATCTCTTATAAACATGAAAAAGTTGACAACAAACATGGCGGTGGTGGCTGCAACAGTGACAAAGATGGTGGGAGCGGTGACAACTGCAGCAGCATTGAACAAGGTGGTGGGGAATACTCGGTGCAGTTGTCTGGAGACTTCTCTATGGCTTTTGAATTTTAGTTGAAATTCCCTCCATGGCCTTTTGGAGTCACTTGCTGTGTCTCTAGAGTAAATTTCTCTTACTTGACATTTCATCAATGTTGGAGTGGCAAGAAAAAGATGGAACTGATTTGGGGTGAAAAGTTCTTCAAGAATATTACATGGTAGCCGGTCCCAGCACCCAGAAGGAAGCTCCCTGCCTTCATCCCAGGCTCCTAGGGCAGAGAAGCTCAGCCAGTCCCAGCACCTGGAAGGAAGCTCCCCCGCCACCATCCCAGGCTCCTAGGGCAGAGAAGGTGAGCTGCATGGGCGCCAGAAGCACCCCCTCCAGTGGAAATGGGAAGACACATAAACAGCTCTCAAAAACAGACTTCTGGATCACCTACAGCAACCCCAAAGGGAAATGAGATGGAACAATCTGATACTCAACCACATGGACTCTCTGAGCTGGCAACAAAAGACGATCTGGGAAAAATGAAATCAGAAATAATTACTCAGATAACAGCAAAGATTTTGCTCATGGTGCAA
>NW_004624736.1:31937453-31966254 GCF_000247695.1 Heterocephalus glaber | reverse complement strand
CAAGGGAAAGGGAAAAAAATAAGAACCAAGATACTCATGTAAAGGTACAAGATCCCAATGATGAATGTAACTGTATTTTATACCGAAAATGTACCAATAAACTTAATGGGGGAAAAAAAAACATGAAAAAGTTAAGCCAAACAGAATATCCAAAAACAGAGAAATGGTCAGCAGTCATTAAAAGTTATGTTAAAAGGTAGCTAGAATAACAAGACTAATGCCTAGTATAATAACAGAAAAAAAGCAGAAACAAAATTAAAAGCACAAAACAAGTTCAATTTTATTTTTAAAACCTAAATAAACTGATCTGAAATAGCTTTAATGTTACAGTGATAGATTATGAACAATTTTTCTTTTTCTTCGTCTCTATTTTCCAGCATTATAAAATGATCCTATATCCATGTTGTAATTTTTTAAATGAATAAATGTAATAATGAAGTTAAGAGCACTTGAAAAAAAGGTGTTAGGTTGGAAGAATACATTGAATTTTATGTGAATTTACTACTTCAAGTAAAATAGTTCAGTAAAGCAAGGAAAGAATAAGTTGATTGTTATACCACTGCAAAGCCCTTAAGACCAAATTCCTCAGCCCATCAATTGCACATTGATTTCATCTTGACATGTAACATGCCCCTCAGTTCTACAATAAAAGAAACCATGAAATATCAATGGTGACTTCCAGAGGACACATATACACGTTGATTGAAGATTAATTTCTCAGCAGGGTGACTCATGATTGATATCCTGCCTTGTGTTCAACATAGGTCGGGTGACCTTAATGATTATTGAAGAAAACTGCTTTGAGTTGGCTCCAACTTTCTAGAGAATATTAGTTATTCTGAGGTAAAGGCACAGAAGATGATCTGGTTTAGCCAGTCTTTTTATTACAGATCATCACAGTAAAGTAAGAATTGTTTGATGGTCTGAAATACCATTGAAAACTCACAGTATATGACACTTGTGATTTCTGATTCTAAATACAAGAAAATCTTCCTGGGTAGCAATTTACTGCCTGATAGCTTTAACTGTGTTCCATGAAATACCTACTTTTTTTCCCTTTTCCTTTTGTTTCTCATACAGTTGCCCAATAAAACTTTCAAATTGCACATGACCTTTGGCAAAAATGGGTTAACAGGATTATGTAGCCAGATGATATTGAGGACTCATTTAGAGCAGCATGTAATTGAGCTGAAGATACAGCTTAAAAAGAGGGCAGATTCATAGCAACATAAATAAGAGGACCAGCATGATAATGACAGACTTAAAAGCCACGTTTTTTATTATCCTAATGAAAACAATTACAGTGGTGCCTCAGTTTAGGAACTTAATTTGTTTTACAATTTTGGGGAAGATGGTTGCAATTGTGTTTGTGTGGGTGGGGAGAGGTGGCTGTGGTTGTGTTTGTCAACTGGAGTTTGTGAACAGAAGCAAAATTTTGCAGAACAATTTTGTTTGCCAATTGAATTGTTTGCAAACAGCAGCATTCATGAACCGAGGTATTACTGTATTTGGCCCAGAATACCTCACCTCTGCCATAAAAGGCTGCTTAGGCAGTCATAGTGACCTCATTTTCTTACAGTTATTTCCCCACCCTGTTCACACATACTCCTGTAGTGTGTGAATTTAGCCTCCTCCAGTTCTCCACAATTTATTCAATCAAAGGCAGACATACACCAAAGTTAAATCAATCAGATACTCTATTGTATAGATTTGGTGTTGGGATTCGAAGACAACCAGTCAATTGCTGCCAGTGGCTAGAACTGAAGGATATGGCTATGGGCATCTTCTGCCATGTGCATAAAAGATGGGAAACAGCTAAGTGGAAGAAAATGGTAGAGATGAGAGATGTACTAGGGTTTGAGAAGGCAAAACACAAAGAGTTCTTTTTCCTGCCCAAGTTCTAAATAAATGGAGAGACACAGGATACCTATTGAGATCAAAATATATTCTTTATTTGTGATACAGCTTGGAAATTACTGCTTTAGGTGTGTGGCAAAATTGGCTTCCTATTTCATAACACCAGATTAAGCAGACCTCCTCTTAATCAGTGCTGGACAACAACACCCTTTCCATGCAGGTGTCATTCAGCCATTTAAAAACATACAGAATGAAGGAACAAAGCAGAATATATGCCCCCTGTAAACAGATCCAAAAAAAGAAGGAAAAGGCTGACCCAAATGGCTAAGTTTATTCTTCCAAATTCACTAATCAAATAAGTTGTCTCTTCCCAAGGAAGAGAGCTGATGAAAAATAGCTTGGAATTCTACTCTAATGGAGGTCTTTCTGCATTGGAAGATGCTAAATGGAGAAAAAGTGGTTCTTCTAACATGATGATATGTGAAATAAGAACACAGACTGAATTCCAGGTGGGTTGATCTTGGATTCCATGAGATACCCCAGTATTCTTCTCATAAATGCTCTTTTGCTTAAAATGATTTGAACTGATTTCTATTATTTATAGTATTACTTATAATCAAATCAAAACCATTGAAAGACAATTGTTTCTCCATAATTAGCACTCAAAATTAGAGCCTAGCAGCCAAGCTAATCCTATTCTCTTTGTTTTCATTTTAAAGGTGAGAAACAACCATAGAAATAACATGTATGTGACTGTACCATCACTCACTCTAAGCTTTAGTTAGCATCATCATTTAAAAAATTGAGGGATGGGGATTTAGCTCAGTGGTTCCACCGCCTGCCTCACAAGCTCAAGGACCTGAGTTGGATCCCTGGTACCAAAAACAAAACAAAACAAAATAAAAAATTGAAGTCATGGTGAGTCTTAGAAAAACTCTCTTATTTATAGCCCATTATTGTGCTCCAGAAGAAAAAAGTTGATGAGGCAAAAGCCCAAAGCATAAGATCCTTGGTATCAGCAATGTGAGAGCACATTAGAGCTCCATAGGGCCATGCAGCAGATACTGTGGTGCACCAACCAGGCCACCCCATAAGTGCTCAGCTGCTGGAAGTGTTGGCGGCTGAAAGCTCAAAGCCAACTCCTTTCCCCAGGATTCCTTCTCCTTGAAATAGATCTGCTTCCTCCATGTTATGCCCCTTCAGGGCAATCAATATCCAATGACTGTTGTGACAGGGTACAGAGGTCTGGCCCCGATTGCTTCACTTCCAGATACCACTGAAGAGCCATCCCAGGTCCAGGATTCTGGGGAATGCGTTAAAATTCCTTTTGTGACTACTTCTCAGTTCCACCTCTCCCTTTGCTTAATACTACTTCTCTCATCCCCTCACAGATAGGTTCCCAGGATCACTTTCCCCTCAATTTTCCGAGTGCAAATCATTGCCTCAGAATTGGTTTCCTGGTATATTCAATTAGTGATAGTCCAGATGTGAGAAAAAAACAATATCTACAGCATCATACACTATTTGCAATGATGGACAATATAGTAGCTACTAACATCATCTGGCTTTTGTGTACTGAAGATACGTCTGGTGCAGCTGAAGAACTAAAAATTTAATTTTAATTAATTTATATTTACACTGCCATATCTCAGTAGTGGCTACCACACTGGGCAGTGCCAATCCAAAATGTCCAGACATGAACTAGAAATTTGATAGCATGCAATAGTCATGGGAAAGAAGCCAACCCTCAAAGGAAAGGGTAGTGTGTGTGTTGGTTACAGAGGACAAAGATCCAGGTTTTAAGACAGACAATAATAATAAGCATAGTAATAACTGATGAGTTCCAGTGATGAGAAGTAGAATTCCCATTTTTCAACTAAGGAGAATGTGGCTCAGAACTTGCCCAAGGTTATTCATGTAAGAAGTAGGAAAGCTGAGATCTGACACTGTTTATGGTCTTTCTAGTCTGATTAAATGGGATCTCTGAGAGCAAAAGCATCAAGCTAACCCAATAATGAGCATCAAATGTCTTCATATATATCCTTAAGCTCTCTTATCTCTTGTATACTTTGCACTGTACATAATAAGAAGTATATAGGAGGAATGACATTCCAATGGGGTTCCTCAGACACCATGGGTTGAAAACCTACCATGTGCAGAGGACTTGACACTGCAGTTGCTGGAATGAATAAGAGATTAAAGCATGATTGTAAACAATGGTAAAGTGTGTTCAGGACTCTTTCTTTCTGGTTAACTGTCCCCTACAGCAGATCCTGAGGTACAGTCACTGCTCTAAGATCCTGTAAACACCTGCAAATACAACTAAGGCTGTAGTTCTAAATTCCAGTGCCCTCTTACTTGCAGGACTGCACTTTGATAGGAATGACCCTGGAGGAGGGAACAGTAGATGTTCACAAAAGTAGCTCCAGGGTGCACAATTCACATTGTATTCTATGAGAATGGTGCCCCTATTCTTGCAGTGGGTGGCCCTATATGAACCTCTCTTTATGAATGACTTTCCTACCCCTATCTCTGGTTCTTCTTTGACTTTTTAAAAGAATAGAGTAAGGAGGACTCATGGGCCTGTCCTAGCAAATTAGCAGCACAAAAAATAGGATTAAAACAGAAATGTCCTCCGTGTTTCGAATAATCCAAAAAGAGAGTCAGAGTCAGAGGTTTTAACTGCTTATCTTGTCCCAAGGGAAGTTTTAGCTCCTAGCATCATAGCTCTGAGCTTCTTTTGCAGGTGATCTTAACCTATCTATTCTTATAGCCCTCTGAGCTCAAAGAATTCACAACCAAGTGAAGGAAGCATGGCAGTAAACTATTGTTCTTTAGGATAACTTGTATAGAAAAGCAATGCCTGCATTCTAATGGCAGTGCAGAAGAGGGGCTTGACACAGTTTCCCAGGTGCCTTTTGTTGCAGTTCAATTTTCAGTAAGGTGACTGAGAATTAGACATGATAGCCACTAACCAGTGGCTTAGCCTACATGAATGACCCAGGGTGTTTGTGAGATGCCCCCAGCAGTCACCCTCAATACAGGGGATCAATGCTTCCCTAAGAGGGACCCAGCTTGATTGATGAATATTTTACTCTTTCCTAACCTATGCCATCTACCAGTCAAGGGAAGGGAAAACATGATACGTATGTTTCAGGATTCCATACCCTACACATGTCCATGCTAGAGGCCTGTACCCACCTTTCTCAAGCCTATATGTGTAGGAAAAAAATGACCAAAACAGTACTGCAACCTACTTACAGCCATTACTCATGAACTTGGGCAATTCTGAAACTGCCCTTAGAGTATATGAGGTAAGGGCCAAGTTTCCCAAATCATCTTCTGCATCTGTGCAGAAAGAGGCCTATAAGGAAAGACTTGAGTATGGGCACTTAAAGGCAGAGGTGTTTCCATTTGTCACTGCATTCTCAGCACCTCTCATGCCTGGTACCAAGCAGGGGCTCACTATATATTATTCTTCCTTCCCAATAAAGTAGTTCCACTAAGTCCATCAAACATGTCTGGAATATCTATGTTGTTTTAAGGACAGAGAATAAAGAGATAAGTAAGACATGTTGGTCCTTTGTTCTGCACTGGTTTGCAAACAAAGGATATTCAATAAATGTTCTTTGGGATGAGTAGCTGAATGAGTAGTTCAACAGGATAAGGATCAGAACTCCACACTGGCTCTGAGCAGAGCTTCCAATAAACTGAGCCCAAAAATACTGGCTTGAGAAGCAGATGGGCCTTGACTTATGAGAGGGAATTTTGTCCAAATAAGCCCATTGTAAATTGAAAATGCACTTTCTATACCTAACCTACCACATATCCTAGCTTAGCAACACAATATACTACAGAGTAACAACCACTTACACTCTAGTTCATGTGACTGAGAGCTATGGCTTGCTGCTGCTGCCCAGCATCCCAAGACAGTATCCTACTGAATACTGTTAACCTAGGAAAAGGTCAAATTTCAAAATTTGAAGTATGGCTTCTACTGAATTGATATTGCTTTCACATCACCATAATGTAAAAATATCATAAGTTGAAACATAGTAAGTTGGGAACTTTGTGCATATGCAAAGGATGTTGATTAGTCATATGGCTTGAATATCATAACAACATTTGTAGGCATTATCTTAATATACCTATGAGTTTTATTTCTTCCTATAACCCTCCCTCCCACTCCCAAGCAATGAATTCCATGAAGAAATCTTCTGACAGTAGCCATGGGACACAGAGAAACACACAGGTGTACAAAGGATTTGAGTTGATATCCTTCGTTAGCACCATGCATTCACCAGCCAAGCCTTTTCGTTGTGGATGTGCCAAAATGGATTCACTATCATGTTGACACAGCTTTATTATATCTTCTTCAATGTAAGCTAGAATTATCCTTCCAAATTATAGTCACACAGCATAGAAATATACAACTTAACTTCTGTAGTTTCTGACTTTGTGAGTATATTGGAGATTAATATTATAGAGGTTATATAGGAGTTTTTCCCTGCTTTGGTATTTTGATCTGTAAATCATGCTATTTATATTTGTTTGCTCCTAATTGTTGAGACTGTCCCTGTCACTAGAAAATAAGGATGAGTGGTCATACCATGGCAGAACACAGCCAATCACAAATGGTCAGAGAGACAAAAACTAGCTACAAGATGAATGTCCTGGAAGAAAGTGTAACAAAGAGAGGTGGCAGTGAGCACGGATCATTGATTGCTTCAGCCCTGCAGCCAGTGCCTCTGGGCATAAATGCTCAGCAGGCTTCAAAGGGGCAGCTGGAAATAAGTTTACACCCAAGGCAAAACAGACTGTCAAGTCAACTAGAGGCCTAGGAAGGTGGAAATGATTGGTGGGAGCTACCTGGCACTTGCTGCATCCAATCCCAGCCTGTCAGGTCTTCTCAAGGAACACAGGTTTCCTGACCAAGAGCCAGTGAGAAAGGCCTTTCTCTCCGCTGTGCCTCCTATATCCTAGTTAGAGTCAAATGATCACATCTTAAGTAGATATTTTAAGATTCAGGGATCAGTGATACATGTGACAATGGCGATGATGTTTGTTCTCTTGTCATTAGTTCAACAGACCCAGAGGTGAGCAGAGCTCTCCATATTGCCCCTAAGTTGTAGCTGCCAAAATTTAGCTTGTTTTGAAGCTGGGGCAACTTTGATGTTTTCTTAACACAGGCAGGTGCTTCATTAAAGCACTATGTTAGTATACTAGCTATGTTTTCCCCGGGGTGAACTGGAAGAGATCCAAGCTAGGATACTAGACACACAAAGGCAAAAATTATACCAGCAGGGAAGCAAGCCTCATTATCTTCCCATGACACAATCTTACCTGCTCTGGTTAATTGTTATGTGTTTGCAGAGAGGGAAGTCACTTCATCAGCAACATGTTTTTTAGAGACATGTGGTTGTCCACAGTCTGGGTGCTGCTTGTCCATATCAGAGGCTTACAGCTAACTGGAAGCCCAAGCAAAAGAGCCAAGAACAGTACTTCCTCCAGGGAAGACAAAGGAGATAGAGAAACTTCCAGAGCCATGCAGAGAAAAATCTTTATTCCTATCAAATATGTCTCAAAACTGATTTTGGGGAGAACTACAATTTGTCTTACTAGAATTATTTCAACTGAGTTTGTTTAAAATTGAGTCAGATGTCAAGAAAGGGCAGGAAATATATTCTGAAATCATTGTCACGTCTCTTGGCTCTAAGTAATACACTATGCACATGAATAATTGTATCCTGTCAAAACATTTGATTTCATATAATAATTCCTGGTTCATTGTTCATTTATTCTTTCAACAAACATTTATTTTCTATGTGCCAAACACTGTGCTAGGTCCTTGGGATATGGTAATAGATAAGACAAATACTGTTTATCTCCTTATATACCCTAACCAGTTAAACTATAATAAAGTGTGATTTTTTAAAAATGAAACAGTGTGTTCAGGGAGCCATGCACACCATATATAAGAGGCATAATTTATATAGGGAAATGTGGAAACCGTGCCAAAACCTGTATCATCAAGACACCCTGAATTATGCTGTAGTAATCAACAGCTCAAAATCTCAGGCATTTAAAACAACAAAGGTTTATTTCTTGGTAACCCTGAATGTCCAAAACAATTCAGAGAGGCTTCTGTTAATGTTGGTTATTCAGGGTCTCAGACTGCTGGGACAGCCATCAACTCCAATAGAACCAAATCCTAAGCCACAGGGATGAAGTACTGATACTGGCATTGTAGTGCTCCACCCAAAGGGGGCATGCATCACTCTGCTCACACCCATTCACAGGAACCAGCCCCTACCCAGCTGGCATCTCTCTTCTATTGGCACAATTAAATGTAATCTGCCTCCAGATTAAACTATAAATTCCTAACACAATCCCTGGCACAAACTAGGTGCTCAATTCGTATTTGAAAATAAGGAAAACAATATAGTCTTCTGGGTTGGACATAATGGATCAGACTGGAGGTGTGCAGTTTCTTCAAAGAGCCATAATCACCTCCCAGACAGAGCAGGTCTTGCTTGAAGACTTTCCTAATCTGCCTCCATCCCATTTCCTCAGACAGCTGACCCCTTCTTCCTTCTCCAAGTATTAACAGTACGGATCACTTTGTAGGAAAATTACAAAATACACTTTTGCTTTCTGTGTTTGTCCCTTTTATCTTACTACATGCCAAGGGCAAAGTCCTATCTTATTTGTCTTTGTAACAGTATGTCAACCCAAGTCATGGACATGGTAGACACTGAGTAAAAGAATCAATCTCAATTTAAATGTATCTCAGTAGAGGGGTGGTTGAGTAGCAATGGAAGTTTGGAAAACACAGGTAAGTTAGATACTAAGGGAGGACAAAACAGATTGTTTTAGTAATATGTCTCCCAAGGAGAAATGAATGCTACAATTTATCACAGCCTGGTCTGAACTGGATTTAAATTATCCTCTAATACCATCCATGCTTATTATATATGACCATTGGAATAGAATGTGCTCTCAGCTTACACATTGGGTTCTCCAACATACTGTTTTCTTTCTTCTTCCTGTTTGTTTAGATGCTGTTTTTCTGCCAGAAGCCAATCAAATCATCACCATTATAACCCAAGGCAGATAGTAAAGGTGTATCCAGGGTGGATAACAATAGCATTTACCTTGTATTCGTATAACACTTGAACTTCATAAAATAATTTCATATCCTTTATCACACCTCACAGAAAGGCAACATTTGGGTTGTCCAATCAGAAATAATGATTTGTTGTCATTATCAATCAAAAGAAGAGAAAAAAATCAAGTAGTGTTTTTCACTTCTTTTTTAGATTTGATTTTGCAGAATAGCTGAGAGGCTTGCTGTTCAGTCTCCTCTCTCTCCAAGCTCTGTTGGCCTCAGTAACTGCCTGAAACAGCAGGGCTCCAGATAAATACTCAGTCTTAGGATCACAGAAATCCAAACTGAATGTCAATTTCCAATGCATTCGAGGTGAATGAGGCTATTCTAATTTTCAGGAATTGTATGTTCTCCCAGGAAACCCAGCCCCACGGTGGCAGAAGTGGTCTGTTACTGTCACCATAGTTGCTAAAGGAATGGCTTGTGAGCTGCAATTTTTCACACTATTAATGCATTGCTTACCCCAAGGAGCACAGTTGGCAACCCTGCAATTGCATGTTAGGCTTTGGTGAGAAGCTTGGAAACATCACTACCAAGGAGGATGTGAAAAGTGACCACCGGGGCACTAGCAGCTAACTCTGCATGGAATCTGTAATTATTTATGTGTTTACCAGAGCTATGCTTCTGATTATAATGGGCCCCTTGACAAATTGAAGGATTTTTGCATTGCTGCACTTCAGTGGGATTAATAGGATGTCAGCATCAGCTTTCAGTGCCTTTCCTGATGACCCATGCATAATAGCTTCCTGTTCATGGGCCTTGAGAGCCCATGGCTCACTTTGCAAGTGGTACTTGCAGGTTTCTGAAAATGCTAGTCATTAGAAAACCTAAATTTCTGTTATGAGCACTGTAATATCAATGTTTAACAGCATTTACTTTCTAGTTATACTACTTAGATTCAAATTTCTGTTCCTGTTCTTTCTAATTTTAAGACTTTCGACAAGTTGCTCTTTCAAAGCCTCAGCCTCTTCATTTTTAAGGAATAGCCATAGCAACTACTTATAGTAGAAATTAAATGAGAAAATCAACAAACAGTGTCAGGCACAGTAAATTAAAATTTTGTTACCTTTTTTGTTTTATAACCCAAACTATGGTTTTATAAGACAATAGAAAAAATTAATAGAAATTACAGGAAGAGCACCTTGGTAAGATGCTCTTACCAAGGGTCAAGCACTGCCCGAAAGAAAGGATACACTTCTGACAAATATTTATTGAAAACTTAATATGTATGAAGCACTAGGTTCCAGGTAGACCAGTTGTCTATCACTGTACACATTTAAGAATAAGCCAGGCAACAATTTGGTGAAAGCCAAGGTCTGAAATGTCTTCCACTGTAGAAAAGTTACAGTGAAGCCTAGAGAGTTATTGAAGGGAGAGTTTTAATCAAATTTTAAAGCAAATGATCAGCTTACACCCACTCAAATCAATCCAAACTTACGCGTGGGGCACTTTTTTTCTGATAGGTGTCTATATTAATAAAGAAGGATGAGAGGGCATGAAGAACAGCAGGAAAATTATATAATTGCCCATTGTAATTTTCTTAAAAGTCTTACCTGAAAAAACATACATCATAATTAAGGCATCTGGCTTGCATTTAAGAAAATGCTGGAACAGTTCAATTGCTTTGTCCCCCAACACTCTAAGAATTTTTTCTTGTCATTGTCATTATTATATTACTGAGAAGTGTTATCATTATTGTAGATTTTTTAATATCCCAATATGGAAGGGGAAATAAGCTCTGCACCTTCAGCTTTCTTTTTCATTCACACTGTATTGGAAAGGGGAGATGGGTCAGAAGAGAGTGTAGGTAATCCAGGGCAAGGGGTCATGTAAATACCCAAGGAATAACCATGCATTCAGCAGTGCTTCAAGCAGGCCAAACCCTTTCCATCTGACAAGTTCCCAGTGCCCTCCCTTGAGGATACAGAACCTGGGGAATGAGCAGCTGTGAGGCTGAGGAGGTGGCAAGGCAAGCTGACAGCAAAAGCAGAGCATGCGGTTAGTGGGTGAGAATGTACTAGGGGAAGAAAACTGGCACAGGAAGATGAGACTGAAAAAGGCCCACAAGTTACATTCTGAGAAGGCAGCCCAGGATATTCTATGAGCTGGATACAATATACTCCCAGATGTCTCCTTTGTGTTATTCATCTACAGCCATGGTTCTCAAACATGCACATGCATATGAATTACCTGGAAATCTTGTTGAAATGCAAATTCTGATTCAGTAAGTCTGGGGTGGAACAAGAGAGTCTGCACATCTCACCAGCCCCAGGTGTTATTCATATTTAGGGTCTGCAGACCACACTGTAAGTAGCAAGGTACAAGATCATGACTGACAACTGTGGCCTGCAAGATAAATTTGGCCACTTGCCTGCTTTTGTAAGTAAAGTATGGCTGGAATGGGGCTGGGGATTTAACTCAGTGGTGCCGCCGCCTGTCTGGCAATCACAAGGTCCTGAGTTCGATCCCCAGTACCAAAAAAAAAGTATGGTTGGAATGCAGCCATGCCAGTCACTTACATATTGTCCATGGATGCTTTTACACTGTGACAGCAGAGTAAAGAAGTGGCGACAGAGACTTTATGCCCCACAAAGCCTAAGACACATTTACAATTTGGCTTTTCACAGGAAACTGTTCTAAACCCTATCCTGGAGAATACTTAGTATTGAAACTAAGAAAAAAAAGAGGAAATGATATTGTATTTGGATGAAGAAACTTATATTATGCTATGAATTTCCATTAATAAGAGGAAAGTTTGACAACAAAAAAATTGATCATTTTCATAGAAACTTAAAGAGTCATAGATTGTCTATAAATGAATTGAAGAAGAAACATTCTAAAATTCCATGGCTCTAGAGCAGATGCCCTACTCTCTCAAAATATTATAGAAGGCTGAAAGAATAACTAGCAAAATCTTGTGTGTTGTCAGATGTTGACCATAAACAGAGCTCAGAACCACAGAAGTTTATGAAGTATCTTAGATTAGTTGAAAATAATGTGCTTCTGCTCTTCACTACTTTAGTATTGTTTTTTAGCTACTAAGAGAATCCTTTTTCTTCAATGAGCAACCTGTAACAACAATAATTCAGCCTTAACTGCATGATACAGCATCTTTCCCAAATTATTGTTCACAAACAATATAACATTTGATCTTCTCAATACAGGGTAAATTAATTCAACTTGATGCAAAGAAGCAGTAATATATTTTTCTCAATGAGCTCCTATTGAACAGGAGAAACAGTCATAGAAATAAACATTACCATCCTGCAATAAATGCCATACAAGGGTGGATGGGATACAGGTGTGGCTCACAGAAACACAGTCTGCAGTAACCTGCCACTTCAGATTTATCTTACAGGTCTTTAAAATGGGAGAAGAACTTGTGAGGAATGAGAAGATTGTTACAATAAAAATGTAAAGATCACGATAGCATTTTACTGAAAAAGTTCTCATATGATAGAAATTTTCATATAGGAAAATTTAAGCTGGGAATTTAGCTCAGTGGTTCCACCGCCTGCCTAGCAAGTGCAAGGTCCCATGTTCGATTCCTGGTTCCAAATAAAAAACAATCAAACAAAAACAAAAAAAGAAAATTTAAAATTTGAGGCTCAGAATTAATATAGATTAATTACTAAAATAAGATTTATACTGAAGTCTTTTAACCATAACATTGGTTCTTTTGCTGCTATACTAAGTTTTCAAGGATGGTTTTCTTCAGAGGTGATAGAATGAGTTTTTAATGACAGTTAATAATGTTTTCTATGTAGCAAGTCTTGTCTCCTAAAAGTCAATGCCAATAGATAGATGTTGCATATTAGAAGCTTCCCCTATTGTGACTACAAATATCAGGCATGAGTGAGGGGTGATGAATGAAGAACACAGTACTATGTTCCTGGCAGTAGAATGCAGTGCATTCTGGCTGATAATATGTAAATAGCTATAATTCTCAGTGCAGTTACCTACTGATTCTAGAATAAGCAAACCTCTAAAATATGAGATTTCTTCATTCTTTATAATTAAGATACCATTCTCCAATCTAGAGATGGAGACACACACCTGTAATTCCAGCACTCTTGGAGGCTGAGGCAGGAAGATCACAAATTTAACCCCAGCCTGAGCAACTTACCAACTTAATAGGATCCTGTCTTGAAATAAAAAACAAAAAAAGGCCTGGGGTTGTAGCTTAGTTTGAAGGACCTGGGTTCAATTTCCAGTACTGGAGAAAAAAAGAGATATCATTCTCTAATTACTTTTTTGTACCAGTCAGAATTGTTCTTCGGTCTTATTTCGGGTACCATCCAAACAGCAAGTATTATGCTTAGGCCTTATTTCAGTGCTACTTAAAAATAAAAAAATTCCGACACCATCAAACAAAGCTTCCTATGTCACGGTAATTTAGCTATGGAATATGTATGCGGAAGCTGAGTATGTATGAAACAAGATAGAGTGAAAGCCCCAGGGAATGATGTGGTGTTTTATTTTACAGCATATTGAAGTACTTTATAATACCACAGATTCGGTTACATGTTTTCTTTATGGAATGACCTATCTGCCCGATCCTCTTTCCAATATAATTCAAAAGGCACTTATTGCACATCTCAACTCTGAGCCTAGTCCCCCACAAGGCATGTGAGTAAAAGAAAAATATTCTATAATGAGCTTCATGCTGCACTCTCAAGGGGCTCTACTCTTATGGAGGAGATTTGCGAGAATGCACACAACTCCTGCAGCAAAAAGCCACTCCTAGTGAAACAGAGGGCCAAAATAAGTGGAATGGCAAATGAGTGCTACAGAAGGAGATACGGGATTGAATAGGAATTGTAATAACATTGTCATGTTCCAGCCACTTTATAAGTTAACTAAGATCCTCCCTATAATCAATTAACTGTTCTCTCTGGACAGCAACCCATCTGTGCCTCAGCTGTCAGGCCATGTAATCAGCATGTTTCATTTGACTGAGATCAGCTGGTCTACTGTGCCTATGTTATGATTTCAACCCTATTCCCTGTAATGCTTCTGTAATGCAAAATCTAATGATTTTTTTTTTTCTTTAACCTGCCTGGTCTCCAGAGGTGGTGTGTGTGATTCAGTCTCTACAGTAAGGTAAACAGTGTGGTTTGGAGGTCAGCACAGCAGGTTAGAAAGCAATAGAAACAGCTGTACAGCCAAAGAAAGTGCTTAAGATTCTTTTGAAACTCACTTTGGTCTTTAGCACCAGGAAAAAAAGAAGAAATCAAAGGTACTAGTACTCCTCACCCTTTTGATAAATATAAATTTTCATAAATTAGTCAAACACATCTCTAAGGGCTGGTTTAGTGTAATCTCAGATGAGAAACTCATATTTAATTAATTTCAGTAAAGTTAAGAGGTGGCAGATAGGCTTCCTTTATCTTTGTGTAATTGGAATCTAATTACAAAGAGGTCATTCATTCATTCATTTTCTCAGCAAATATTTGTTTAACTGTCTGAAGCCATTTTTTCAACTAAAGCAAAACTCATTAGATAGTTTTGTGTTGCATTTATTTTCTTAATTTTAGATACATGATTAACTCCCCAATGATACCCTTGGCTTAAGAGAAGATTTGAGAAATTGTACATAAAAAATGTTTGCCACCTATAACCACTTCCTAATTAGCCAAATCTGTGCATTTGGAATTAAGTGACTTTGACTTATGAAGCACTGTTACAGATTAGTTTAAATAATCTTTAAAGTTCACCAGCTAACCAATGAGCTTTGTTGGCAATAGATTATCTAACCCTCATCATGCCATACTGTTATTTAGTTGTTGTTGTTCCTGAAGATCAGTGTTTCTCACGGTGCATATCTGTAATCTCAGTTGAGATTACTCTGGGAGGCTGAGGCAGGAGGATCACCAGTTCAGGCCTAACCTGGGAAATGTAGTGACTTAGCAAAACCCTGTCTCAAAAAAAAAAAAAAAATTAGAAAGGACAAAAAAAAAAATCACTACTTCTCAAACTTGTCTGTACACTGAAATAATTTGGAAAAATTTTAAAGCTACCTATGCCTGGTATTTAGTCCCAAAGAGATTGATTTATTTGGTCTGAAATGTCTTAGTCCATTTGGACTGCCAAAAAAAAAAATTTTGACTAGGCAACTCATGAACAACAGAAATTTATTTCTCACTGCAGATTTAGTGTCTGGTGAGGACCTCAGCTGTGTCATCACATGGCAGGCAGAAGGCAAGGGAAAGCTCCCTCAAGCCTTTTGTGTGTGTGTGTGTGTACCAGGGATTGAACTCAGGACCTTGTGCTTGCAAGGCAGGTGGTGGAACCACTGAGCTAAATCCCCAGCCCCTGGAGCCTCTTTTATAAGGGTACTGATTCCACTCGTGAAAGTGGAGCCCTTGAGGCACTTAAGCATTTCCCCAAGGCCTTGTTTCTCAATATTATCACACTGGACATCAGGTTTCTATGTGTGAATGTTGAGGGGCCACCAGCATTCACTCAGGTTTTACTTAAGCACCCTCAGTGTTTCCCATGTGCACTCAGGAACACAAGCTACCACTCTGAGTTTAAAAACACAAACATCTGACAATGTCACATCTTTGCTAACAATTTGTAAGTGATTCAACAACCCTGTTAAGTACTAGATAAAATCCAGAATTGCTAATATAGTTGTCCACGCTTGCAGAGAACAAGGCCCTGTTTCCATCTTTCTCCCTCTCCAGGCCACAGGTCTTACAACATGCCACTTCTAAGTCTGACTCTCAGTCTTGAACAAACTATTCCCTTTGCTGAAACTCTCTTTCCTTACCTCTTTTTCTGGCTAATTTGTACTGATCTTTGGTTTTGTTTGAAGTGTTGCTTCTTTAAGCAGAACATTTTCAATCCTACTCCATGAATCTCATCCTAATGATGTTTCCCTGCCATAACACCTCACTTGTTCATTATATGGAAGCTGAAGGAGTTTTGAGGACAAGAACCTTGCCTACTTTTTACTGCCAGGTACCTGGCATAGTGCCTGGCACCTTATAGGAGCCCAATAACTATGTGCAATTGAATCAGTCATGGTCCAGTCAAAAAAAGAAACCACACTAAAAATTTGAACAAGGAAAATGTGTCTGCAAAATTTTTAACTAGTAAAATCTGATTAACTACTCAACAACATAACGAGGACTCATAGCAAATGTTGGGAGCAGTCATATCCCCAAGATAAAAGAAAATATTCAAAGAAAGAACTAAAACTTTGGAAGACAACCAGTTCATCCCCAAGCTGAGGTTTAGACCTTATTGGAGTGGGTACAGTTACAACCTGCTGAATACAGAAAACTTTACAGGGTTTTGTGGGCCATTGTCTGGTGGGGACTCTGCAAAAGACTACTTGTCAAGATGTTGGCAAATTCGGTGGGTGTGTTGGAAAGGAAGCTGCCCATTGGGCACTAACACTAGCTGTTCTGCAGGAAGCTTCTGCTGAGGTGCTGAAGAATTCCCCTGGAGTCCCCACTCAGTGCTGAAGGAGGAAGAGAACAGCACAGTTAATTCTTTCTCTGTTATTCCTGTGATGTCTCTCTAGCGCCCTCTATTGACAATCAAACATTGAACTAGCTCTCAAAAGTGAAATGGCTATAGGCTCCAACCTCACAATCACAAAGGAAAGCAAAGAGCAGAGGCAATCAACTAATGGCAACCGCTGTCATAGATGACATAGTTAGATGACAGATAGATATAGCTAGATAGATGATAATATCCAGTAAAAACAAAGAAAATATAAATGTTTCACAAATGTAATAACCAACAAGTTAAAAATAAAACAATAAAAGGATGAAGGCTTGATAGTCACTTCCTCCTGTTAAATTTCTTATTATGTCTTTTTTTCTATTCAGAGCTCAAACCCCAAACCATATTGATGATTGCCTTTTCATCCATCCTTATTAGAGTTGTACCTTTCTTGCTATAGATCTGAAAAGCTATTTAGCTTGAGTAAAGACAAATTTTGGATTAGGAACTTGATGGTTGTGCTTAATGGAGATATGGACACCAAATCCCTTTAATTCTACTTTTGAGGAGATCATGGTACCAATGTTGCAAGCAGTGAAAAAGCAAAAATCAGAGAAAATAAATTAATCGGGATAGTGCTTGTCATACTTTCATATCATTAAGAATGTTTGAGTGCCAAATGAAAGCTTTGATGCAAAAATTAGAGCACAGAATTGCAAGATTCTTTTGATCCTTAATCAGTGCTTCTAACTTCTGCAGAATATCAACTGTAGCAAAGAATTATTAGTCTTCTGCTGTATTTAAACTTCTGCTTTATTTAATAAGCAAACAGTGAAAACAAAATGCACATAGCAAGAAGACGATCTTTAGCTAGCGCAGGGACTGAATAAACAACCATCCATTCCTGCCTGTCTTTTCACACAATCACGTAATTGACTCAGAATCAAATGAATTTTTGAAAGCAATTAAGTTTGCTTAAAAATACTCATACATTTCTAAGAGCATAATTTTTGGAAGCCTTTCTAAGATGCAATTCAATAAGGTTTATAAATAAAAGAATAATTAATATGTAGAGAAAAAGCTTTATTCTAAAGATATAAGCCATGCAATATTAATCACCCACTCTCATTCCATAAAAAGAAACTAAATCTTCAATGCTAAGAGAATTATGGTACCATTTCATGGTAGACATTCTCACAGCCACTTAGAAAAAACGCAAGGGCAAGATTATCTCATAATCATTGTGTGTTAAGTGCGAAGAAAATGAATAACAAAATTATGTCCCTTATATACTCACAACTAAAAACTGAACAGAAGAAAGTCTGGTAGGCTTGTTAAATCATTTCTGTAGGATGATTTTACAGAAATAAAGATACCAGGTTAAAAAGGAAAGCAAATTTAAAATTAACAGATTGTCTTCCAAAAAGTTGTTACACCACATTGACTTTCCTATTGGTGGTGCGTTTTCCATCTTTTCTGCATATTCTATAACATGTGTAGATAACATTGTTGGGGAAAATAACTTTTGTATTTTGTTTCAAAACTTTCAGTTCAGTTTCTGAGATAGTATCAATATTTTGATAAATGGAATAAAGGCAGCATAACTGTCTACTTCTTTCATAGCTCCCATTTTTCCTGAGAGTAAAAGATTGTGTCTGGTATGCCAAGCTGTATTTAATTCATCCAATTGTCATATTTAGTTAAGCAAATACATACAATTTGATCATTGAGAAGCTGTGGGAAATACAAAAATAAATCAGTACTGGATTCTGCTCTTAAGTAACTTATAGTCTGATATAATTAGATAACTATGAAATTAGGTAGAGAAAGAGGGAGAACTATCCCCAGCATGGTCATGGGCCTGTAAGTGCTTAATGTGGCTTGAAAAGTGCAAGGATAGACACTCCATATGGGACCCTAGAAAATATCTTCTTAGAAATACAAAGAAAATCATGGCAGAGACTGAAAAGTCCTATGTTCTCACCTTTATTTTTGATAATGATAATCTTTCACCAATGACACTCAAATTCAAGAATATTTTCTATTACCCACCTTTCATGCATGGTACTACATTTACCAAGCAACAATCAGGTTCCAGGCTTGAGACTCGGTTCTATGAAAAAACAAAAACTTTACATGAAATAAACTTAACATAATTTATATTAAAAATGACTAATTCTTGAATTGGGCAACACTCAAAACCAGAGGCTCAGACAGCTCCACTCTAGCAGTGAAGCAGTGAGGTTTATAGGCTAAACATGGAACTAAAGAAATGACCTGATTGGCTTCAGCCAGATGTTGGCCTTATCTGGATATGATTGGATGCAAGGTCCCTAACTGTAGAACCAATCAGCTAGTTGGCTGGTTATGAGTGAATGAAGTTTAAGTCAAGACTAGTCAGTTACAAGGACTGCTTGTAAGTTTTAATTTGCCTATGTAAGGGTTCCAGGCATAGATACAATACTATGCTAGAGATCTTCAGGTTACTTTGCTTTAACACTAAGAATATCTATTTTTTTATATATTTTTAAATGATAAAATAAAATATTTATTTTTTAAAATATTTCTAAACTCAAATTATTTGCACTTATACTCTAGTAAAGAAACAAATAATACAATTCAGTGTGAGCAAATACTTAGGGTTGGAATATACAAATCATATGGTAGGTGTTATGTTTAAACTTTTAAAAACTTCCAAAATGTCCCATTAACAGATATGCAGTGATACTTCATTTTGGCTTTAATTTTCTGTATTGACCAATGATATTGAGCAACTTTTCATGTGCATATTTGTTTCTCCCTATATCCTCTTTTGTGAACAGTCTGTTCAATTCTTTGTCTTATTTGTTTATTGGGTAGTTTACTTGCCCATTATTGAATTTCAAGGATCCTTCATATATTCTGTATCAAGTTTTAAAAATATACGCTTTGCAATTATTTTCTCCTCCTCTATACCTTATCATTTCATTCTCCTAACTTGAGCACAAATATTCACAGAAGCCTTATTTATAATAGCCAAAAGATGAAAACAAAACAAATGTCCATTAATAGGGGAATGGATAAACAAACTGTGACACAGCTACACAATGTTATATTATCACCAATAAAATGGAATGAACTTTGATTTACACAGCAAGACAAATAAATCTCAAAGCTACTGGAAGAAGTAAAAGAAGCCAAACAAAAAAAGAATATATAATGATGATTTTAGTTATTCAACACTCTAAAAATCTCAAACAAGTGTATAGTGACAGAAAGGAGATGAGTGGTTGCTTGTGGAGGCCAAGGGTGGCCGGGGTTAAGGAGGAACTGGCGGAAAGGATTACAAAGGGCATAAAGAGATTTGTGTATGTATGTGTGTGGTAGGGGGAAGGTGCCCTGGTGATTGAACCCAGGGAATGCTGATTTACATTCCCACCCCCAACCTTCTAAAAACAATTTTATTTTGAGACAGAGTCTTGCTAAGTTGATCAGGTTGGCTTTGAACTCATGATCCTCCTGTGTCAGCCTCCGGGGACTTTAGCTGGGACTACAGATGGAACCACTATCCCCAAATTTTTGAAGGTGACAGATATGTTCATTATCATGAGTGTGGTGATGGCATTAGTTATAGTCATGTAAACACTTGCCAGATTGTACAATTTAGACATATATGTCAGTTACACCATGCTATTCATAAGCATTTTGAGAAATATAATATAGATTATTATAATTTACTATAGAAGATCAGAGAAAGGGCATCTAGTCTTCACTTATAGCCAAGACAGGCTTATAGAAAGAAATAGGACTCACATTGAGCCTTAAAAAAGGGACAAGACAGGAAGAATGTACATGCTACCCTTCCCATCCTGAGCAAAGCAGATCTCAAATTATTCACAGCATTCTCTCTCCTTGAGCCTACATGCCACCTTGTTCTCTTTCTTTTAAATTGGATATTTGTCTATTTAGCATTCATTCATCACAAAGCCAGCTGTATTAACATATTTGTTTCCTGTATTCTTTGTTTGATTTTTTTGTTTGTTTTGGTACCAGAATCGAACTCAGGTCTTTGCACTTGTGAGGCAGGTGGCAGAACCACTGAGCTAAATTCCTGGCCCTGTTTCCTGTATTCTTGATAATCTGACATTTGGGAGCCTTACAGATCCAAAAAAAGACTGCCCCTCCCAGGAACTGCTAATTCCTAAAGATAATAATAACAACTTGAACAAAAGTATGCCTTTCGTATGCAAAGCAACCAATCTCAAGTTTATCTCATTTTCTTCTTTCTCTAATTTTCACACACCAAGCCAATGTTTCCCCTGCTCTAAACTATTCCAATACAAGACAACTAGGAAGACCACTCCTATACCCCAAAGCCTTCAGGAAGCACTCAAACTAGCCAGTCCTATATTGTTTCCCCTGCCCTGGCTCAGTTCTCCCAAGGAAGCCCAGGAGGATCATGGCTTAAGGGCTCCTTTGCTTCTGCTTCTGCTTCTTAACCAAAATCTGCACTCCTCCTGGGGCCCTGCATGCTGAGTCTGGCCTCTGGTTTCCGGGAATTGTGGGTAACATTAAACTATTCTTTCAAAAGTGACCTCTTCGTGTAGTCACTCACCCAACCCTAAAAATTAACAGCAAGACACAGAACATCTGATGGTCATTCTCAACATACACTCTATGTAGGTGGTACTGGTCTGAAAGTAGTAAGATGAGAGGTAAAATTTACTTGTCGTCTCTGGAATACCAGTCATTCTAGTCATAAAAGTGTGCAAGGATTTGGGGATATTCTGTGTCCAATTCTGGTTCTCAATAGTTCTTTTATGGAACTGGAACTGGTTTACCACAAGATTGCAATTGTTCTTAGGATCTCATCTTAACAGCTCAAGGTGGGAATTCCCCTGCAGCTGACTGACTGGGCAGGTGCGCCAGGAGATAAAGAGTGGGGAAGAAGGACAAAGAAGTCAGGGAAGCTAGGTAAACTGCTGCCTTCTCAGCTGGAGTCTTTGTTTTACTCTGACCACACTGGGGACTCTGGGACCAAAACTGCACAGCAGAGCTCCTCTCATCTTTGCCTCTTGGATGAATCAGCCACTGGCTACGTGCTGCAGGGTTCATGTAATGGGGAGTGGATATCTATGGGCGGTGACTTTCCCAGCAAGCCAGAGATATAAGAAGAGACAGTGAGCTATTAGCAGTAAGCACACAATGAGGCTGGGAGCTGAAGTGCCAGCCTGAAAAGGGGTGTCTGGATGAACACCTAGACTTTGATCACCCTTTTGCCACTTCCTCTGCACTATAGCTTTAGAACAGGGCTCCTAAATTTAAACACCCATAGGAAAAGGCATAAAATGAACGGGATGACTGTATGCACAGAAGGCTATTTCTCTACTCAAAGGGCAAAGAGATGTATAAGAACAACAAAAAGACAGTGTTGGCCTTGGTGTCCAGGAGAATAGAAGAGCTAGGGACCGGATCACTGAGGAGCAAAATTAGCTCTGGCCTGTGTTTTCATGCAAGGATATGAGTTCAGCTTTGGTATGTCTTTCCAAATGTTTAAGAGCCATCAATCTGAGTTTTGATGTGAAGGTTCCCAATTTCTAAGCATTATACCCAATTAAAAATAATTTTACAAACACTAATTGCAAATTGACCTATGGGTAAATGATATGCAATCTCTTCTTTAGGAAAGTAGTGAAACTGTAGTTACTCTTCATAAAAAGTTTCCCACATTTTTGGAGCCCAGAATGTATAAGGTAGGCCAAAAAACAAAACAGAAAAAACCAGGCATCCCTTTTATCTATCATACTATATTATAGAAAGCTAAAAATGAAATAAAATATAAAGACAAAATAATAAAAAAGACCCAAAGCACACCAGAAATAGTCTGCTCATCCAAGAGAAAGTCATACAGCCATGCAACATAACTTTTCCATGGGCTATATGACCTCTTTGAGAATCAGATTAAAGCAATAGACTCTATTTTCAGAAATATGTGAAAGTATACACATTCAAATTTACATGCATTTCCTGGGCTCCGTGGAGCTCTTCAAACTCATGAGGAGACCTCAGTTTAAGAGCTCCTGACAAAGAAACACAAAGGAGTAAGACAGAACGGGCAAAGAAAAGAAAAGATGTATCACATAGAAGAAAGGAACTGCAGCTTCTTCCTATTCTCTTTACAAAGAAAGATGTGAACATCTGGTTACAAAATGTTGCCCCAAGTCTAAAACTCTCTGAGGACATGTCACAAATGGTGAAGATACTTTGAATGCTGCTGTCAGGTGACCATAACCTGGGGAAGTTGACTACAAAGAGGCCCCACCACTTCGGCCTCATAAGTAAAGAAAGAACATTCCAAGTCAGCATCTTAGCAGCCTGACAGATTTGGCTTCCTCATCAAGTGGCTGATTTGATGTTTATTTTATTTCCAAAAGTTAAATACATCAATTCAAATGAACTCTTTGTTAAGAGAGATTGTTCACAGTGAAAAGAGAGTGAACCCTCGCCAGGACTGTGATGTGAATTGCCCGTGTCCACTGCTGGATACCAGTGCCTTACGCAAATGTGGTTGGCAACCCTACAGGAGTCACTAGTCAATGAGAACAAAAGGTGCCACTAAGCCTGACTGTAAAACCCAGATCCAGAGGCAAGCACATCTGATACAAACTCTGCTACTCACTGGCCATATCTCTAAGCTTCTTGATTTTTTTCTTTGCCTCAATTTTCTACTCTAAAATGAAGCTATAGTAACCACAGAACAGTGAATAATTATTCAATGCAAGACACAGATCCCTGGGCAGAAAAGTGGGTGGCTTTCCCTCTATGCCAAGTAATGTGCCAAGATGTGGTTAAATCTGCTAAGAAAACAATGATGCTACCTGGTGAGTCTATAAATAGGCTGCTGCAGGACAAGTAGAATGAAGTATGCACCTGATCAGGTTATTTTACAGCACTCACTTTTTTATTTTTAGAAAAACAAAGTGTCTTCATCACTATTTGGTGTATGCTCATTGAGACCCAAACATATAGATTTTCTTGCTCTTCAATTGTGGACGCAATTTTAAATTCTGTCACTAACAGCCTTATTAACCCAGATGTTAATTTGCACAGTTCTCTGCTTAGATCAGTGTGTTTCCTTTGCATTAAACAGGAGCTGATTCTTTATTCCAAGTCTTACCAATGTCCCCTCCTAAGACATACTTTCTACTACTGACAACCTGCATGGTATGTAGAGGAGCATGTGGAGATGAAGTGAAATCTCTCAGGAGGCAGAATAATGTAGTTCAAAGAAGCCCATATCCCACACATCTGCCTATATCCAGAGGGCCAGAACCATTAAGAAACAATGTAATTCACACTGTGTTTCAATATCACTGTGCCTCTAGATTGTTTCGAAGTAAATAGGACTCCTGACAGTCACCTGTAATTGATTACCCAGCCTTGTCCGGCACTTTCTATTGTTTTTATTTGTAATGAAACTGAGAACTCAATTCTCAGCAATCTCTCAGGGTCTCTTAGAGGCTATTTCATAAAATTAAAGTTTTTCTCTGATCAAAAAAAAAAAAAACCTTTTTCTCCCAAAGTGCAAAGGTCTGAATTAAGCCCAGCTTGGTAATTGACTGGAAGGCATTAGGCTACATATATTCTGACTGCTTAATGAAAGGGTGAAGATAAACTAGCATTTTCTGAGCATTTATTATGTACAAGTCTCCATTCAAGAGGCTTCACATAGTCAGTTTTGTCATTTTTGTGCTCACAACCAACTTCAGAGAATGGTGCTGCTGTCAACATCTTGTACCACAATGAAAACTCAGCATTGACCTACTTAGAAAAAATGACGTTTGGGGGCAGGTTTTTGCTCTGCCTTTTTCAGCTATATGACCAAAGGCTGAGTCAGTTTCCTTATGCCTAATAAGGAAAAATGGAATATCCCTGTAGTAGGTCTCCCTGAGTTAATGAAAGCAGAAGCACTTAGCACCGTATGAGGCACAGGCAGGCAGTTCCTCTCTCGGGGATCTTTCTAAGGATCAAAGGGTGTGTGTGTGTGTGTGTGTGTGTGTGTGTGTGTGTGTGTGTGTGCGGTTATAGTACTGAAAATATTGGGTAGAAAATTCTCACACATGACTGGTCTAAGATAGAAGACATGGGCAGATTCTTCTTTGGGCTATTTTTCATTCTCCACCTCTGTTTCTAAGCATGTGTTTTCCTTGCTTTTCTGCAGTCTTACTCTCCTCATCCCACCTCTTCTCTTTTCTGCCTCCTCTATTCTTCCTACTAAATGGTATCTCCTTGCAGATTGTCAACCTAATTCTCCAGTAGGAGACTCTCTGTCTTCAAAGCACCTTTGTGACCTCCACAACACAAAGGCATTAGAGGACCTCCTGCCATCATGACATCCACAAGAAGCTACTGGGCCTGGTGGAAGACTGAACCACTGCTGCATAAGCACCTCTTATTAAAAACTCTTGGTGTGGTTTTCATTTCTTGAAACCACTTCTTTACATATGTATAATAATCTACCTAAAAATGAACCCTATGGATTTGAGGTGAAGGTATAGTATCTTTACAATCTACCTAGTCAGTTTCAAGACCATGAAGGGAGGACCAGCACTGAAATCCCAGGAATAGCTGATAATCACACATGTGACTTCTTTTGGTTCCATTCAATTACTGCAATCACCTTGTTTCTCTAAGTATTGACATGCAATTTTCCATGCCTGTTTTCTTTCTTGGTCTTTGTCTACTTATTGGCTGGAAAATCAATGTATGCACTCTACTCTTGAACCTCATGAATCTGAACAAATTGAGGAAACTAACACTTCTGTGGCCTGATTTTCTTAAAGGCTGAAAGGCATAGTTGCAAGAAAAGCTCACTGTCACCATGTCTTTGTTTTCCATTTGGGGCCATTACAGCAACAATGAATAATGGTGGCAGCCTCCGTGGTATGCTTTCTATGTGTTAGATACCATGCTAAGTCATTTTTTCAACTCTGGGAAGCACTGTTTCTGCATTCTCTTATCCAAACTCTGAGAACCTTATCTGCATTCTACAGATGAGGAAACTGAGTTTAAGTAGCTCTGTCAAAAATAAATATGAATTGAAAGGGAATGAAATGTCTTCTAAGGAAGAGATGCATGAGCTATGGAAGTGGGAAAATTCATGGGTTTCCAGCTGAATAAACTTGAACTCACATCTCAGGGACTTGTCTACTGAGTACCCCACTAGAGCTGCTGGAGAAACCTCTGTTTTCTCATCTCTAAAATAGGAACAGTCTTTTCTATTACACACACATTATCGTGGGAGTTGTTATTAGAATAAGATTATATAGCATCTGGACCATACAAAACCCTCTGCAGGGATCCCTCCCTTATGACTGCAAGGAGCAGATATGAGAGCCCCTGTATGTTGTCAGACATTTTTTACTCTCTTATGATATAACCCGGCCAGCTGGCCTTTCAAGGTAATGCTCATCTCCAGATGCTAACCAATTTTGAAAATATGTATTTATTACCCAGCCACCCTTTAGGGCCATTATTTTTTCATGGAGACCTATCTTAGTTCATAGACCATTGGCCCAAGTCATCATTAAAAGCTAATAAGAGTGTTTTGTCAATTCAGGGGTCATGCATAAACACTAAGTCTTTGCACTACGGATCTTCTTGCAGCATTTTTAAACTCATTACATATTTCGACTATGGATCTTTAATGTACATTGGTTGGTTGTCTGTTTTTGTCAAAGAATGCCAGTGAGTCAACTCCAATAGCCCATCTCTCCTGGGGTGCTTTGATTGTCACATGAGCTCACCAGGACCACATATCTTGCATGTGTGATCCTGGGCCCAAATCTGTATGTTCCAGGCAAACTCAAATCCCTGAAAGTAATGGCTTAAAATAGGAATGCTGACACCATCGTAACTCAGACAGCACAAATGCAGGGCTGTAATTTTCTACGCTACTTAATCTCCTGTACAAAAACTCTGTTGCTCAAGAGAATTCTTCATTCAGTCCAGGGGAGAAAAAAATATTCTCTAAAGGATGTAATAAGTTAACAAACCAAATTAGTATGTAGTAGGGTTTTGTGGCTCTTATCATCCACATTAACCTCAGGGCTCTCCAGGGCTAATATCTTTAGTTGTGCTGTTTTTGCTTGCTGTCTCCAGACCACTAACCTTATTTCTCTATGGGGGAATTGAAAGCCCTGCTCTTTGCAAATCTCCCTCTGATCTTCAATCTCTTTGGTGGAGCTAAGCCTTCCGTTTCCAAGGTCAAATGAGCTAAGCCTCTTCCAAGACAAGCTGACTCCTGACTGATGCAATAAGGGGCTACTCTTTTTAGCAGACCCTTGCACCGGCATGATTAAAATACTTCCCCATTTGAAATGCAACTTCTTTATGCATGCTTGAAGACCTCAGAAGTGACACACAGAGCAGCAGTGCCACCTACTGGTTTTGCCATAGCAGCAGCACAATTTTTGCTGCATTGTTGCCTGTGGGTCTCTATTTCTGTTAGAGAAACTAGTCTGCTCACTTTGAGACTCTGTTGCCCATATGATGGTCAAACACTGGAACGCTTTTAACACCTTTCTTTTTAGTTCTCTGTATGATGAGATACCTTATCTTCAGGGCCTAAATTTTGAGATGGAGGGGAAATGGAAAAGGCAAAATAGAAAATATGTGAAATGTTTCTTGTGGATTCCTGACGGTATCATCTCTAGGTCCCTGTGAGTGTTCCTGTTCAAGCAGATATGTCTCATGTTAGTGATGGGGGGCTTATTTGCATAGCTGGCACAATGGCATATGGTCAGCTTCTGCATCTGTTTCAGATGAGGAAAATGATGGTCCAATTAGGGATTTTTACCTGATGCAGAAAGTATATGCTTTCCCTTCGGTTATAGGAAAGCTGCCTAGTAAAATATCACATTATACAATGTCACATCACAGCATCTATCATATGACATAACACAACATCATGACAAAAATGCCACAGCAAAGGGACTGCATGTAACACTGGCTAAGTGCCAAATTGGACCAGGTGGTTGGTGCTATTCTCACAAGGCCAAGGTCTAGAGTTCAACTTTTAAGGAGAAATTTCTATATCTTCTGTTCCATAAGGAGGGAGAATTAACATTTACGGATGCAGGATGCCTTTGTGAACTATGCTGTCCTATTTAATTCTACCAGGTAGTCAATAGGTAAGCATCATTATCCCCATTTACAGAAAAGGAAACTGAGGCTCTTCAGATTAAGCCCTTGCATGAGGTCACAAGCAGTAAGTAATAATATATTAGAATCCAGATCCATATCTGTCTGCATTCAAATCTTGTGCTTAATACTATCCCTTGACTGGCTGACTGTCTTGAAAATGAATTCCTTAGTGAGGAGTATTAAAGCACGTTTCAAAATCCTGTCTCCCTCTGTAGAAATAACTCCACAGGCTTACTCCTAGGTGATAAATAGCATCACCTTCATCAATGACACACAAAAGTACATTAAATATTAGCTACAGCAAAGAAGGTTATAATATACCTTTCCTAAAGGAAAAATTACAACTCATTCAAAACCTCCAATGAGCCCATTCTATTCACCTGTCACTTGATGGACCACATTACAGGATATTCATATTTTCTAAAAGTGAAAAAGATGCTCTGCATTCTCAATGTCTTCAAGTGACTTATCTCTTAATTTCCTAGAAAATTATAAGTCGTGTGTTTATTTTCTTTATTTTTCTGAGATGGGGTCTCACTGTGTTGTTCAGTCTGGCTTTGAAGTTCTGGGCTAGAGTGTTCCTCCTGCCTCAGCCTTCCAAGTAGCTGAAACTACTGGCACATGCCACTATACCTAAGTAGGTCAAGTATTTTTAAAGACACTATATATAAACTCATTTGGACATCAGAATAATTACCACCACTATACTGAAAAAGCTCAGTCACATTCACTGATGACTTCCATGTACACACATTTAATGTTCAATTTTCTAGCCCCAATAGCTCAGAAAGAAGAAATGATCCTCCAGTCACAAGAGACAAGGCAAAGATTACACCTCACATTTGGGCTAAATGGGGCAGTGGACTCCTGATGGCACTCAAGCTTTGGGATAATTCATTGCTTTTATATTACAAAACAACATATATAAATGTTAAAATTACACTGAAGCATCAGAATAAACATAAATATTACCCATAATACCATCACTCAGATTGCTATTGTTAACATTTTTATTTTATTTTATTTTATTGGTACATATTAGGTATACAATATAATGACATTCATCATTGGAAATTTGCACCTTTACATAATCTCTCTTGGTTCTTATTTTTTCCCCCTTCCCCTGCCCTCCCT
>NW_004624736.1:31908723-31934083 GCF_000247695.1 Heterocephalus glaber | reverse complement strand
TAGTTCTCTTTTTCAGTTGGGTCTTTCTCTGCTTTGGGGATCAAGGTGATGCTTGCTTCCAGGAATGAATTTGGGAGTATCACTTCCCTTTCAATTTCATTCAAGAGTTTGAACAGCAGAGGCAGGCGATAGCAGGCAAAGGTGGAAGGGAGAAGAAGACAGAGACTCAGTGTGAGGGCAGTTAACTACACCAATCCTCAAAAACAATGCAAAACTTTCCTTCAAGTCTGATCAACTCACTCACACTGTATGAGTTTGAGGGATGTAGCTGGAGAAGGGAAAGAAGTTTCTAGGTAGAATAGTACAGAGACAGCATATAAAGGAGCCTATAGCCTAAGGATGAACATTAGGAAAACACAACCCTTTGATGAGTAACAGAAACTCAGAGGAGTGCTTTACATGTCTGCTGTCTATCCTATTGGGATATTCAAGGCAATTCAATTCAGACTCAAAACTTACAGGAACCTCAGCTAACATCTGAGCTCTTATGTTTGAGATTATGCAGTGATTGCAGGATTTATGTACCCTTGTCCCTCCCCTCCATATGTTCGCTATTACCACGTGCCTTTACAAACCTTGCCAGGACAGTCTACAGACTGTCCACTTTGCTCTTCTCTCCTGCTGGAGGTCTAAGGACCTGATCTTGCACAGGAAACATTGTGGGGCAGGGAGAGAAAATGGTTAGGTTTGCACAAGCGAGTGAGGTGTAAAACAGGAAGGCTGTTTTTCCCAGAAGTCCTCTAAAAGCTAAACTTCGTGCAGCCTGAGTTGCTGACAAGGAAACTTTCCCTGATACAGAAATATGTACTATGTTATGAACAGTAAATAGGTGGAATTTTTGGAATCCCAAAATTTTTAAATCTATCAAAATCTCAGGACAAATTATTTTTCCCAAGAGCTAAATAATATCCAGGTCTCTCCATCTATCATGTGTGGGTTCGTGTGTCCATGCCAGAAAAGTCATTAGTAAGAGAAAACTGATGTGAAGGGTTGTTTGTGATATTTCACGAGTGATAGATATGTTAAGAGCTTGGGTTAGCATGCTGCAATAGGAAAAAAACATTTAAACAAAAGATGCTAAGAATAATAGAACTTTATGGCTGGTTATTTGTAGAATTGCAGAAAAATTAGAAATAAAGTATGACTTCATATTTCCCAGCCAAGGAGTTGAGAATGAGTAGCTAAAGTGGAGAAGAGGGACAAGTAGTTTGGGTAGGAGAAGACAGTAAATTTGTTTTCTTGCTTTGGAGGTTCTATGTGAGCCCCACTGGCCAGTAGACTTGGCCAGGTAGCAGAGGAAAGTATGGGATTAAGTTGAGAAGAAAGTGAGCACCAGAGCACTGGTCTGGAAGGCTTCCACACAGGTCAATTGAAGTCAGTAAAGTGGGTCAAACCTCCAAAAGAGGGAGTGTAAAGTCAACATGCTCCATCACACACTATTGAGCTTCCTTGAAAAATTAATTATTTCCTCCTTTTCAAAGAGGGTTGTTAGCAGAAGGCATGGAGAGCTTTAGAGGTTTTTCATTTTACTTTATAATAAAGCATTCAAACTTTCGTTCATGGATTTCTAGAGTCCCTGATTTAGGGAATGCAGATAATATGATCAAAATTATAGGAGGATAAAAAAAGAGCTCTCTAAATTTATTACTTGGGCATGCTTTGGATCTACCAGGGGAGAAAAAGTGCCCTTTAGTATAAGCTAAAAACATCACTTAGTTCCTTTACTTCTGACCCTAACCTAAAGAAATAAAATGTTTAGAATCCTTGAGGAAGCACAGTACTCTTTAAGCAAGTGAACCTTTCAAGAACCACAGAGTCAGCTCCCTGAAAAAAGGGAGGTTAAGTGAGAGATTGCCTAGTAGGTTCAAGGGCCATGGGTTTAATCCCTAGCCCTATAACAATAAAGAATCTGCCCCTGTTCCCCTAACCTATGTTATCAGTCATATTTTTCCAAGTGTGGATCTCCTGAATCAAGGTTCATTTAAAATGTGAATTCTTTTGCACCAAAGAGATAAACTCTTTTTACATTTTCAAGGAACAAGTCAGGACATCCTTTCAGGAACAGTATATGAAAAGTTCCTGGTCTTTCCAAGAGTCTGAGTCCTAGATATTTAAAGGAAAATTGATTTTCCCCCTATCCATTAGCTCAAACATTATCTACTGTGCAAAACATAGGAAAAGAAAAAATAATTAGATTATGTTTCTTAGACTGAGTGGATGTAATCTTTACTCTGGAAAATTTTTGTAATCCTTCAATTTATCAAGGTGACTATTATGGAAAGGACTCATGAAACAAAGACACTATATTTGGGAAGTTTTCAAAATGGTGATGGAAGTGTTGGTTGTGCAAGTTTTACTGCTATTTTTAATAAACTGTAGCACTTACAGTTTTATTTTTTTATTTTGGAATTGGTCACTATAATAGAGATAAAAGAGGATAATTTGAAATAAGGAACATAGAAAAAATAAGGTAAACAATTAAGCTAAAATTCATTGGAATTAAATACTTTTGGCCTTGTATAGGAAAAATATGCAACTTACTCCTTTTACCACAGTTCTCTAAATATATATACCAGGTAGGACTGCCAAGGAATATCTACTCTATTCATTTCCAAACTTGCAAAGCTCAGGGTTTGTTTGTTTGTTTTTTTACTTAAACCAAGGCTTTTTCCAAATAAGGTAGCCTTTCACAAAACTGTTTCCCCTCCTACATCTAAGATCCCTGTGTCAGAAAGCCATAGAGGCTGCTATTTTCCAGAGCTGTCATTGTATTCTCTAACAAAGCTCCCTTCCCATTAGCTGAGCTAAATGCTAGAAGTGCTTTCAAACTAAGTTTTCAAAGAATCTAGGCAATTTTTACCTTTAGGTGTGGGGTCTGACTTAAGCAATTTTCCTTCCTCCTCTTGCTTGATGCTCATTGTAAGCTAAAAGAATAGTAATCATAATTCTAACTCTCCTTCAAGGATTCTAGAAATGATTTTTAAAACAACAGTACTTGAACATTTTTTTGTTTATTAAGCCATAATGTCTCAGGACTTCAGTGGATGCAGTGGAATCTGAGAGGCAGGAGAATACAATGATAATGCAGCTAAAACAGTCAACTGGATCAGCATTATAACCCTGGGGTTATCTACCAAAGCATTTTAAGAGAGTTGTATCCAAATGCAATATTGGGAGTGATGAGCAGCATCTAAAAGCAGATCTGAAGAAAAGCAGATCAGGAAGCAGATCTGAAAGTTGAGTTTCTTAATCCATTGGCAATAAGATGGACCAAACTGGCACAGCAGCTTCACAGTATCTCTCTTGTTGTCTCCTGAACCTGACTGTGAAGTAGTTCCTGAAACTCAGAATGCTTCATCAAATCTCTAAGACTTTGCTTATACTGCTTTCTTTTGGCATAGATATATAATTATGGACCAAAAACTTGGTTCTCATATAAAGTATTATGCATCAGGAATTTAAATAAAATAAGCATGAATAATGTGCCCTTGAGTAACTCAACAGGATGATGGAAAAACTAGAAATCACTGTGTCATCCCTCAAGCTCAGCTTCAGGTTCCCCCTCCTCATGAGAAGTCTTCCTTGTACTCCTCTGATCAGCAGAATTCTATGATGGTCTGCAAGATCCCTACTTTCTGGTTTATATACTTTGTATAATCTCCTTCCCTCCAATGTAAGGAGAGCCTGAATGTGATGGGATGTCACTGCTATCACTATGTTATATTATCTGGAAAAGATGAAAAGATTTTGCAGATGTAATCAAAGTCTTCAAACAGTTGACTATGAATTAATCAGAAGGAAGATTATCTTGGGTAGGCCTGACTTAATCAGGTAAAATCTTTAAATGGAGGAACTGAATCCCTCTTTGAGGGAGAGATTCTCCTGCTGGTGATGAAGAATAATCTACCATGTTGTGAAAAGCCCACATAGCATGGATCTGGGAACTGACAGAAGCTCCTGACTGACAACCAGCAAGAAAACAGACCATAGTCCTACAAACACAAAGAACTAAACTCTGCCGATAAGCTCATTAACTTGATATAGGGCCCTGAGCTTCAGAAGAGAGCACAACTCCAATATCTTACAGTTTTCCAAGATGCTGAGAAAAGGTCTACCTAACCTGTGCCTAGACTCTTGACTCACAAAATCTGAGAGATAATAAATCATGGTGTCTTAAGCCACTAAGTTTGTAGTGACTTTTTCTATTAAATAAAACATTAATACAACTACCAATTCCAGTCTACAAATTCCTAAGAATTAGAATAAAGATAGAAGATATGGCCATAGTGCATATGGTATAGTGCATATGATGTAGAACATTCTCAATAGCTATCAGGAGACTTCAATTCTGTTATTGACTCCACCAATTCAATGACTGATATTGAGCAACTTACTTTGCCTCCCTGAATCCCACCCAGTTTACTCACACACAAAAATGGAGGAGTTGAACTAGATAAAACTCTGAGACCCTCTCCTATCTTCAATATTCTTCAAGCCTATGAAACTATGTCCCCCATAGCATGGACCGCTCAGCCTCCACCCACACCACACCAAATGTTAGCACACTGTCAGCTTCTCTGAGCACCCATGAGACAGGAATTCATGAAGGTTGAGCTTTTGCAAGAGTAGAGGAATCCTTGCCTTCTTTCCTCATCTCCTAAATGTCTTCACATTTACATAAAGAGCAATACAGAGATCCTTCCAAATCTACATACCTAGAAAGATTCAGTTCATAAAAGTACACTTCATATGAAGACCTCAAAAGGATCCCTAGTCTTATATGAGGCCTCTTTAGGCCTCTGTGATTCTCTGTAGGAATCAGGAGTAACTGATTACAATCTTCATGCTGTTAACATTATTATGTCTCAAATCATATAATAATAGAGACTATTTATAAGTAGTTGATGTCAAGACTCTAACCCAGGTGTTTTATACATATTACATCTGGGCAGAGGAGGATGTAAAGATACAAAGTGAAATCCTAAATGCAAACTTTTCTCAGAAAATCAGATCTTTAACTTCATTTCTTGGCCCCAATTGCATATGCCTTACGCTACAGTACCCAATCCTAGGGTCTATCCACTCAATCTCTTGGAGAATCATGCCCAAGACTCTAAATTGCAGACCACCTGTCTGCTGGGAAGTCTTATAGGCCTGTGTCACTCAATCTAATACGCTGCTTGAGAGACAGGAGGCTTGGAAGCTTAGCCATTTCCTCTTCAGCCATTGTTGCTCTTTAATCCACATAATACCTAAATCCTCTGAGAATAACTTAAGGCTTTTCACAGAGTTGTTATTGCTCTGTTACCGGCCTCTAATTCCAAACCCAGTAACTTTCTCATTGACCTGATAGCAATATCTCAACTCTGACACGCTGACACATGGCTCCTGGACTTCTCTTGGAATTGTAAAACTCCATGTGCTGGAGACAATAGAAATAGACAGTGAAAGCTATAGACTGAGGGAATATTTAATCCAAATTTTGTCTTCTTAATCATGTGAAGTTTCATCCTGATCTCTCCTTCTAACTCTGTAATGGCTGTAGTGTTCATATTGGATGGATGTTAGGGACTCCAGTCATAATGAACTACAAGACCACCATCTCCAGCTGACCCAAGCCCATGGTGAGTTCCAGGAGTAGCTTCTCCAAGCCAGTGAAACGTTTAGACAATTTTTTTGTCAGAAAGAATAGCTAAATGTTCATAGCGCTACAACCAAGACTTCTCTTTTGACCTGGATCTTTGAGCACTCAGATGGATGATAGCCAAAAACTTTTTACCCAATAACCCCATCGAGAGGTTAAGAGTCTATTCTGGAATGGTCTTATCCTGACATTTAGCCAATTAAAATGAAATGCAACACCAGCCAGAGAGGTACATTTTCATGCACTGTGGGTAATGACTATCTTCTGCTTCACTCTTCTATGCCTAGTCCATCACTTCCAGGTGAATACCATTCCTTTCCTCATCCTCATCTGAGCCTTGGATAACTTGAAAAATAACACAAAGGTATGGCAGACTAAGCTCTAGAATGTTATTCTTATTATCCATAAAAGTTAAATTGAAAGATATAGCTTAATAAAAGAGCCCAAAATGTCTGAATTGTGACAGCACCTTAGACAGATTTGCAGACTCCTCCCACAGAACTGGAGAAGTCTTTCTCCTGGGGAACAGTTAAGAATTAACAATGTCTGTCACCAGTCTTCCAAAACAAGGAGGAAAAAAAGAGCAGAGTTCCCTTTACCCAGTTTACTCTTCTTGAATTTACCAGTTAGACAAATTAACCCCCTTCCATCTCTATAGAAAAAGTGTCTGAAGGGTAGGTAGCAGTTAGACTAATTGATTTCCTCCCCTTGAAGAAAACATCACATACAACTTCAAGTCTAGTTCTGGGTAAGAACTCCCTTACTCCACTGAGGATAGAATGCTAATCAGGATTTTCAAAGTGTGCCAAGAAAATAAAAAGTCAAGCTTATTTGTGTGATAAAACTGTAAGTGCTCTAGGAAGAGAAACAAGCCATAGGGAAGGATGGTAAGAACACAGCAAGCTACTGAGACAGACCCCAGGCAGAATGAGAAGGATGAGAATGATTTGGGTAGCAAAAGAGGGAAAGAATGTAATTCCTGATAAAGAAAAAGGCCAACCAGATCAAAGATGAGCAGAATGAAGGACAAAGTACAGAGTCTGTACTCAGGTGAGAATTAGAAATGTATGGAGCTTCCACCATAGAAGCTAAGGTTTCCACTAATTAGAGCACCTGGGACTTTCACCAATAACAATAGGAATGTTATAAAAAACAGGAAGCCTCAGGGGTTCCTTAGGTAGAAGTATTAAGCTTATGCTATATACAAATGCATTTGAAAACCAAAATTACAACTACTTAAAACAGTTGGTTAAACATATAATCGTACTTTTTATTGTGCATGGAGCTTTCATATCCATGCAATTCAAAACTGTAACTCTACTATGCAAAAAGAAAAAAAAAAGTTATGAAAAACATTTGTTACAGGAAGTTTCTTTTCAAGGAAACAAATTTTTGGCAAGGTGGTGCAAAGCCATGGTTGGTACGTGGCTGGTGCTTAGTGGTTACTGAACAGTCCCAGGAAGAAGGTCCCTCTGGCCAAGTGTTCAAAGTGGCACCAATGAGCAGATGCAGGAGCAGAGAGTCACTGATGAGACCATCCAAGGCACTCTCTGGGTGCCAGCCTCTCAAAAGTCCCTCAGGAGATGCAGGGGTTGGCCAGAATATCCCAGGAAGTTTGCTGGAGCAAAATTTCAGAGGAAATCCTGAGGCATGAGGCATTACTTTAAATTCTACCTTCGATACTAGGTCTACAGAATTTTTTTCAATTTGGAGTATCACCACCCTTAGACTCTAATAGAGGCAAAACTTTGAGAAAGAAAAGTTAATCCTCAGAAGTTTCCATTGCTCCTGTCATCCAGCAGCCTTTTCCCTTCCCGAGAAGAGCCTCCCTCCAGGAGTCCAGACTCTTCCTCCCTTACCCCATTTCTCCTCTGAGAAGCTCAGCTTCACTCCACTTTAGACAAAGATCAAGAGGCATCTGCATTGGACATTCTGAGTTTGAATTTATGATGAAATACTTTTTCCCTATGGAAAGGTTATGAGTTTCTGGGAAGCTGGGAAGAGAAAGATTTTTTAAAAGACTTTTTCAGACCACAGACATTACCCAAAAGACAGTAAACCCCTGACCTCACTTCCAGCCTCCACCTCTCCCTGTCACACTGCTGGCATTGCCTGCACCTGTTCCTCCCAGGTACCAGCTGGCTGTGTCTTCTGGGGCTGTGATTCTTTCTTCTGCCCCAGGGCTGGAACACTTGCCTCCAGCTTGGAAATCACATCTCACCAGAGCTACAAGTCTTTCTTTCTCTTTTTTTGCATGAAAAAAATGTATTTTTTAATACACATATTAGTCGAGAATCAAATAAATATACCACAGTGAGGCCTCTGATGCTTGCTATATGAAAAATACAACATAAATTATACATAGGTTTGGAATTTCATTCTAACTAAATTTTCTGGTGATGAAAATAAAAAGTTCCAGAATCTGGACAGAAAACAGAATATGAACAATGCTATTCTTAAAAATATTTGATGTTCCAAAACAGATTTCCTCTTACTGTGGTGCCCATAACTTCTTGTTTTATTACTTCTTGCAGGTTAATCTTAATTTTTGTTGTCAATTGCACAGTCTCTCGGGCTGAGTTCCCACAATGAAATCAAAAGGAGAGGGTAGAAACTAGATTAATTCACATAATTACTTCAAGTCTCAGAAAGGCTTTGGCTAACCAAGAAGTAGGTAATTTAAGTAGAATTCCACATATCACTTTCCAGAAGAGATTGAAAACTTCAGTCCCCAAATAGCATTCGGGGGAGAAGTAGACATTAAATGATCATTCAGTCAATTTTCTTTTTTTTTTTCTTGACCCTTTTGCTTTGATCTTCTCTTCACAGTCTGTGTAGATGCCTGTAGATTATCTCTGCCCTGTGGGCCAACAGGGTGTCTCTGAGCAATAGCAATTTCTGTTAGAAATGTGATCACCAAGCACAGGAGAGGGTAAAGTTGGTCTACACACATACACCTCTACACTGCACAGAACCCCCAAGAGCCAGCCTGTCCTTCATTTATTCAGTCAACAAATCTAGCAAAGATTCGGCTTGAAATATCTCCACCTTTAAGAACTAGATTCTAGAATTTTAATATTAGAAGGGACTTTGGAGGCCATCTGCCCAAATTCTTACCTGTAATGGAAATCATCTTTCCAACATGCCTGACAGGCACTGGAATAGAGACACCCATTTCCCCTATGGACTACTCCAGTTCTTAGGATTTATTTTTCTACAGTGAACTGCCCATATGTCTAACTAGTCCTAATGTCTACAATAAACCTCTATTCTCCATAAAAATTCTTCAAATATTTGCACAGTTCCTTAACTATTCTCATAGGCAGCACCAACACTTGATGATTTTATTCACTCTTTTAAAAGAATTATTTCTAGGCTCTTTCTTGTCCCAGTTACAATGCTGGGGACACATGCTGTCATCTCTGGGTCCCCTGAGAACTGTGGTAACCAGGTCCATAGACAGTGGCCCCAAGTAGGGTATATGATCATCCTGGTGCAGAGAGAAGCTTTTGCTGTCCCCAAGCTGCTTCTGTGCTCCTCCCCTCATGGCCTTCAGATTCTCCAGAAACATGAATGGCTGACAAAACAGGACCAAAATGGCTTAGAGAGGCCTAGCAAGGCATTAGGTCAGATAATAAGGGCTGTGAAACCAGATAGACAAGGGATTTATAAGAACTTTGGCAGGTATAGCTGTGGGACTTCAAACAACTTACTGAACTGCTCTAGCTAGCCCTAATTCACCATGCTCATCATGCATGAGATTGGAAAGGCAAATGTCTTCCTTATCAGATTATTGTGAAATACTACATGTAAAAAAGCATTAGTAACACACAAGTATCCAAAGGCCAGATGGGATTGGGAAAAGCAGCCTCTATTGCTTTTCATGGCTTGCTATTGGTCCCCTCTTTTCAACAGAGTCCTAGCCATCTGTACTGAAAGCTGTTCTCTCTGTTCCCCTGCTGGTGAGAAGAGAAAATATTAATCATTCTCTTGGTGCATTAGGTTTATATCTTTGAGTGCACCCAATCACTGCTTCTCTGTAAGTCACAGACTTCTGTCTGCACCAGGATCCCATTGTGCTTATGTGGAGAATTGGGGTTCAGACATGACCCAGAGATCAGCAGACTCAACACTCTGTGTTCTACCTTCTTATACTCCAAATCTACATCCCCATCATCCCATGTGTCCTATTCATAGATGGGGTTGCATCATAGCCTACCCCACTACCACCAATGGAAGCTTCTACTCATCTTTAGCCACTTATCTCTAGTCTACAAGACTCTGTTACACAGTAAAATGTCCATAAGTGATGCTAGAAATTACTTCCTGGAATTAGTAGAAGTCACTGAGATACTGAAAACATCACATCTAAGTATCTCTCTTGCTCTAAAAGCAACCCATTCTCTGAGACTTGGGGGTCCCCTGAATTCAGGACAAGATGCAAAAGGGCCAAGAAACATGAGTAACTCCTGCAAGTCCCTTGCATTGGTCTACCTGCCTGCCCAAGCACCCCAGCAGGGAATTGCTACGCTGTATGTCAGTCACTGGGGACAAGATGGTAATTGGAATAGAGATCATCAGTGTTAGTCAGAAACAGTTTTTCCTCTGGGTCTCCCTGGCTCAAATCTGGATTCTGTGGAACTGAGGTGATTGATTCTGTGCCCTTGGCAGAGAGCCATCTCTTATAAGGCAGACTGACTGCATGTTAGCATATGCTTATTTTCCTTTTATGTTCCCCTAGCCTTCATTAAAACTCAGCTATGTGCTTCAGTCTTGGATCTTACCTGGTATATTAGGGGAGGTATCTGTGCTGCAGCACTGGACTGGGACTCTACTTATACAAATTTGGCACCAGAGATAAGTTTTATTTAGAAGCTACTGCTCTTCCTCCTGGTTGCTTCTGATTTCCTTCCTCATCTGTTCTCCAACTTATCTAAAACTTCAGTTTGGGCAGAAGAATAACATTTACTCATTCAATGTGTTTTGGTTTCTTATGAATATATTATTTTGCAGAAAAATTTCATCTTAGAGGGGGCATGATCTCCAAGTTTCCCTTCCTTTACTTTGGAACAAACTCTGAACCTCCCTTCACGTCACCAACTTCCTCTCCATTCTCTCTGCCTCTCCACGAGGTTAGTGCCTTTGTATTTCTCAATGGGCTCCCTGCTGGGCCTCCAAACAGCATTCTCTGCTTCTAGTTCTCTTGCACCTCTGTTCTATGTATCCCAGTCCATTGCAGGTACCAGTCAGAAGGCTGATACCAGGATGGTCCACACCAATTCCTAAATAAAGTTCCAAATGCTTTCTCAAGGCACAAGGTGCAAGGCCCTCGGTGCAAAGTACATGAGCTGTTCCATTTCCTTTCTCTCTCCTAATATCACAATCAGCTTCCCATGGTCTGCCACTCCACAGTTGACAGTCATCTCAGTTCTGCTCTACTCAGGAAAAGCCTTGGCTCTGGCTTCCTTCCACTGTCTTGGGTTTTCAAGGCTCTCACCCTTCTTATGATGCAATGCATCAATATTTCAGTCTTTGATGCTACATGCAGGGACCCTGGCTTCTTTGCCCCATCTTGCACACTCACTACAATCTCAAGGCCTTTCTCGCCTTTATTCTCCTGGGTCATTCGCCTGCCTCTCATGCTTCTGTTATCCTTCATTCTGGAATAATGTGATTCTATCCAAAACTCTGGCAGATCATATTCTGCCATGCTAAACCTCCGCCAGTGTTCCCTTAGTCATATTTTTAACTAGAAAAACAAAACTTGTGATGTTAGCCCCTGGTGGTGACTATCAGGCTAGCACGAGAGCCTCATCAGAGGCAAGCAGCTACTGCTCCAGAGGTGGGACCGGCTCATCTGAGGCGAGTCCTCTGTCCACAAAGCAAGAGAAGAAGGCTTCTGTGGTGGTTGGTTTTTTGTTTTTTGGTGTTTGTTTTTTAATTATAAGCTTTTCTTGTCTGAGGCAAAAAAAAAAAAAGGAAGGAAGAAGAAAAAGAGAGAAAGAAGACATCCTAAGTAGGGAGAGGGGAAAATAGAGAGGGCGAGACAGTGGGAGGGAAGGAGGAAAAAGAATGAGAGAGGAGAGAGAAGTGTGTTTTTTAAAAGTGAAGGTGTTAATCTAGAGGATCTCTAATGATACCTCTTCTTTGTTTCCCTGATGGGCACGTACAGAGAAACATGTAAAAGGAAGGAATCCATTTAAATAAATGCATCTCTCTACTTCTGTTTTAAGCACTATCAGTCCAGGTTATATATAAACAGAGAGGCTTCTGACACAAAGAACTCTGGAGGAGCAGCTTCATGACATCAGACCCTGGCTTCTAGGTTCTATTCTGCCTCAAGCATATTTCATGCTCTCAGGAAATACAGTAATTGCCACACACCCCAACCTCACGCTCATCCTCCATGCTTCCCTTTACCCATAGTAAGGGGCATGAGACCCTTCACTTCCTAACCATGGGTTGATTTGGTCTGCCCTACACCTTCTTGATTAAAAGGGACTAGCACTGGTTTCCAGCCCCCAGGCAGGCTCTCTCACCCCTTCTTCCAGTTAATTCTGCTTTTGACACTTCCTGATTGGACCTTTTTAGACAGGTTCCTTAATGCCTAGTCCTCTTGCTCCTAAGCTGCTGCATCCTTTGAGCTCAGAGATATATCTGACACAATCCCTCCACTAAACAGCATAACCAGAACTTGCAAAACTACTAGAAATATCTCCACTTATATTGAATCAGTGATGTCTTCAAACTCAGTGTATTCCGAAGACATTCCAAGTCAAGCATTTCGGCTTGATCCATGAGACTGGTTCCATATAAAGCTGACACTCAGCAGATCTATTGTTCTATTGGCCTCTCTAAGGACAATAATAATTTTTCTGCTGAAAATTGCTCATTAACCTACATTTGGTATCTTTGTATTGCAACTACATTTAAACACAAATATTTTCTTGGTTTTCCAAGAGATTTTAACTTGTATATTTCTCTCAATGATTGGCCCATCCTTTTACAAAAGAAAAGAGCAAGGAGGTACTGAACATAGAAACAAAATCTACTGTTTGTTACCCTGGTCAAGGAATAAGAATCACTAGCAGCCTTTTTCACATACTTAACCATCACGTCACACTTAGCATTGTCCCCAGAATTTCTCTGGTTACACAGGGCATTATATTAAGGAACAACAAAAAGATTAAAAAGAAAATAACCTACATTTCCATAACCCTCACAGTTTCTATTTTCTTTTTTTTCTAATCCTTGCCTGTAAAAAAAAATGCTATGTGGTAGAATTCAGTTTTGATACAGTCTTTTAAATTTTCTTTCATTTTATGTTACATTTATTTCCACTATTACTACAAAGTCTTCAATTATAACTCATAATGGTTACAGAGCAGTCCATTGATTTGATGAGCTTAACTTAGTTCATGCTTCCCTAACATTGGACTTTTAATAGGCAATTTTCAGATTTTCTCCAGACAATGCTGCAATGAATATCATGGTGCATAAAGCTTTGTCCCTTTATCAGATTATTTCTTTAAGAGCAATTCCTAGGAAGAAAATCCTTCCATCAAGGATAAACCTTTACAGTTCTTAAAATATTTTGTCCTCCCCCTTTCTAGATAGGCAATATTCTTGCCTCTGCCACTGCAATTTATAAGTACAGGGCTGGGGAAACATCTACCTGTGAACTGTGTGAGCAAGAAGACTTCTTTCTCTAAAACAGTGACCAAAGATTTGATCGCAAGCTTATAACAAGACAATTTGAACCAGTTACTCTGATTTCTTCCACTCTTCACTGCTCAAACCTTATACTTCATGAACCTTTTCTGCACTACCTCCCTCCAGCACCTGTCCTCTCTACCAGGACCAATATCAGAAAGGTATCACTTGGTTCCTTCGACCACAGGACGGACAACACTGGCACTGTGAGGGCACTCTTGCCTGAGTCTGGGTCTTTCTGTTCTGACTTTTCATTTTGCCAATACTTGCCTTCCACTAGCATGAGTAGATCCCTCTCCTTGGGCCAGCCAAAACTATTCTTTCCATTTTCCCTGATGTCTTAATCCCCCAAATCATAAAGTGGGGCCCCTCTTTCTGGCTATTCTTCAGGTCTTAAAGCCTCTCTCTAATGCCATTATTTTATGGTTTTCCTACCCAGGAAAAAAAGTGAGTTTTCACCAAAGGAAACAAAGAAGCAGCTAGAAGTTTTATTCAAACTAGCACTAAAACCATAAAGCAAGAAAAGGCTGAGAATAATAACAAAAACAGGTTATTATCCTCCCAAGCCCCTAGCCAAGAACAAGAAATGAATTGCCTTCCTTTAGAAAAATTGGTAAGTTTGAAAATTAAGTTTTTGTTTAATCAGTGTCGGTTCACAAGCAGCTGAGGCAACTATCAGCTAGTGATGACCCCAGTCTCCTGAAAAAAATAATTCTCATGGCATTTCCAAGGGTAATAAGAAGTCCTAGAAACTGGAAATTTTTGGAGAATTGCCTGACAGCATTAAGGAAATCCACATTGAGATTCTCCAAAAATATTTCACCATGAACACTCACAAAAACAAGAGTTTGCTGGTCTAGGAGAAGTTGGTCATCTCAAAGCATATGTCAGGCAGCATGGGATGACTCCATGAACTCTGGGATGATGACAGAGATTTTAGAATGTAAATTCCACAGAAGGTAAGCATTATATGAGTAGGGAGGGCATATACTTGCTCAATAAATGTTAGCTATCATTATTAGAATAATATATAAATTTAGTGAATAAATTCTTACTCCCAATTAGTTTCATCCCTATTATAACAATACCTACTGTTTGTATTCTGTCTGACATCATGGTAAATGCTTTAAATGCTTTATCTCCTTTCATTTCCACAGTATTTCTTTGAGGTAGATTTGATTATCTTCATTTTACAAGTGGGGAAATGTGTGCAAAAAGGTGGCCATGGTTAGACAATTAACATATGAGAGAAATAAGACTTTGCTCTCAGACTCCTGCCCCTAAAATCTGCCCCTACCAATGGAACTTCATGTATAATCCATCAATCAGAGCAGGTGATACACTTGAAATAAAGTAAAATAAATCTGGAGTGAGGTCTTCACATAAAGAGGTCCTCACCAAGAAGCTGTTAAGTGCAGGTGGAGAGAAAACAGTTCAGTCTGTGGTGGTGAGCAGACTGCCCCATGCAGCTGAGGGCTCAGATACATGTCTGACCACAGTGCCAACCTGAGCGCTTCGGGGCTCCTCTGTTGTACTTCCACAGCAATATGAGTGTGAAAGGCTTGCATCCTTCTGGTCACAAATGGGCAGAATTTGCCAAGTCTGAAGGCAGGAAGCAAGATAATTTTAAAAGTATGATGCTTTTGTGGAGGCCTTCACATCCACGTAAAAGGAGAATCTTCATCTCAGTATGAATCCCACTGGCCAGAAAGTTTTAGAAGAGATGGCACTAAAAACAAAGAATTCCAAGTTCCCAGCAAGGCAGCCTGAAAGTGAGAAATATTTCCATTGAGGGCAGTCATAGGGAAGAACTGGAGGACAGCTTCACTTATCCTTTAGTTTACATGTTGAATACAAACACCTGCCTACCTCAACCAAAGCCTGAACCCAAAGACTAGAAAGAATATTTCAAAAGGGACAAGATGTAAATTAAATATAACAATGTTATTGGTACACCACCAAAGGGTTTGCTGGCAGAACTGCAGTAGGGGTAAAGGGCAGTCCACGGCCAGCTCAGCCAGGGCAGGGAAACTGGGCTGAGGGAGAGACATGTGGTAGCAGTGTCACTATCATCTGGCAAGAGAAGGAACCTGGAAAAGCAGTATCAGAGAAAGGACAGAGAGCAATGTCACAGAAGTGCCTCTGTCACAGGTGGTGTCCCTGGGGAAGAGCAATAGGCCAAAGTACAATGGAGAAAATGTTATGATGTTATAACCAAAGAAAGTCACATCACCACACCAATGGAGGATATGGATGCATGAAGTTTAATACAGTTGTTCTTCTATTTGAAAAGTGAGCTCAGGTGTTTGACTAAAATATATAGAGATATATTCTAAAAAATGAAGCATACCATGACATTTAAATTTATTAGCTGACAAACTGTGTTGTACCATCTGCCACTCTGTACTAAACTTCCTGTAACTAAAGATGCACAAGCCCTGGAGAATAAGCATTAGGTAAAATAGATTCATTCTATATAATTGAACATAATTGTGCATGTAACGTTTTAATGTAATATTACTCAACAGCTGTGCAAATAATAGAAGGGTTACTCACATAGACCATATGCTGGCAATAAGATACGAAGGCTGAACTCTAACCGACCAGTGAACACAAAGCTTCACCAGGATGTGTGTGGCTTGCTTGAGAAGGAAATTGAGAAAGAAAAGCCGAAACTAAAGCAGAGCTGCACAGATTCAGTGGCACAAGGGCACCATCATCCTGTGACCACACTGCAAAGAAAGGGCAGTTCCCTCACACTTGGCATCCTTCACATCATCCTCTGCTCTTCCCAGGGTTGGCTTTTTTCTACATAGCCTCCGCTCTTTTCCATAATTTTTCTTATGCTTTCAATAGCCTTCTTTTATAATCACATATTGGCTGACCACAACTAGACACTTTCTCTTGCTTTAGGTTCTGTTTTAAAACAATGGCAAGTGAGCTCTAGAACTAGAATCCAAAATTATCAGACTATTGTTTGCCTTCTCATTAAATTGTTTCAAGTGTCTTCATGTGAGTCATACATTTTCCCCATTATATTGGTAGATTTTATTATCCCAGTTTGGGAGATGATACAAGTTATTTGCCTATGATGGTACCAATAGTTACGGCAGATTCAGATTAAGAGGTAACACTTTGTTCTTTCCATTAGTTCTTCCAGTAGTTCACTCCAATAAATGACCTTGGACAAGCTGCTTAATATGCTGTGAGTCACATTCAACATTTATGAAAAAAGAACAAAAAGAAATTCACTAATTGGAAAATATCTACACATACCACTTTTATCAGGTATAAATTTTTTTAACATCTGACCAAAATTAGTGCATAAACAAGTCAATGTATTCCACTTCCACCCTTGATTCTATTAATTCTATTCTGCCCTCCCCTTTAAAACTTATAATCATTTTTTCCAATCATGCTTGGTGAGTTATTTCCAGTCTGTGGAATAAGAGGACATACATTTTTTTAAATGTATTATGCTAAGAAACGCCTTACCTGCAGGCTAACTATTGTAAATTGTCTCAACATCCACTGTATGATACATTTCACATTGTTCTGCCTATACTATTAAAGCTTGGTCTCTTGGAAAATATTAGAAGAGAATTTAACTATACATAAATATTAATATGTGCAATAAAATAAGAACAGCATAAAAGTATTTCAGTACTAAAAGTTAAATATGTTGGAGCCTAAGCAAACTCTTTTATTCTTGTTCTTTTTGTAAATGACTCTAAACTCATATAAGATGATGAAATAATAAAAATAAAAATAACAAAAAATTTATTACAATATAATAAGGAGAGGAATCAGTGCCTTAGAAACCCCAAGATGACAAAGAAAAGTATAATATTCTAGAATTGAAACAAGTCACCACAATTGTTCAAACACTGTTCTCCACCACAATGTAATGACACTTTTACTGACACTCAGACAAACATAATAATCTCAAACTGTTTTAAGGTTGAGAGAAGGTTATGAGAAAAAGTTACTAAAGCCAATAAATATCAAACTTGGGGTTGACATTTGGTCTCAAATCCCCAGTGTTTGCAAAAATTTCAGCACAGGTGGTAAGTACAATCACCATATGTTCAAACTGGAGACATCTGCAGGATCAGAACCAAGAGACTATCAACTTAAATGCATGTTCTTTTTGGTGAAGAAATGTGTTATTTTAAGATATAATGAGGATAAATTAGCCTAATCCTAATTCACTTGAAAAACTGAAGATTAACCCAATCTGTCAGATACAGTCTGATCATTCAAAAGGATCTATGCAATTTGGATGACAGAAATGGATTTTGTTTAAATATAATTAGATTATAAAGAAAGATTTACTAATCCCTTAATGGCTCTGATCTTCAATTTCCTTTTTAACGAATTGAAGAAGTAGAAATTGGGTCATATCTCTACAACATTTCTAAAATTATCAGAAAATCCAGGTAAAAAATAACCCTTCCGTGGTAGTTTTAACATCCAGTTGGAAACGAATACATTGATTTAAAGAATAAAATCTCAGCCCTTTTGCCCACTTGGTCTCAAGAGAACACTGCTGCAAAAGCAAGCAGCAAAGACTGTTAAATCAACTCTCAGAAATACCACAAATCTGACCACTGTTCTCCACTTGCACCACAACCACAGAAATGGGAAGGTGCAATAGTGTCCTAATCATTTTCTGTTTCCATCAATACTCCTGCCACTCACCCTGTCTATGGACCTAGGACAATACTGGTAGCACCATGCTTTCGGAGGTAGTTCCCCACCCGTGACCCCTTTGTCTTCAGTCTACTCCTCCCTAGTCACAGCTGATTGGACACTTCATTCAATTTTGGTTAATGAGACTCTGGCTCCCTGGAATCTGAAATTAGAATGCACAGCTCTAAGGCAATCTCTGGTAGTTACTTGATGAAAGATCTATACATTTGATAGCTACACCTGTCATCTTCCACCATATGCACAAAGAAACAAAAAATAAACTCACTCTCCAGAAAGAGAAGGCGCAACAGATGCAGTGAGAGCAAGGACGAACCCACACCTAGGTTCTGACAACCTGCCAGTTGCTGATTCCAGGCGTCTGTTGAGGCCCAAAATGTATAAGAGACCTCTATATTTTTATAATACATTCCCATTGCTAGCCAGCAGCCACTTCAAGCCCACCACTAGAGATACAGATGCAATAGCCTTTCTTGAACTTCCCTAGCTCCTGTAATCAACTATGTATTTCATATCACTTATAGTTACTCTGCTTCCCTGATAAAACACCAATTGGCCCATTTAAGATCTGCAATTACAGCATATGTTTCCTTCCACTTAGCTGTGTGAATTCAGGGAAGTCACTTCTCAAAGTTTCAGTTTTGTCATCTGTAAAACTGAGGATACCAATTCTTATAGGCCTCTTTGAAGGAGAGATTTATTGAAGGACATATTAAAGAAGGAGATATATGTACAACATTTGGCTAAGAACATCATCATCATTATCATCCTTATTATTCAAATGATCCTATAAATCTACTATATGTTATAAGTTTAACTTATTAATGAGAAGTTTGAACTGCTGTATGTTCTGGAAGACACATAATAGAAATTAGGCAGTCTTGTTTTTGTATTATCTTAATTTAGAGTCAGCTATATTCTGGCAAGAGATGATACAATATCCACACATAGTATCTTTTGAAAACTTGAAAAGTCCTCTTATTGGAGGGTTATATCCTAATGGTGACTTCCAGCATGTTTTTTTATCTTTTTGCTTGTTCTTCCTGAATTTTTCACTTATCAGGACTGCACTGTGGCATCCGAAACAAAGGAAGCCAGTGAGATAACAGCAGAAAGTGCTGATGTGACAGTTCACAGTCCAAAGGCACAGCAGCAAGCATGGTGCTTGGAGAGTTCAGCCAAAGGGCAATTTTCAGCTCAGGAAATGTGCTAATGTGTGGTCAAGAGTTCTATATTGGTGCCAGATGGACTAGTGGTCTTAGACATCACCTCCAAGGGAGTCAACAACACATATCGTGTTGCTCCAACCACAAAGACAGTTTTTCCGCAGTCCCTTTTTGAAGAGAGAATAACTCTGGCATGGCTGCAGTTCTCCTGAGGATGTCCTCTATTTTTAAGCTCATGAATTTCACTTTCCTAACCTGAAAAAAGGTTCTATGTTGGATGACACATGGATGTGGGATGATTACACAGGAACCATCAGAGATACAAGACTGTCTGCTCTTATTAGATTTGATGGTTAGGCAAGACATATGCAGGTAATCTATAAAAGCTACAAGGACAAGAAAGCTTTAAATTGGGTTAAGGTGACTTAAGGCAGAATTTGAGGTGTCAGTTGCTTCAGAAATGAAATTGTACTAATGTCCCCTCCAGGGAAAAAAGGAGGGCAGGTGCTTGAACCACAGAAATACTCCACAGTATCATACCTAAAGGCCGTGCAGTAAACAGAAATCTAATGTGAAGAGAAAGATCCAGAACACCAAGTGAGATGAGTAACCAAGGAGTGAAGTTTGCCCTCCCCTGAGAAGGGGCCTTTGTAGAGCATGACAGTCTCCCCACCTATGGTAAAGCCACCAAGGTACTTTAGACACAGTGTGGAGGAAGGAGCCTGAGGTGCTGCTGCCAGAAAGACAGGAAGGAAGTCATTATGTATGTATTTATTTATTTATTTATTTATTTAACAAACATGTAATAGGGTTCCACTATATGTCCGGCTCCACATTTAGCTTTGTTGAACAACATGATTAAGACTCCCTTTTAAGGGCTGGGGATTTAGCTCAGTGGTGGCACCGCCTGCCTTGCAAGAGCAAGCTCCCGAGTTTGATCCCTGGTACCAAAAAAAAGAAAGACTCCAATGCAAAAACATGTTTCAGAGAGACCCAAAATTTTGCTCAAAGAAGGAAGTTTGAATTTTGTTCTGGCTAGAAAGAAGTTAAGATTCTAGAGTGTTGTGTAATGTAACATAAAAGGGCCAATTTACATCTGAAAGCATAAATGGAAAGTTTTTATCAATATCTCATTTATATCATAAGAACTTAATCTGTCCCTTTCAAGAATGATGACTTTAGGTAGACCTGTATCCCAGAGTATCTCTAATACTGACTAATACTCTAGCTGGAAGAGTTTGTCCCCAAATACCTTGTCTGTAGTGCACATGAGCCAGTTCCTGATACTGACTGAGCTCCCTCTGTGCCTACACAATATGGGGCTTCCATGAGCAGTTAGCTCTCTGCCTGCCCTTTAGCTTCCCTCCACTGAGACATGGCCCCAAGATTGAACTGTGTGACCTTGAACCAGGCAAGACTACAACTATTTCAGAACACTATCAGAAAACACTTTGGTATTAAACATACAGATCAGATACAGAGAAGTGCACTACATTCAGGGGCTAAGGCATTTCTCTACATCTATAACAAAATATACACTGCTAAATAAACAAATCCTCTTCTGTCTCCTTAATGCCATCATGAGGGGGATGTGTTCCCCTGAAAGGCTTCTTTGCTAAATGTCAACTGCATTTTTTTTAATTATAAACCTCAGGTAAATGTGATCATTGTTGAAAACGGCTCTTAAAAAGTTGGGTGTGGAGAAACATGCACATAACCCTAGCACTCCAGGAGACTGAGTCAGGAAGACTGCAAAGTTAAGCCCCACCTGGGCAGCTTAGTGATTTAGTGAGACCCTATCTCAAAATAAAAAATTTAAAAAGGCTAGAGAAGCAGTCTGTGCAAAGGTCAGTGTTCAATCCCCCAGTACAGAAAAAAAGTCAGGGTCTCTCCATCCTAAAGAAAATACTATCAATAAGTGTTTGCATTTTCCTTCAATGTATCACTACACAGAGTTATGTATATTTTAACATAGTTGCTATAGTTTTACACATATAGTTTTAGAATAGACTTTAGATTCAGAAGTCATTGAGCCTCTTTTCACATAATCTACATTTGTTTCAGTTTTTTCAAATCCTGCATAACATTTTGCCACTGTTCATTTAGAGAATTCCAGGATTCACTATGAAAGGATTTCTGGAAATACCTTTCTGTATTGTTTTCTATTGTATGTGTCTTGTGTTCTACTCATAAGTGTTATCTTACTGTTGTTTGGCACTATCAACTCTCTCCTCCCCCAGCCTTACTCCCTCTCTCCTTCCTTTCTGCTCCTACCTCTCCCTTGCCCCATCCCTCTCCCTTTTAACAGTTTGCATTATTCTATGGAGAAGGAAACCACCATTGTGAGCAGTGGGAAGGCTCTGCTGAAGCTCAGACTTGAGACTATAGAGCTTTGTGATTGAAAACACAAAATCTTTTCAACTTCCCATGATCCTGGGGGAAATTAAGATTTATAACCCCTAATATCAAATATTTCCTTTAGCCCGGTGTCACATTGAAGTGACAATTGACATTTACACTCAAGTTCAGCACTGCAGTTGGTAAGACCATTTGTGGGGATACAGAAATACAACAGAGGTATTTCAGTTCATGAACTTAATTCATTCCACAATTCTGGAAAAAATGGCCATGCACAGTTGTGTTTGTCACTGATGCAGAGTTCACAAACAAAAACAAAATTTTACCAAGTACTTCTGTTTGAGAACCAAATTGTTCATAAACAAAAGCATTCCTGAACTGGGGTACCACTGTAATCTCCATGGTGTTTATCATTATTACTTTAAAAGAATTAGTCTTTTCCTTCTGAGTGTTTTAACTAAACTTTTGTTTAGTTTGTTTGCATTTATTTTTTCCATTGATAGTAATGATCATTGAGTGCAGTCATTCATTCATTCATCCACAGAATGTGGAGGCCTGACTATGTGCAGAACATGAAGCCTAGTGCACAACAGGCAGCCAATGAACTTTGGAACAACTTGTCAATAAGCAAATGTTCATTGAGTGCTTGCTACACATTAGGCAATGGATTAGGTATGAGAACTAAATTACATAGGATTGGTTCCTGCTTAATGCAAAGTAACAGATTTGAGCTTTAAAATATAGCAGATTTAATCTGACATGTCTACTTTGTGTAGCAAGAAAACACCTACTTCAATCCATCCTCTAATTTTGTATCCATGTCTAATAGTACCAATAAATTAAGCCCCATTGGTAAGATAAAATAATTGAGCAAAATTCAGACTGGGGAGGCACTATTGAACAGCAAGCCATGAAATAACTGTAAACCTGTCTATGAACTACCTTGAAAGTAATTTCAGGATAGTAGACAAGCTGATTGCCAAGAACAATACCTGCCAGGATCTTTTACACCAGTTCCTTATAAATGTGTGTCACCTTAGCAATAGTTGCCAGGCTCCCTCTGAAAAGAAAAGTAACTTGTATTTGAAGGTTTATAATGTCCACTTTAAAGATAGCCTGAGAAAAATTTGTTGCTTTTAACACCCAACTGGTCCAGATCCATAATTACGGAGACACCCTGAATTCTACCAGCTTATCTTAAATTTCCTTGAATGCTATATCAAGTAAATGGTCTACCAATTCTCAAGGTCTATTCTTGTCAGAATCACTTTGTCCCTTGCCTTTGATGAATAAGAATGATTAGAGGGTGTCTAAGACATATTCCCAGGCTTTAATGATAGAATTAGAGAAAGTTATGTTCACTGCATATAAGCCAATGCAATGAGTTTGGTGTCCAATAATTAACCATGATGATCCTTAAGATGGCAGCAGGACTTGCCACAATTCTAACATGTAAAGACTATTTTAGGGAAGAGAGTTCTGGCCAAAGTTACTGAGTTACTGTCCATGGATCCTTCTCATTCTGCCTAACTCTAGGAAGGGATGAGGACAAAGTCCTCTGGTGCTGTCCACGGCTACCATTTTCAAGACCACTCCTGGTAGAATAGTTTCTTCCAATTGCAGATGGTTTACAATCAACAGTCCTGTACATCTAGTCATTCTGTTTCATCGGGATTCAATGAGATATATATTATTCAATTGAACAGACTGTTGATCAGGTTTATGATAGTGTTGGAAATTTAAAATACCTGTTTTGAAATTTATGTAAGATAAATATACCATGATGATGCTGTTAATATAGAGTAAACCATCAGGACTTCATCATCTAGAAAACTGTCTGTGTTAAAGCAGAGACAGGACAATTTTCTGAGGAAGACTGTAGTCCTGAGCATACGTACTATAAGGCTCAACTCTAAACCTAAAGGATATTAACAGCCAATCAGGTACAGGCCTCAGGCTCTTTTATTTTTTTCTCATGCCCCAGGATTTCCATTGTCTTGACTGTTAAAAGCATATGACTGTTTCACATAGCAGTTACCCTGTGTAGGCATTTGACATCACTGATGACCTCGGACTCTTAGCTTTTCAATTTATCCCCAAACCTCAATTGCCCCAGATCACGTTTGTGAAAGGTCCTAAAGCATACTCACCTACCCATTGCTCTAGGTATTCTAAAATTTGTCTTAAAGTCAACAGTTCTAGGGCCGGGGATTTAGCTCAGTGGTTCCAGCACCTGCCTCACAAGTGCAAGGTCCTGAGTTCGATCCCCAGTACCAAAAAAAAAAAAGTCAACAGTTCTATATCTTGTTAAAATGTAAATTTGAGTTGTGTCAAAAACAAATAAATAAAACTTAGAAAAAGAAAATGGGTTGCTGTGCAAGTGCAAGGACCTGAGTTCGATCCCCGGTACCAAAAAAAAAAAAAAAGAAAGAAAGAAAGAAAATGGAATGGAACTTGTTGCTACTAATTATGGACACCTGATGATTTTAATCTCCAGGGATCATGGCAGGCTACTACAGAATTTTGCAAGCTTCAGTGGACAGGAATTGCCCTAGACGGGTAAGCAGTAATAACCAAAGCATAAACTTTAAAATACTCTCCCACACCACAGATGGATTTTATGGTCATGTAAAATTTTTGTATGGTAACATAAAAAGTATATTTATCTAACTTCTCTGAGTCTCATATTTTGAATCTGAAATTGATAATAAAACCTTCCTCAATGGTTTCAGATGAGAATTAGAATATTGAGCAACCAAACAACACTTCTTCTCTCTATGTTGTGTCTAAGCCTGCCCTGACCACTAAATTTCTAGTCTAGATTTTATTCATAATTAAAAAGCATACTATTTTTCTAATCACAATTTTTAACTAGACATTAATTTACATATACATTTGAATCTACAAGGCCTTAGTTTTTAAGGCTCTGTATGGGCATGTAACGTGCTTATTTGGTTAAAACTATAGACCTCTTGCCTACAATGTCCTCAATAATATTTAAACATCTGATCGAATAACTAAATACAAAGTATACAAATGACTTAGGGTATTAACATTTAACCAAAATATTAAGTAAAGGTAACTTGTCTAATTATTTTAGAATTACAAAATTATGGCTATTTGGCTCAAATTTTACTGTGAACATATCATTAGTTTGGCTACTTGTTAAAATATTAGGCATATTTTTTGAAACATGATGATCAAATTTACCTGTATAATGGATTCTAGTTCAGAGTTTTTCAGGTTGTCTTGAATTATCATCTCTTTTTCATTAATGTCATTTAAGTATAGAGATAGAAATATAATACATTACATATAGTATATGTATATAATACATAGTGTGTATGTGTGTGTGTGTGTGTGTGTGTAAACTTGTATTTACAAGACCACGCTGTAAAATTAGGTTGAAAAATTCATATGCTAGCTCACTAGTTTGATAAATATAGACATAAGATGCTAGTTATTCAAATTATCATGTGTTCACAACAAAATATTTATGGTAGTATAACCATATATAGGATTTATAATACTTTAGATTTATCCCTATTGTGTTTATCATCATTGCTTCTCTTTCTATAACAATCAAGGACTAGTTACATATTTAAATTTTTAAAATTCTAAACAAATAACATTAACTTTTAATAGTCTAACAAAAAATCAGCATAACATACAATAAATCTGAGACCCAAGAGTACTCAGTACAACTCCACTTTGAGCAATAAAATGAAAGCATATTGGCTCTGGCTCCCAACTTTATGTACTTTCTGAG
>NW_004624736.1:31882464-31902643 GCF_000247695.1 Heterocephalus glaber | reverse complement strand
AATTGCTATGGCTAATGTTTCCAGAACAATATTGAACAGGAGTGGTGATAGTGGGCATCCTTGTCTTGTTCCTGATTTTAGCGTGAAAGTTTTCAGTTTTTTACCATTTAGTATGATGTTGGCTGTTGGTTTTTCATAGATAACCGTAATCAGGTTGAGATAAAGACCTTCAGATGCTCATTTTTGAATTGGGTCTTTACATAAATATTTTATAATAATATCTTTTCCTTGCTTTTTGATTACAGGATAGCTTGTTAGACATTGGTCAACTTTGCCACCACCACCCATAGAATTATTATAACCACTGACCACTATTGGAGTGTTTTTAGTTTCGTTTCTTCTTTCTAGTTGTCATTTCTGTATTATGAATAGTTGACAATAAGGAGATGTCTTTTTGTCTTTCCATTTCTTAGCACAGACTTTTCCTCTCTGATATGCTAACATTTCTCCTTTTTTCAGTATTTTTCTTTTCAGATCTTTTGGCAGTAACTTCCTATTCATTCTCAGTGGCCCAAATGTGTCTGTTTGTATTTTAAAAGAATATCACCGAGTTCTGGAGAAGTACAAAAAGTGTATCTAATGTACTTATGTTAAGAGTTTTTATAGACTGTATATATGTTACTTATATGTTACTTCTCACAAATAAAATTAACACAAATTAGTAAAAGAAAATAACCAGAACTTTTTATTAGATTTCACTAGAAACAAACATCAAAGGTGAATACAATGTTCTAAATAAGAGTATGCAAAAAATAGCTGACATAAAATAAATAAACAGACATATGAATATATCTTGTGCAAACAAAAATCAACTGGTTTAGGGGCCTGGGATTTAGCTCAGTGGTGCCGCTGCCTGCCTCACAAGCTCAAGGTCCCGAGTTCAATTCCCAGGCACCCCAAAAAATAATAATAATAACACCTCCCCAAGCAAAGCTCAGGATAATCAGTACATATACAAATGCGCTGCCTAAGTGACATTCAGGGTAAACTGTTTAGTTAGTTTGCATTTCTTTGGGGGGTTTTTTGTTTGTTTGTTTGGGTACCAGGGATCAAACTCAGGACCTTGTGCTTGCGAGGCAGGTAGTGGCGGCACCACTGAGCTAAATCCCCTTCCCTACATTTCTTGAATGGCAAGCAATATTGAACATTTTTTCATATATTTACTGGCTGTTTTTACTTCTTTGTCTGAGAAATGTCTGTTCATTTTAGATGCCTATTTTTGAATTGGGTCTTTTAATTTGGGGGGATCTAATTGTTCTTGAGTTCTTTATATACTCTAGATATTAGTCCTCTGTGCAATAGCTGGCAAAATTGTTAATTTTTATAGTGTTCAAATGAATCAAATGGATGATTTATCATGCACTTAAAATTCATAAGATATTTGTCAGAGTATATGCCTGTATTTTCATTTATTTAGAAAATAGGATTAATATAACCAAAGTCTTAGAGTTGTTGCTATTTCTCCCTGTTCTCATATGCTTCTTAAAGCTAAAAGGTTTACACTTAAAAACATTTCACTTTGATAAAAAAAAAAGTCTTTATTCAAAATAAGAATTCTCAGGCAACCTACTCTCTGGGTCCCCTCCTGTTCCTCTCAGGCAGGAGCTGTCTATCCCTCAATAAATGTTTCCTACTCTTAAAAAACAAAACAAACAAAATATGAATTCTCATTCATCTGGACCTCAGGGCTATAGGTCTTATTCTTTGTGACTTGGTTTTACATAATACCTCAAGTGAGGGACAAAATTACGTAGCATGGGGAAGGCCAGTGGATTTTTATCCAAATCACCTGAAGTAACATTCATACCACCCGTGTTCAGAGTCCCACCTTGACCACATCGTTCTTCTCCAGTGCTCTGGTAGTCTAATGTGAAAATGATGGCAAGGCTTTCTGGAGAAATGGTCAGCTCATTACCTAGAGATAACCATGTAGGAGTAGTAGGATATTATTGGTATATAACCTTTATTGTCTACTTAGCCTCTGCCAGGAACATCTATTAGACCATTTAACACTCATTTTTTTTAAATATCCCTATTTAGTAATTACAGCTATTCCAATTTACAGATAAGAAAAATTGAGGCTCAGAATAAGTGATGTGCCTCATGTTACATAATGAGATAGTGACGGAGTTAGGATTAGAATGCAGCTTGCATTGCTATCTGCTGCTCTCTACTGCCTCCCAACTTCACTGAAAATACAAATTATCCATGAAAGATGACCAAACTTACATACAGCACTAAAAATTTTTCCTTTCCTTAGAAACAAATACTTCATATATACTCAACATAGTCGTTTGGACTGGATAGTACAGTGCCATGAAATCTTAATATGTCAATGTTTCACCCTGGATTTTTTTTCCTTTCACTTTCAAACTGGTAGCTGGTCAACTCTCTTGCTTCAGACATGATAAAATGTGTGAGATTTTCAAAGGCTAAGCCCTTGTGAGAGTTATCAGATAGAATACAAGATTCTCAGTTAAATATGAATTTCAGACAAATAACAAATCATACTGTAGTGTAAGTATGTCCCATGCAATATTTGAAACATGTTCTCTTTAAAATGATTTGTGATTTATCTAAAACTCAAATTTAACTGAGAATCCTCTATTTTTTTATTTGTTAAGTGTGGCAACCCTGTCCTTGGGAAAATTTAGTTTATGGAGGAAGTAAAAGAAAAGAAAGAAATGAGCACAACATGCAGAATGGTTTAGCAAAAGCAGGAGGATGTGTACGTAGGCAGATGAGCCCATGTGCAGCCAGGGACCAAGGGCAGCAAGGAAGCACAGAGCCCAGCTCAAAAGGGACATTTGTGAGGAGATGCTCCTTGACCAGTCATTTCTCACCACCTTGCTATTATCAACACCATGCTGCAACTGCAAGTCATGATAAAAATTCAGAAGACTGTTACAAAAGTATTGTGAACAAAGAGGAAAACTACTATATAGGAAAAATATAAATATCCTCCTAGTTGGTTTTGTTCTTGTCTTTGTTTTTGTTTTGTTTTGGATACCAGGGATCAGTCCTCCTAGTTTTCAATGAGGACAATTAATAAACTTCAACTTAAGAAAGATGAAATTGTTTAAGAATCTTCTTCAGACATGACCATCCCACAGATGATGCAGAACTATAGGCCCCTGAGATGGAGAGGATTCTGAGACCAAATACTGAACGATACATTTGAAGTGCTAATTGAGTGTCAGGTGCCCAGCTGTATTTAACAAAACAGAAATACTGAGACAAGAACACACCCCTGAATTTCAGGTAATTAAAATCTGGTGGGGGAATTTAACAAGTAAATGAGTAATTTCAACACTAGAGTTTTCCAGATCCAGTGAGAGCCTTCAGAGAAGGGCAGGATTAACTATGTAGGAAGTGACAGGGAAATTTCATATAATAAATTGCTCCAGAGAGAAGTCTTTAAAGAACAAGATGGCATTTGCCAAGAATGACGTTGAGCACTACGGTCCCTCTGAGATGTGTTTGATATTTCTGGAACACACAATGCCCAGAAGAAGAGCAAAAGAAGTAGGCAAAAGCCAGATTATGAGAGTCCTAGGACATACAAGGACTTCTCAAACTTTATTGTACACAGAGATCACCTGGGGATCTTGTTAAATGCAGATTCTAATTCAATAGGTTTGAGGTGGAGCCTCTGAGATTTCTCATTTCTAGCAAGCTGTTGGATGATGCAAATACTGCTGGGCTGAGAATCATCTTGGAGTAGGAAGACTGCACGCCTTGCTTTGGGTCTTAAACCTTTCCCTGCAGGCAATGGGGAGCCATCTTGTGGCTTTTCTAGCCAGATAGTGACTAAAATTCAAAAAAGCTAGCAGTAGAAACAAGAATATTTCTATGGTCCAGGGGAAAAATGGCAAGTACCTAAACTGAAGATACTAAAGAAAAGAGGATGAATTTAGCAATATTGAAAACAAAAGTGACTTGGTATTCAGTGAAGGTCCAGAAAAGAGAAAAATGGCAGACCTGTCTATTAAGTAGCTAAGCTATTTTTTCACAATTGTATGATTTGAGAATTTTATTTAGGATGTCCTACTATACTAGATTGTGACATCTTTTTGTCCATAAACTGTGCCTTTTGAAATGATTAGTTGAGTTTGAGATGTATTTAAATGTATTATGGATTCAGTCACATTATTTTAAGGTCACTCCTGATACATGTACTGTCTTTCAAGATGAGAGAACACATTCCTTTTAGGCAGAAAGAGGCTTCTTTTTTGTCCTCCAGCACTAAGCCTGTGCCTAGTACATGGGGCTCCTTCTTGGATTGCAGTTCTGTTAATATGCAGACACTATTCCTGATCGAACCCTGCTTCCCAAATAAGAAAGCATGGGGTGAAATTTCAAAGTATCAATCCCAATAGTGTCATCATTTATTTTCCCTCTCCTCAGTTTTAAAATTTGAAATAATATAAGATTTCAATGCCAATATTGCAACTGAGAACTCATTCATTTCTCAAGTTCCAGAATAACAACCTGAGTTTCAGATCCCAGTGGTCCTTCCTAATGACTGATTAGAGTTCTTTTCTTTACCTCCTACTGACAATTACCTGTTTTGATAAGGTGATTAGTGTGTTGACTTAACACTCATGCCAACTGTTTTATCCTGTTAGAATCTGATTTTCAGTATGTTGAAATATTAGCTTAACCCTAGGGTTCTCAGTCCTAGAGACACATTAGAATTATTTAGGATCCTATTTAAAAGAATAGTGACCAGGCTTCATCCCCAGGGATTCTAATTTAGCTGCACCAAAATGGGTACCAAGTATCAGTATGGTTTATAAGCTCCCCAGTTGATTCTATTAGAGCCAATGCTGAGAACCACTGGAACAAACCTGAGGGGATTTTGTTTTCCTGACATCAACATCCTTATGATAATTTAAGTTTATCTGAAGGAATCTTACCTTTCAGGAATATCAATAAGAATGAGGCAAGAATGCAAACCACTGAATTATAAAGTCTATATGGAATGCTGTTAATGTAGAAAGAGCCTACATATAATGGTTACAAAAACTACTTTATTATTTTATTGTTTACATAATAACACAGAATTTATCTGCTGTCTAATTTCTAAGCATAGTCAGGCTGAGTTAGGATGTGGAGGGGAGAAGTTATTTGCACCACTGTTTTCTCAGCTGGCAAGCATGCACAAGCATTCTTCATGTGATTGTTAAAAAATATAATGAAGGCCCTTCATCAGTATGTGTGGGAAACTCCTGCATTTCAACTCTTTTGTGATTTTTTTTTTTTTTTACATAACTCCATTTACATTCTCAGCACTTTTTTTTTTTTTGGTACCAGGGATCGAACTCAGGACCTTGCATTTTCAAGGCAGGCATGGTGCCACTAAGCTAAATCCCCAGCCCTACATTTTTGGCATTTTAAGGGTTATTTTAATCAGCTAGTCTAAGAGTATTTGCAACATAATTTTTTTTGTATATCCTTTTATTGGTACATTTTAGGTGTACAATATAATGGCATCCATCATTGGAAATTTGCACCTTTACATAATCTCTCTTGGTTCTTATTTTTTCCCCCTTCCCCTGCCCTCCCTTCAACCCCTCCACCCCTCCCTATTTACAAAGACTTTGTTTCCTTTTTTTCGTTTTCTTATTAATTCCATTCCCTTCTTTCCTTTCCCCTACCCCTCCCACTTCCCCTTCCCCTTTGCCACTTTTCTTCCTATATCATATGATCTATTATACTTTTAGTCCTTATTTACACTTTCAGTTTCTCACTCTAGAGAAACTATTTGGTATTTACACGTGTGTCCTATTTATTTCACTTAAGAGTATCGCCTCAATGTCATAATTTTATTTTTCAGATGATTATTTATCAAATAAATGTGTAACACGATATGAATGACTACATTGTTCTGTACCTCTGTGAGTATCTTAATCTCATGTATGTATTTTAAATACTTTTTGTTAAAGGTCTCTAAGTCAACAAAAACATATTAATCAACAAAAAACTCTAACACACCCATGATCAGTGCCCAGAATTATGAGCCACTGCACACTATATTCCTTGGGCATGTTGATTATTTGGCACAGTGGCCTGATCTCATGGTTTTACCTCTGAAGCAGCCAGCATCTAGCTAGAGACCCCCGTCAGTGTGACCCAGAGTCTGGCTGCCTGAAGCACAAAAGTTTACCATATACAAGCAGCTGAACAGTAAAGGCCAATGTCCAATGGTAATGGTCAAGTCCAGATTCTCAAGGTGCCCAGCAAGAGTTCTACTGGTCAAGTAATGCAATAATTCTTCACCAACAACTCTCATACCAGGTTGTGAAAGATCACAGCTTTGTGTTTTTGAATAAAATCATTAGTCCTCCTCTTCTAAAATTCTATTCCATTCAATCCTCTCACAAAAAATGATGTGTGATTTTCATAGCCACAAGCTCATGTTTACAAAATACAGAGGTTTTTATTTATGACTGAAGTTAATTTATATCTGCTTCCTGATAGAAAATTGATTTTGTCACTTTCCAAGTGAAATTTACCACTTCAATAATTTCTTAAATATTTTAATATTATGTTCAATCAGCTTACGAACTTTGCCCTTTCTCTCTTCTCTCTGAGGCTGACTCTAACTGAAGTGCTTATGGTGTATCAATTGTTGTCCAGAGTCAATTCCACTGATACATACAATCATAGTATCTGGTTCTTAGTGTTGCCAACCCTCCAAATTGACTTCCACCAAAGTGGCTGAGTCTCAGACCTCATCTGTTTCAGACCAAATGGCCTAAGCTATCACTAATAATTGTATCCCCTTATCATGATTTTGAGACCCTTTTGGCTATCTGAATTTCTTTCTCCACTTAAAGTTGCATCCTTATCTGGCACATGTCTCCTTAGAGCAATGGGAAAATTGGGATCTGTCAACAAGCCCTTTCTACATCTGACACCATCTCGGGGCAGCCATCTCAGTTCTACTGTTCCATGTGGGATGACTTGAGGATCTTTTTTATGTTTCTCCCTTCCAGCTCTCCAGATGAAAAACAGGATGCTCAGTCCACATGGGGAAAGTGGGCTGTCGTAATGAACAGTGTCCAAAAGATTAACAAAATTTAATTCCTAACTCATACAAAATGTGTGGCAGTTCAAAAAACTCTCCATGATATTTGTCTTTCATGAGATAGTTCAGCCTTCTAAACTAGTAAAAGAAGTAGCCTGGATTGTCAGCAATTAGATTCTTCAACACAAAAATGACCCACATCACTTCTATTCACAGATTTTTGGCCAAAGCAAGTCACAAAGTCATATCTGTCATCAAGGAGAAGAGGAAACAGTCCTCTGTATGCAGGGCCTGGATATTAGTGCATTGTTGCAAGGTTTTCTGATGCTTTGCTTCATCTGCTCTTACACTTATCTTGGGGAATCATAGTCTCTTTGCCCATCACTTGGCTCATCTCTTGGGATCTGGCTCAAAATGGGTACTCAGGAAAGACCAGTGATCTCTTTATTAGTTTCCAATTTTCTTCCTCTCTTCAGTTGAGAGAATCTTTATCTAGGGCCGGGGATTTAGCTCAGTGATTCTGCCACCTGCCTAGAGAAACTTTATCTAGTGAGGGAAGGGAAGGTGAGGAAGAGAGGAAAAAAGAAGAAAATATAGAAAGATGAAGTTTTTTAACTCTAAAAGTCAGGAACTTGACATCTATTTCCTCATTCTCTTGACAACCTCCATTGTCCTGTGTACTGTACCCAAAACCTTGTGTGGAGTGTCAGTCTCCCATATCTTCTGACACATTCGGTCAACGTTGTGCGTCTAAAAGTCAGTTAAGGCAAGTTAATATCAGTATTTCGCATGTTCTCTTGATACTACGAACCACATGTTGCTCTTCCCCTTTGCAGACCACATGAGAGGTCTATGGAGTCTGGGCAGAGAAATTAAATTTGTTTAATTTATCAATATGTAGATGAGGGAACAGGTCTGGGAAAATGTGCTCTTAAGTGTTGTGGTCATCTGTGAAGAGGCTGGAAGTCACACAAACATTTTTCTGGCACTACTGAAAATCAAAGGAAGAAAAATGGAAATTTAAAAGACATCCAGTGTTAGACTAAGAAGCTCTGTAAAAACTTTTCAAAGTGATGCCTTCTAAACAGCATAACACTTATAGGAAGACCCACTCCAGTGAGCCACAGTGCCTCTTCATTTCTCCTTAACCATGAGACTTGATTCAAAAGATAGTTTACCCACCAGGAGATTTTCACATTGAAGAAGATATTTTTAAAATCTATTTAATAACATATTATTGCTACTTCCCTAGACCTTTGTTAATTATGAAACTTCAATTTACTATTGTACTTTTCAGAATCTCTTACCTCAGAGAACTGTTCTTAAAACCAGGATCTCAGACAGCTATGACATGTATGTGTTTTATACTGTTATAATTTAAGTGTGTAATAAACAATCCTAAAACTTCAGAGCCATTCTACAAATATTTATGGTCACTAGTTGGGAGCCAGCTGGGCATCAGTTAAATGGTTCTGCTGATCTTCACAGGGGTTGTCTATATATCTGAGATCATCTAGTTTCTGGTTGATCTAGGCTGGCCTTAACTAGGGTGACAGGAACACTCTTTGCTGGTATATATGTCCCTCCTCCTGGAACAGTGTATAGCCTGGGCATGGTCAACTGGTATTAACGAGCATAGGAGGATGACAGCATAAGCTGGGCTGCAAGTGCAGCTTTGAAGGCTCTGTTTCTATATCTCCTGGGTCAAAGCAAGTGACATGACTAAACATAGAATCAAGGCAAAGAATTGTTACAAAGTGAAGCAAAACATCAAGGCTGGGTCGCACTATTTACCACACCCAGGATTTTGCCCATCAGCAGGGCCCAGGCAGGGAGGGCTACAGCACTGGCTGGCTGGGCACTAGCAGCAGAGTGTTGAATAAAAAAGATTGGCTCCTGAATTTTCAGGATATGAGACTAAGAAAAGGACATAGCATATGGCCCCAAGTCTTATAGGAATTCACAAACCTTTAATTACAGATCTTACAAGAAATGTTAAAAATGATTGAGAATGACCAGCCTACCACTGTGTTATGGAATGCTGTATGATTAACATGTTCACATAGTTCATTGCCATCATTCCTGACCACAGACCCTGTGCAGTGGCAGTGTTGATGTCACGACCCCTTTATGAATGTAGGAATACTGAGAACTGCAGAAATAAACTGAATGCCCACAGTAGCCAAACTAGCTAAGTGATCCAACTGAGATTCAAATCCAAGCTTCATTCTTTTCTTCCATTATATAATGAAAACTTTTGAAAAAAGTTTTAGAAACAATAAAATTTAAAACATCTTCCCTATAATTCTTTAGCATAAAGGCCAAGGTGCCAAGTGTCATCCAACTTAGGAAGAGATAAACATATTGGGGATTGCTATGGAGACCCATTAGCATTTCCTTGCTCATGAAGTAGGAGTTCGCACTGAAGGCTATTTAAACTTAAAGGGAAACATGAGTCAGTGCTTATATATTTTCTAAGTAACGACAAAAATATGACTTTCATATGAAACTGGAAAAAATGGTTCAAATTGCTCTCAAAGAAAGGAGGGGTGGATTTCAATAGGGGGATGACAGTTAATGGAGCCTTGAATGGAAAATTATTATTTTAGCAAATGAAGCAAAGAAAAAGCGATAAATCATTAACATAGAATCAGATATCATTTGTTACCAAAGAAGAAAATCAGAAATGACAAAAATGTAGGTAGAGGACCTAAAAGACTAAAAATAATATAAAAGTGAAAATTATTGTTGATCACAGAGGAAGTCATGGAAAATCAGCCTAACAGGCCAGGGATTTAGCTCAGTGGTTTCGCTGCCTGCTGCACAAGCACAAGGACCTGAGTTCGATCTCCAGTACCAAAAAAAAAAAATCGGCCTAAAGATTGTAAAAAAATCAGAAGCTGCTGATAATTTTGATAATTTGAATTCGAGAAACTGGAAATGTATATTATTGAAGGGATTCTTAAGGTCGTTAGGTACAGTCTAAGCCCACTGTGAATATTTGAAAAATAAATAGGAAGATGTGGATCTGTCTCATACTTAATACCAGAGTTTCTTTCTTTTGAAATGACCTGAAGACTAGCTGGAAGAGAGAAGGTGGAGTAGATGTTGTTTTTGTGACTTGATACCGGATATGAGCATCAGGGCTCATGAATGTGTTTCAAAAGAGCTACAAGGAGAAAACTACTGATAGTTAAGGCCTTTGATAGAATAACCTGGAGATCTCTGCTGTACTAAGGAGAACTGAGGGCAATGCCAGCCCATGAGACAGAACCTCATGGAAAAAGCACAGAGAATGGACTCCCAGAAATGGGATCAGAGGCACAGTGATGCTGCCAGTGATGCTGCCAGTGATGCAAACAGCAGATTGCCTAGTTACTAATGCAAGAGGACTGCATCTGCCCACTCCCAAGAGAGACACTGAGCAACCTGAGGAGAAAAACAAATGCAAAGACAGACTTTGAAACCACTGTTAGATCCACACCCTCCCCGGGTAAACCCTGGATTCCAGCAATAACTTAGAAACAGATTCAGAGAGAATGCTGATCAAATTATTTGAAGTTGCAAACATGTTAAATAGCAGAGGAATGATGAAAAAAAAGAACAGTTTTGAAAGAGATGAAACTGGAAAAGGTACTTTGCTAATGGTAGGTTCAGAAAACCTACATACAACTTGATGGAAGAAATTTAAGAGTAGTGTATATTAATTCGAGGTGTGATAGGCTACAAGCTCAATGTCAATCAATTTTTAAATTAATTTTATTGGTACATTTAAGGTATACAATATAATGACATTCATCATTGGAAATTTGGCCCTTTACATAATCCATCTTGGTTCTTATTTTTTCCCCATTCCTCTCCCCTCCTTTCAACCCCTCCACCCCTCCCTACTTACAAAGGCTTTGTTACCATTTTTTCTTTTTATCATATTAATTCCATTCCCTTCTTTCCTTTCCCCTACCCCTCCCACTTCCCCTCCTCCTTTGCACCTTTTCTTCCTATTTCACATTATCTATTATACCTTTAGATAAGGTATAATAGTATAAGTGTAAATAAGGATTTACACTTATTTACACTTTCAGTTTCTCATACTAGAGAAACTATTTGGTATTTACACATGTGTGTCCTATTCATTTCACTTAAGAATATCGCTTCACTGTGCATCCATTTAGCTATAAATGTCTCTATAGTTTCTTGTTCTTTATGGCTAATACTCCATTTAATGTCAATCTATTTTTAACACAGTGATTCTTAACCTTTATGGGATCAAAAATCTCTTTAAGGGCATAATTAAAACTAAATATCTTTACCTTACAAGCATATACTGTTACACAACACCTTGCATTGAGTTCTAGGAAGGTCATGGGGACTCTTGGAGGCATTTGTGTATGGTTTGGTGGTTTAAACCAGGTACTTGTTCTGCCATTCAAAATAAGTTATGACTTTGAAAAAGCAGTAGAAGTCTCTACTCTACATTTTCTTATTTGAAAAGAGGAGTTACAATACCTAACCCCCCTCAATCAGGGCTATTGTAAAAGATTTTTAAAGAACAGTCTTTTGTTATTTTAACTGTATAAATTTTATTATAGTTTTAGATTTTAATATATATAACATATTTTATTCTGTGTTATAGTACCAAAGTCAATTATTACTTTATTCAACTTTTAAGTTTAGTTTACAAAGGAGAAGACAGGATTATCCCCATGGGCTCTTTGCCTCTTGGAACAATATCTGGAATTTTGAGTTCTGATGTGGGTATCTCATTTTAGGAGAGAAAGGTGTCAACTAGAACACCAACCAGTGTTAAGGGGAAACACAATTCATACATTAGAAGACAGGTAGAAGAATGAAGAATCTTTAGGTACTGAAAAGTAGACTAACTGAATTTAAACATTTAAACATGTCACATGCAAAAAAGAAGAGGAATTATTCTCAGTGACTCCAGGGACCAGAATTGGAGCCAATAGGGAAGGAAATTTCAAATATAAAATTCTGTCTTAGAAACTAGAAGCTGACTTTTCTCTATCATCAAGGGGTCAAATTATCCAGTCACTCAATAAATATTTATTGAGCATTTACTGTGTGCCACACCATGCAAGGCACTGAGGATACAAAACTGAATAAAATAGACTTTGCACCTTTAACAGGCTCCCAGTATTGTGGGAGACACAGGTAAATCAGTAATTACAACAGAAATGGAGACAATGGTATTGCTCGGAAAATAAGGCAGGGCCTGATGGAATAATCCTAATAGAGTTAACACTAGATTTGAGATATATTATGCATAAAGAAGACTTTTCAGGTAGCCAGGCATGTGAGGAGATGGCAAAGGCACAGAGGTGAGAAGTGCATGGTGATTTAATGAATCCTGGGCACCAAAGACCTGGCAAAGAGGAGATGGAGAGAAAAACTTAGACATGACTTTGCAAGCTCATACACTTAGCACTGTGTGTTTTAGGTGATAGCTGGTAGCATAGGTCTCATAATTGTAACAGTTTTACATCTCCCCATGAGAGACCAGAAAGTAAGGAGCTCCGTGATGGCCAACATTTTTTCCCAGTGGGTTATTTAGACTTGTATAAAACAAAAATATTTCAAGTATTTGTTGTACATGTTAAGACTGGAAATCTGGAGACAAACTACAAGATTGAGGGAGTAAGTCTAGCAAGAGATGTGAGGATCTGGGCTAGTCTGAAAAGCTGTGAGAGGATTAGGAGATGGAACTGATTCTCTCAAGGACCTTCCAAAGCTCAAACTATGCAGTTGAGCCTTGAAACTGTCACAGAATTAGAAGGTTTTAAGGCCACTGACACCATATCATTCAACTCTTCCACTGTAGAAACAAAACTCTTAAAGAGAAAGCAACATTCTCACTTCCTCAAATAGTAGAGCACTCAGGGTCAAGAACAGGACACAAAACCTTAAAAAGCACACCCTTCAACTTTGATCCAGGAGGTTGGATCACTCAAATTTTCATTAAATCTTTCTTATAACAAATATTCTTTCTTAAACCCGTAAAGTGCTAGATATAAACTTTATCAAAAGGAAATCAATACAATACTTAAGTGTTGCTTTAGAATACAGATGTGGACCAGAAAGGGTCTCTCTTTTAAACTTCATGGTGACAGAAAGAACATGGGCTGATTCAAAGCTGAGCTCTACAGAGTGGCACACAGAAGAATCACTTAACCTCTGAAGCTCAGTTTTCTCACCCATAAAACAGACAAATAATTCTTCCCTTAAAGAGTTATAGATATATAAAAGGACTTCACAATGCTTGGAGCTCAATAAATGTGAGGTAAATAATTTCTTTTTCTGTTAACTCCTTTCTCCTCACATCAAGACCTTTAAGAAGTTACCTTCTATCTCCTCTGGCCCACCAGAGATAGGACAGCAATCTGCCTTATCAGCGGTTTTACTTAATTCAGTGTTAGCTACCAACAACTGATTATAATTAGAAAATCTTCAAAGAAATCTTCAGCAATAAACAATTTATAAGTTTTAATTTACCTTCTGCTGTGTGATGAAATCTTGAGCCATCCTGTTTCCAACCTGGGATGTGAATCATCCTTTTATCTGGCATATCCACACTATAAACACTATCTGCCCATTGGTCACTTAGTATCCATCTTGGTTACCAGATCAACTATCACAGTATCATGGTGCTTTTATTCAACCTTTAGTTTACTCAACAACTGCTTCAAAATGAAGAATATTGATGCTGATAATGAGTATATGTCAAAAGAACCTGCTGTAAAAAGGCTTCTTGTAAGTAGAAAGGTAAAAATTCTTGATAATTAAGGGAAAAAATTAGATGCTAAAATTGTGAAGAAAGGAAAAGAAATTTTAGTTTTACTGTTGTACTTTGAACTGCAAAGCTTACAGGCACAGTATGTGATAAGTTCTTTGTTATAGGGTTTGATATCATTTATAATTTCAGATATCCACTAGAAATCTTACAACATCTCCCTCAAGGATTAGGAAGGACTAGTATACAGACAAATGGTTAGAATTTGGCCTCAGGTATGAGAATGACTAAGCAATGTGTGCTGGCCTTGTGTGAACATGGATATATTCTTTAATCTCTCTGAGAGTATTTATATATCAAGGGTAATCCGAAGGCAAACATTCCAATGTCAGAGCACAGTTTTAAAGATTAAATATGCTACATACATAAAAGGTGTTTAAAGCAGTTCCTCACACAAATAAAGGCTTGAACCACAGCTATGATTATGTTGATTTTACCTGCTGACAAACACAATACACTGTACTTTCCCTTATCACCTCATCTCCCTGGTCAGTGATCTTCTCTTCCATACATAATTTCATCTTTTTAAGAAGACAGTTGCATACACTTCTTGTCAGACATGGAAGAAACTGAAAAGCTTACTCTCAAACATAGTCAAGCCAAATGGAATCAATGGATCCAACTGCCAGAAATGAAGTAGTGGAGTCCTTAATATCAGCAGTTCAAGGTATTGGATACCCACTTGTTGACTTGTTCCTTTTCTTTGATTAGAAGTCAGTACATCTAAATCCTTCACTTTATCAGGTCAAAGGGCTCCAGTACTTTCCATGGATTGGGTGGTTTGCAATGCCTATGTGATGAGAGGTATGCCTATGTGATGGACTTTGTTTCATCTTTAATGCAATGTGAGAACACAAATAGATACATACAATGTAAGTACTCAAAAAATATCCACTGAATGAACCAATTTGTGAAATGCTCTTCACTAAGTACCTTAGTAGTACATGGTTAGCTCTCGGGAGATCTATATTGTATTAGAGAACATAGGCTAATGTGGATGCCAAAAGTAGTGAATAGGAAATTTGGCTTCCAAATGAGAACACTGAAATTTCTGCTCCAACATATTTCTGGCTGTAGGTATATCATGTAAACTCTCTAAATCTCAATTTTCTTATTTCAAAAATGAGCACAGTAGATATTCCTAACTAATAGAGTTCCCATGAAATTAAGTTAAATAATATTTATAAAGAATTTGGCACCAAATAAATGCTTGATAAATACTATCATTAATATTTTAATATAAAATGACTGAGTGCAATTTAATGATATATTGCTTTAAAATGCATAAATAAGAATTCGTAGTGGAGGAGATCATCTTATCTCTAAGTACAGTATGAGTCTTAACCAGGTAGATGTTTCTTAGACAAGATATGTTCTGGGATAAATCCTAGAGAACAAATAAGTTTAAGCCTGAAAAGGATTCTTCACGTGGGCACAAGAACCAAAAACATATAGTCCTTTTAATTTTGAATAAGTCCCCAAAGGCTAGAAAAGGGACACTTCAAAGACCAGTGTGAAAGTGGCAGGCAATTTCAGGAAAGACAAGCTATGTAGTAATGATAACTGGCTGATCAAAAACTATGGTGCGGTAAATGAACAAAGATTTTAGCAGCAGACAGGCAAAGGCATAAATCCTCAGCCAAAAATAATATTTCTAAGCCTTGCTATTTTCTTCCCTGTTATGTGGTTATTTTTACCCCACCTTGCAAAATTTTGAAGAGGATTAAATGAATTGTCAAAGTTAAAAGCCTCAGGTCTGACCTGGTATCAGCTAAACAAAGTTATATAAATTTACATAGACAAATACCAAGACAGGGTTGCCTAACCACAGAAGAAGAAAAAACTGTACCCTCATCTGGTGTCCTAACCTACCTTATTGGTTTCGGTAGATATTTTGTACATACTACAAAATAATTGAAAATGTTATGGAAAATCTGAAGATAATTCAGTGAAGAGAGGTAGGGGGAATTAAAACAGTAAACTACTGGTTGTTGACATGTTTTCTTCTCAACTTTTCCCATATGTTCTTCCCAGATTTCCCATGACCAACTTAACCTTCCTGTCTCTAATTTTTTTAAAGAGAAGGGAGTAAGATGAATTCAGTGGGAAAGAAAGTGAAGAATAAGGGAGAGGGCAGGAGGGGCATAAAGGAGAAAGGGGAAGAAAGGGGATCAGGGAAGTGAGCATGTTTGTGAGATCAAAAACCAGACATAGTTAGCACTGGGGAACCAAAAGAGCACTGAAAAGGTCCAAGAACATGAGTAGGTTCCGAGTGGGTTGAAATCCAATTGATTAGAAACACAAAGTTAAAATGTAGAGATGAAATCATCCAAGCTGAAAGTAGCTAAAGTATCACCATGAAACCTCTTGGTCTTCTGCCACAGGACAGTGGGCACTTGTCTTCTGGGCTCCAGGATGTTTGCAGCGGTGTCTAGAAGGGGAAGGCAGACTCCTGGCATGGTTCATATCACATTGAAATGTGAATTTATTTAGATGTTGGACTGAAAGCCTTCAGAGGAGACAAGATATTCTATTCATGTGTTCACACAGTTGATGTTTAATAAATGTTTTCTGGAAAGAAGTTATGAAAAATAGGACTAAATGAGGGGAGGGAAGAGAGAATGACAATCAGATATTCAGGAAACCCCTTATCTCAACCAGCATGAGGCAGATAGTAATTCTTGTCTCATATCAGCTATTCAATCCTTTCAAATCTAGAATATTTTTGCCCTGACAACTAAAAGAGAGAAAAAGAGGCAAAGTGATTTATATCTTTTCATTAGAAAGTTTTAAAATGAGTAGCAGCCAATATTGTGCATAGCTAAAACTCAAGGGCATATATTATGAACTTAATAAACCATTATCTCTAAAATAATTGTTCTGAATGAGCTTTAAAAAATGGTTTTATGCCTTTTACATCTCCATCTGTCCTGTGTTAAAATAACCTAAACTCTTTAACATTTTGTCTTTGAAATCTTAACTGTGATGCTCAGATCAATTACTAATGATTTTCCAACTTCCTAAAAAATAAAAAGTAGTAAAAGCAATATATTATATTTTAGCAATGTTCTTTCTTTTTCAAACCAGTTTTTTATCTTTGATCTCCTTTGATCATCATATCAAAGGCATAAGGTTTAGCCCCTCGGTGTGGAAACTGAGGAAGTGGAACTAATAGCACACAGTGGGTTAAGGCCTAAGCAAAATGAAAACGTAGGATGCTGAGTCTCATTTCAGTTCTCACCCTGCAGCAATGCTTAAAATAGAATCATTCAAGAATGTTCTTTGTGTCTTTTGAAGCAGAGAAAGGAGAAAAATATTCCCCAATTTTTTACATATTAGTTATGTTCTTACATATGCTAATAGCTTTATTTCATAAGATTGATTTTTATTCTCACAGCTGTAGTTTTCAAACTTTTTAGCAGCAGAACTTTCTAATCAAAATTCCATGCTAAGGCCCTCCATACAAAACAGATAAAAGTGGAGTCACACAGATTTCAGCACAGCTGAGTGACCTGGAAAAGGTTTGGTGATATGGAGCATTGGCCTCACTCTCAACACCATGTGCACTGCCCATGAAGGACAATGGACACGACCTAACACAGAATGAAGATCAGGTCATAGAGAGTGTCTGACTTTTGATAAGTTGAGAACACTGAGGACTTAACAATCCAATCCATCCCAATATCAAGTCTACCACTTGTTTACTCTGTACACTGAGGAGGTAATCAACCTTCCCAAGCCTCAGTTTCCTCATATATATATAAAAGCCATAGTAACACCTGCCAGCTGAATCTGTTCAGATACTCAGAAGAATTCAGATACTCCAAGCAAATCATGAATCACAGTACTGCACTTAGCACATAGTAGGTACTCAGGCAGTTTCCTTTTTGTAAGGCCATTACCAAACTACATGCTTTTCTGACAAACCAAATGTTCTCCTATTTCCTTAGCGGTTGTAAATACCATTTGTTATCTTAAGCTCAGCTCATGCCCATTAGCACAAGAGAGCTTGCACTACTCCTGCAAACATTTAGCATTTTTATTCAGCTAGCACAACATCAAGACTTTAAAAGCAGCTTGAAAATAAACTTGATTCCAAATATGATTTATAATGTCCCAGGAAACAGCTCATTTACCCAAGAAAGCACCATCAATTATTGACAGATGTACCCTGTGAAGAGAAATAGCCTTAAAACTAAAAGACTGAGGAAAAAGCATGCCTCAACCCCTTAAGCCAATTATCCAAGGTGATTTTGAGCATTAAATCCTTAGATATGCTTAATTTACTATCCTTGCCTGTAAGCACAGAAAGAATTGTATGGAAGGGGAAAAAGTGGTAGCCAATTCAATACTGGTTTTAAAAACAAAGACAAAGAATAGCATAGAGGGGGAAAACAGGAGGTAATATGTGGGTGTTGGATGCTTGTGGGTTTATAGATTGAACATCCCCATCCCTTGTGCACCTTGCCCCCTTGTTGCACAGCCAGCTACTCCCCACCTGTCTTTGTTCAGTACAGAAATAATTACACTTACCTGCCTCTGACCTAATAATTACACAGTGCCTGATTTTGTTCTCAGCATGTTGACTGTGGTCGAATTTCCTTGGTTTTCAGTGCAAAGGCCTTACTAAAGATGTTAACATTATTTGCTTTAACATCAAGCCAGTGACAAGGCTATGTAAGGTTCTGTAAAAAGCCAAGAGACCAGTGTGAATCCAACCCAGGGGGCTTGTAATCTGTGTTTGACATGTAGATATTAGAAAGTCTTGGCAAGACTACAAAGCTTGTTTACATGTGAGAAAAGAAAGGGAATGCGTGAGGCCAATACATTTGAGAATGCTAATGTTTCTTGATAGTTTTTCAAAAGAAGAAACATAGGACAGAATTTTTTCTCTAAATTCCAAACTATGAGGCAAAGGTGACTAATTATGCCCACTTAGCTTTAATTTGCATATCCTAAGGAGTAAGGGAGCATGTCTGCACACACACACACAGACACATATGCACATTGTATTATGCTGTGGATGACAGAAATAAAGAAAACTGGGATGGGGAAGACAACTAATCTATATAAGAATTTTTGCGTGATGAATCAAATACTTCTATGCTAAGAAAATAAACCCTGCTATACGTTACCTAAAAAAAAATTACTACCCAGATCCCAGTGAGAAGCCTAAGAAGATGAGAGCTGTGGGGGAGGGGGGCATCCCAGCAAGGGCCCCGCCCTGAAAAGAGCTGCACAGGTGCACAAGCAACAGCCAGGGGTCCCCCCAGGTTCCATTGGTAAGTGTGCCCAGATCCCAGTGAGAAGCTCATATGGACCAGGAGCTGAGCAGATGCCAGCAGATCCCAGCCAGCACCCCACCCAGACACCAGCAGCTTGGGCCCAGAGGCTCCAGCCAAATGCCTGCCTGGAAAAGAGCTACACATGTGGGCAAGCAACAGCCAGAGGACCACCCAGACATCATCAGTACAATGGTGAGCAGCAAAGAAAAGGCCCCATGGTGGCTTGCTGAGAAATGAAGACCACTGAGCAACCAAAAGGTGCAGCAGGCTGCATCTGTTGAAATGAGAAGACACATAAGGCTCAAAACCAGACCTCCAAATCACCTACAGCAACCCCAAAGGGCTACAGATGGAACAACCTAATACTCAACTACCTGGGTTCCCTAAACTAGCAACAAAAGAGGAGCTAGAAAAAATGAAATTAGAAATAATTTCTTAGTTAACAATAGAGATCTTGTCCACAGTACAAGAAATGATTAATAAATCTAGAACAGACACAGTTAATAGAGGAGCTGAGGAACATGATGGTATCCCAGCATAGGAAATAAATGGAATCCAAAAAACAGATGCAAACAAATATCCAGTAGATTAAAAACTCCACTGATAGTTTACACAACAGAATGAGCCAATGTAAGGACAGAATTTCAGATGTAGAAGACAGGATTGCAACTGGTGACCAGGAAAAGAAAAATTTCTTAAAAATAATAGAGGACCATGAGAAATCAATCCAGGAGCTGCTAGACGATGCAAAGAAGAAAAACATAAGACTGATCAGAGTCAATGAAAACACAGGAGAGTGAAAACAACATAAAAAAAACTATTCACAGAAGTAATGGCAGAAAACTTCCCAAGTAGGGGAAAAAACCTTGACATACGGATAAGTGAAGCATATGGGTCTACAACTAGATGTGATACAAAAAAACCCTACACCTAGGCGTATAATAGTCCAGATTCCAGGAACTCAACAGAAGAACAAAATTCTACAAGCAGTTAGAGAAAAGAAACAAATCACATACAAAGGAAAGCCCATCAGAATCACAGCAGACTTCTCAA
>NW_004624736.1:31856430-31870453 GCF_000247695.1 Heterocephalus glaber | reverse complement strand
AAATTTTCCATTTAATATTTCAGACACCAGTGCCACAGATAGCTGAAATCATGGAAAGTGAAACTGTGCATAAGAAGGTACAAAAAATAAACACAAATATGGGGTTAAAAAGAAATAGCAACATGAATGGTATACAAAATAGGCTAACACAAGCAGATCTACTTTAGAAAGGAGTCAACCAAGACCTGTCTGAAAAGGTGGCATTTGATGAGAAGCACTGTGAAGTTCAGGGCAGCAGCTCCCATTCACAGCAATGAGCAAGAGCCAATGTAGCATGTGCCGGGGTGTTGGGAATGAAAGCAGCTTGCCACCTTCTAAAAACAATCAGAAGGCAAATTCCTCTGGAGAACTTAGAAGGAGGGGCATGGTGGCCTGAAATGTGATCACAGAGGAAAGCAGAGGGCAGATGGTGTCTAAAGTTGATGCCAGCAGCCTGTGTACAAAGGAGTTTGTTTTAGTGTAGTGAGAAGAATGAACGATATTACTGTTGTTTAACAGGTGAGGAAACAAACTCTGAGTGGTGACAAGATTTATCAAGATTATTAAACCTGTCAAGCACAGTACTCTGTTTCAGGTCTTTCCATTCTCTCCTCTTTCCCGCAAATATGTAATGAGTGCATATTGAGTGCCAAGCATATTAATACTTGTGAGATAAGATAAGAGTCTTAATCTCAATGAGATTAAGTCTGGAGTTGAAAAATGGTCATGTGAACAAATGCAAGAAAACATAACAAATGCTATGCCCAGAAGTCTCTCCAGAATAGAGGAGACCCAAAGGAGATAGAAGCCAGTTCTGTGTGGGTAGGGCAGGCGAGATGAGAGAGTTAGCACGGAGTTCAGTCTCCAGAAGATGACTGTTTATGAGGAAAATGGAAATCAGAGATGTAGAGAATAAAGCAATGCTGTGGGCTCAGGGGATAGGGAGCTGTTTTAGCATGGGGGGGGGGGCGCTGGTGTAGGGACGAAAAAATGGATACGGCCAAGGGCCAAATAATGAGCCCCTGGCATGTAAAGAAAGTTTGGACTTCATTCTCCAAACAGTGGAAGGCAGTAACTGCTTTCAACCAGGGCAGCAATACAATTGGACTTGCTAGACAGATCACACCAACACAGCTGTAGAGGTGGTTTGTGGTAGTGGCAAGGGCAACAGGAGAAACAGCAACACCAGTGAGGACATGTGTAAGGTCCAGAGAAGAGGAAAATAAGATCTGAGGAAAGACACTGGGCAAGGGCTGCAGGGATGAGAACATAATGAATAAATGGTAAGGAGGAGGAAGGTAGGGGACTTAGGGTGAATTCTGGGTTCCTATGACTTTTGACTCACAGTTTAATATTTTTGAGATGGGAATTTTTTGCAACTTGTGTGAAAAAACAACTTTTATTTGTTACAGGCAGTTTAACATCTCCCCTGCCAGCTAAGATAAACTCACCTGAAATTTTAATGATTCCAATTTTAAATGATTCTTAAAGAGACTATAATAAACTTTCCTCTAACAAACTATTATTTAGAAAACAATGAAACTTTTTTTAACCTAAAATCATCAACACAATGGCTCTGCTAGACTGAAGAACAAATTTCCACATTGCCCTTGACAGAGCTGATAGCTAAGCAGAAAAAGAAGGTAGTTTTTTGGAGGGTTTTTTGGTACTGGGGATCGAACTCAGGACCTTGCGCTTGCGAGGCAGCAACCACTGAGCTAAATCCCAACAGAAAAGAAGGTAGTTTTTAACAAATTAAATTTCCTACAAATTAAGTTTCTATCAAAGGGAAAATATTAGAACTCTATTTAAGAATATAGTTCTCTCTCTGGAATGCTCAAGAAGTGTGAAATAATAATCCTTTTTATGTTTGGATCTGTCTGGACATGCCCTGCTACTATCATAAACACAGCACACACAAGTGCAATTTCTGTTCCCAGATGCTGAAAAAACAACTTCAGGTTCAAGTCTGAGAATGGACTTGAAATATTTGATATTAACACAGCATAGATGTACCTGAAAAACAACACATTTCAAAATTATATTTAAAGGTCTTTCAGAAAAATTTGGCTTTCAGGGACGAGGGTCGGTGACACTTATACACTAATTATTTCTGGGGCTTATATAAGTCAGCTTCCATACACATTCCATGTTCATCTTAGTCTTTTCCTCCACATTCCCTCTCTCTCATCCATTTTATTTTGTCATGCGTATTCTTTTGAAAGATATAGAAAACCCTTAACCATGCTTAGCAGGAGAAATTATTTGAGGCTCTGACTAACTTAATGTTTCACACCAATGATGCAATGTGCAGAGAACTTCAAAGCATCCTCATCAATGGTCATGAGAACTGTGCCTGTTACAGTATTTTAAAGATCTGAGATATATGTTATCATCACACGATAAGAGAAGAAAGGACCTCAGCAACTCACTCAACATCACATGGCCACTAAGAAACAGATTTGGAGTTCAAACCCAGCTCCATGACTCTAGAGCTAATGAAGCATGTGGGCAGCAGTTCCCAATTCCAGTGAACATCACAACACTAACTGTTTGGTAAATTTCTACAGGTCTTGCCTAGGTAGCTCTTTTTTGGTTTTTGCAAGCACAGAAGAGAAAAATAATTTTGATTTATATGCATGTACCCTTAATTGGCTATCCTGCTTATTTATTTCAGAATACAAAGGCACAATTATTAAGCCTTTGGGTGTTTTCACAAATTACTAAAGGAAACAGAAACAATGGGCATACTATGCTTGTTGCAATAGCCTGCAATTAATGGAAAGAGCTCTCATAGCTATAGTTAACTCAGCTGTAAACTCATATTCTTCCCATCTAACTCCAGAAGCAAATTTCTAAGCAAACAAATGAGTTAATTTGCTCTTTGAGCTAAAGTGGACCAAGGAGAAGCAATTCTCTATTTAGGAAGTAGTGCTGAAGTTTGTTAATGACAGCCTTGAAGTAGCCTAACATTATGGTTTCATATGATAAATTCCAGTTTTCGAAATCTAAACTGCAAACTACTAAAAATCAATTGCTTAAAGGGAAAGAGGCTGTCAGCAGGAAGTATAAAAGTGAGGAGATAGCATATTTTTATATAGATTTTTATACAATTCAGTCATTTTCCAGAGGTATGTGTTACTTAGATCAGATAGGTAATTTCCCCAGTCATGGGTCCTACATTTATGAATTGGTTTTGTATATATCATAGACATTACAGATTACTGTTTTAGAAACTGTAACTATGTCGTGGAAGTTATAGGATATAAATGGATGTTATAATGAGTTGTAAAATGGTGTAAGAAGTTACAAAATGGGCCAAGAATTAGTAGAATTGAATTTAAACAGACAAAATATAAGACCAGGAAGGTAGATGGAGTCTAACCAGTGGATATAAAATAGTTCTATCTAAGGATCTTTCAGAGATAAACACAGTATTAGTTTCCTATTGCTGTTATAACAAATATCCACAAGCTTAGTGGCTTAAAACAACTCAAATGTATTAACTCACAGTTGTTAAAGGTGAAAAGTCTAGGTGGGCTGGACTAGGCACTCTGCTTAGGGTCACACCCACCAAATTCAAGGTCTTGGCAGTGATGCATTCTTTACTCAAGGTGCTGGGGAAGAATTCTCTTCTAATCTTATTCAGGTGTTAGAAAAATTCATTTCCTTCCACAGGTATAGCTGAGGCTCCCACTTACTTGCTGCTATAAACCAGGAGGAAGTTTTCACTCCTAGCAGCTGCCCACATTCTTTCTCAGGCCTTCTCTGTGACCCACCCCCTCCCACACCAGAAATGGTAATACCGCCCATTTCATGCTTTATAATTGTCTGATTTCTTCCACATCTCTGACTCCAGTAAGTCAAATTTCTGGAAAGAAATTTATTTATTTTTCTGAGCTCATATAATTAGATGGGGCCTACCTGGATAATTTAGGATAAGCTCCATATCTTAATATCTTATCCTTGACTATATCAGCAGTCTTTTTTTTTGACTGAATAACATTTTATTTAGCCTAATATACCCCAAACAGTATCAGTTCAACCTGAAACAAATATAAAAATATTAATATTACTTTTCATTCTAAAAGTGCATCGATACTAAGTCTTGGAAATCTGATGTAAAAGGTTGTCCTAGAAGAACAATACAACTGTATTTTTTAGAAAAGTATTTATACAGCTTCAATTTTTCATTTGAATTTTAATTAACTAAAATTATAAATTCAGTTCATCAGCTTCCCTAGCCACATTTACTACAATGCCACTTCACTCACTGCGGAGCACTCTCATAACAGCACAGTTCCATTAACCCTTTCCCACCCTTTGTGGTACTTCTGCATTTCTTTTTCTTTCATTTATAACTGAAGAAACCAAAACACATTTGCTGTTTTTATTTTAAATGTCAATATTCCTTTAAAGTTCAACTATATATTTAGCATGCATTAAAAAAAATCTCTAAAACATTTTAGGTTTGCATGCATATTTACCTTTTCTCGGGTATGTAGTCTTCATTGTAGACCTGAATTCCCATCTAACTTCTTTCAGCACTTCCTGCAGTACAAATCTGCTGGCAACAAATTCAACATTCATCATTTTTTTTTTGGTAACAATAAATATAGCATCTGTATTTCCACTACACTTATTTAACAAATCTTAACATTCTAGACTAACTCATTAAGGTTTTAGGATCACAAGTATCATTTTTGATGCAAGAAAGAAGAGGATGAGTAAGGGAAGAAATATGAATGAGAGTAGGCCTTAATTTGAACATAATGTCAGGCAGTAAGTAGGGAGGACAGAACTCAGCAATAAATTCAGCATAGAATGGGTAAGGTGAGAGGTCAAACTGAGAGGAGACTGACAAAAGACAAGTAGGGACACATTTTACCTGTACCCCAGAGAAATCTAGGTAGGAAAGGAAGTGGGCTAATATTTACCTAAAATTTACTAACACATCATTTCCATCCACCATTACCTAAAACATTCATCATTTTAAATGTCCCTAATTTGAATATATTCATATGGTGGATATAGAATTCTACATTGAGAGGTTTTGTTTTCATTTCAGACCTTTAAAGATACCATCCCATTGTCTCTGATCACCATTGTTCCTGTGAGAAATTAGCTCTCATTCTTATACTATTTCCCTATATCTAGCATGAATTTACTTTTTCTCAAGCTGACTTTAATACTTTTTTCTTTAGCTTTCATTTTTGGCAGCTTGTGTCCTATTGGCAGTCTTTTTTGCCAAATAAAATGATGTAACAAATGGCAGTTTTACCACCACCAGCAAAACTCCATGGCACACGGGTACAGACACACACACACTCAAGCATGCACGCAAATTCCACATTTCATCAACACCAGTTTCTCAGGGACCTGGCACACAAATGATTTGTGAAAGAATGTGGCTGCCAAAACCACCAAGATATGTTCCAGAACTTGTGAGTGTGGGAAAAACCCTGTACATCAGTGCCTGTCTGTTCACAAGGTAAGCAAATCAACTTAGTTTACACAATACTGTTTTGAGCTCTGAAAGACACAGAGCACCTTAATATACAAGTTAGCAGAAAATATATTGATCATATTGTCAAGAAAATGTCAGAAAACACTGAGGGTATGTTTCATAACTATTACTTTCTTACTCTGTGCCAGGTATTACACAGCATTTAACATACACCATTGTGACTATATGACTATGTATATGACTATGTATGTGTATGACTATATAAATTTACACTATGTGACAGGATGTGGTGGGATAAAATTGTGCATGATTCACTACTGCCACAGAATCACTAACTTTGCCTCAAATCCCAAATCTGCTTTGACATCACAGTCTGCAAATTATAGTCTATCAGCAGACACAGCTCACTGATCTCTGTTCATCTTTTATGCAACAAAAAATCATTTCTCAGTAAGAATGCCACTGCATGATAATCACTTCATAGTGAGATCCAGCCAACACAAAAAATTCCAATACAAACACAAATGTCAGAATTTTTAAAAATTTCTTTGAGTTGATATTTAAAGGACAAAGGTGTTTATTATCTCTTCCCAGTCAAAATATTAACGTGATTAAGCATAGAAGTACCTTAGGGACAGCAATTTGTATTTTTCACTGATCATAATGACAATGATCCAAATCATTAATCTACTGATTTCCCTGAGTACATTGAATTAAAGCCAGTTGAAATTAAAAGAGCTTAGACATTATGTCCTAGGTTGTATTTAGAATCCACCATTTCATTTTTGCATAGCCATCAGCCCAGAGGTAATTTTCTGCCTTTCTTTTAACTGAACTATTCTGATATTGTTGTTGTTGTTGTTGTTGTTGTTGTTGGTTTGGGGGGTGGTTCTTTTCTTTTTTCTTTGAGACAGGGTCTCATTATGTAGTTCAGGCTGGCCTTGAATTCACTATGTAACCCAGGTTGGCCTCAAATTCCCTGCAATTCTCTTACCTCAGCCTCCCAAATTCTGGGATTACAGGCATGTGGCACCTCTCTTAGCTTAACTAAACTATTACAAAAAGGAAAATGGTAGCCAAAATAACTCACTCTAATATTTCTGTTTTTTCTTCTGTTCCTTGTGGTAGACAAGTGAAATTAGAGACTAATACTCACTGACTTCAGAATGAAGTTTGAGTACCTATGATTTTTATTAATATTCTTCAAACATTGCCCTGTGCAACACTGTTCCATGAAAATGAAAGAATTTTTAGAAGATGTAGAAAATCATATATTAACATAACCTTCATTCTTTCTAGGAAAAATTAGGGTTTTCATGACATTTTAGTATGTCTCACACCACTATAAACATTAGACAGTATTTACTTATAAACCTAGACTAGGTAGACAAGGCATATAATTTTGTATCAAAAAAATAAGAGTTTTAATTGCTTTAAGTCACTTTACTGAGTAGAAAATGAATTCAGTAAAGATATCAACTTTTTTTTAAGATATTAACTTTTATATTGATCTGCCAAATGAAAAATTGTGTGACCTTTAACATAGTTTAACAACCCTATAATGAAATCTTATTTTAATTCTCTGTTCTACATATTACTTCATGCATTATCAGCCCCAGAAAATTTTCAATGACAATAATTTTGTTGAAAGTGTCTTAATATAACCTATGTTCAAATTCATTGACTGTCATGTATTACTTGTACAGCTTCTTTATTGACATTATTTTCGAAATATTACTTTCATTCAATCCTTTTTGCACATCAAGTTTATACTACAGCTGTTATAGAAATTTACATATAGATTAAAAATTACCTTGAAGGCCATTATACCCTGATGAGTTAAAGACAAAGTCAAAATTGATAGCTGGTTTTCGTTAAATCCAAGATTATAACATTTTAGACTAGTCAAAATACAGGCTTCAGGTTCATGACTTTAGATCTGAAAATGTCAGACAGCATGATATTAGCTCAGCAGACATAGCCAATTTCAGATACATTCTTTAATGTTATTACAGTTCTGGAGTCACTATCCTTTAAATTGACTCACTTCTTTGTTTATGGTGCATCAAAGAAGCATTAAAAATAGTTGTTTCAAATCAAATCAGTTAGCAGGTCACTGACAATACAGACATTGTTAATTAGACATGAGGAGGGATGTTTTTTTCCAAATGATGGACAAGCTTGAAATTTAACTAGCTACCTATTTGGATAGCCCTAGTTTATCTGCATGTAAGCCTGTATGTATAGTTCATCCACTATACATCAGGGAAGTATTAGATGATCATGCCTAATAGGACAGATTTTTCAAACACCTCTAGTAAGCAGAAGACCATTCATGGTGGTGTGCCATTCAATTGCCTGCCATGCCTAACTTTTCCTTAAACTCTCCTGCTCATGGTCCCTATGTAAAGGGAAAGGGCAGTAGCCAGATTAGAACTATGTAACCCTACCCATCCTGGCCACCAATGGTGACCAAAGATGAACAGCCTGCCCACCCTGGTACCAAATGGGTTCTCATAGATTGTGCCAAGAAAAGCTGAAAAGTCTTGTGGAGTTGAGGGTAGCATTAGTGTCAAGACAAGCCATGTTATTAAGAAGCAGAGGCAATAGATTAGCAGGTTAAACCATCCAGCAGAGAAAAAATGAAGGAGAGTTTCAGAGAATAACAAATTTGAAAGAATATATTACACAAAAGAGATGCAGTGAAAGAGAAATAAAAACAAACTGAGACAGAAAATCTGAAAGATTCAGAGGATGGCAAAGTCGGTGAAAGAGAACTCCTAAGATCCCAGTGGCTTTCAATCTTCTGACCCAGTTTCAATGAACTGAATTTTCTCACTTCAGTGACATGATTTTATATCTTCTTCATGTTCTTCTTTTTCTATTTGAATTGATTTGAGTAGCTGTTCCTTTTAAGCCAACAAACTCATTACAACACCAAGTTAAAGCATACTTTCAAGTAGATCAACTAGTTTATATCTGGGTTTAGGAAAAGGAAAGAATGAAAAATATGTGTTGTGTAGCACAGGGAACAATTTCCTGACATTCTGATATAGAAGGACTCTTTAACCTAATACCCATTATAATATGCTATTAAAAAGTAAAGAAAGAAAGAAAATCCTATACCTGTTTTATGTTCATGAGAAAATATTAAATACTTAAGGGTTTTCAGCCTTTAAAGTCTCCAAAGAACCCAAGGTAAAGTGATATGTTTGCATTCTACATTATGAAAAGACCTTGAAGATGATTTTGAAATTGGTTCTGTACTCTGAATTTATACTTGGGTGTTTACTCAAAAGAAATTTCAGGTCTTTTTTCTGTTTATCTTACTTCTTATGCTTAACCTTGCTTTTCTATTCAATTCATAGGCTAATGATTTTGATATCATCTCTCTGTCCCCAGGTCTCTTCTTTCTAAATGTTCTGACAGAGAATATTTCCCTTTTTCCCTTTTAAGTTAAGATCAGTTCCAGTTCCCAGAAATAGAAGCAACATTACCCAAGAATTACACCATATCTGGACTACTGCCAGAGTCTAACAACTTAACACCAACTAAGATGAAAAGAAAATTAAGCCATGACTCTTTTCTCAGAAAAACTTTAATCAAATTGTTGAATTACAAATAAAAAGGTATTTATTTGAGAGTAAAATGAACTAGGCCCTAAAATAAACAAAATAAACACATAAAAATATTTGAAAGAAAAATATTTACCCAATGAATCCACATCGGCATATTTATAAAAGAGAATAAAAACTGATATCCATACAAGATGTATAAGAATGTTCATAGGGCTGCTACCTGGCTGCCACGCTGTGGACTATTTCATCTCTGCCACGTCCCTCCGCAATGCTGCCTTGCCTTGGAGCCAGCTGACAATGTACTGGATCCTCTACAAACTAAATCACAAACTGGGGGGTGAAATATTTATGGCTTCGATGCCCAAGGACCATGTGCTCAGGGACTGGATGCTGAATTAGATACTGACTGGCCTCATTTGGAATTTCTGAAACATGCACATCATGGTAATAGCACAGGCTGATTAAGAACAACCTCTAGAGCACCAAGGAGGAGCCTTTGGGGCCACCATACCACTGCCCCCAGCGACCAGGAGCAGAGCCACCCCCAGTGCCAAGTAGGTGAGATGCATGGGTACCAGGAAAAAAACCCACCACCCCCATTGAAATGAGAAGACTAGTAAACAAGTCTCAAAACCAGACTTCCAGATTGCCTAAAGCAATTGCAAAGGGAAATGAGCAGATCACCTAAAGGAACCCCAAAGTGAAATGAGAAGGAACAATCTGATACTCAACCACCTGGACTACCTAAACTGGCAACAAAAGAGGATCTGGAAAAAATGAAATCAGAAATAATTTCTCAGATAACAGCAGAGAATGTGTCCATAGTGCGAGACATGATTAATAAATCTAAAAAGGACACAGATCAAAAAATAGAGGAGCTGAGGAACATGATGGAATCACAACATAGGAAATAAATGGAATCCATAAAACAGATGCAAACAGATTTCCAGGAGATTAAAAACTCCATTGAAAGTTTACACAGCAGAATGAGCCAATGTGAGGACAGAATTTCAGATATAGAACATAAGATTGCAATTAGTGACCAGGAAAAGAAAAAATTTCTTTAAAGTAGTAAGAGCCCGTGAGAAATCAATCCAGGAGGTGCTAGATGATGCAAAGAAGAATAACGTAAGACTGATCAAAGTCAATGAAGAAGCAGAGGAGAGTGCAGACAACATTAAAAAACCTGTTCACAGAAGTAATGGCAGGAAACTTCCCAAGCAGGGGAAAAGAACTTAACATACACATAAGTGAGGCATATAGGACTCCAACTAGCCTTGATCAAAAAAAACTACACATATGGACATAAGAGTTAAGATTCCAAAAACACAACAGAAGAACAAAATTCTACTAGCAGTTAGAGAAAAGAAACAAATCACATACAAAGGAAAGCTCATTAGAATCACAGCAGACTTCTCAATGCAAACCCTAAGGCAAGAAGGGTTTGAAGTGACGTATTTCAAGCCCTGAAGGAAAACAGCCTCCAACCAAGAATGATGTACCCTGCAAAACTATCTTTCAAAATTGATGGAGAAATTCACAAAAGAGAGCACCCTAGGAACTTCATGAATATCAAACCACCCTCCAAAAATTTTTAAACAATATCCTAGGAAAAGACAATGAGGATCATAACCCCAGGAAGCCGAGCAGAATGAATCCATCAGGCACAACATGAAAGTAAATCCAAACGGGGAGACTCCAACAACAACAAAAAGTCACAACAAGGGTAAGTCAATACATATCGGTTATAACCATCAATGTTAATGGTCTCATTTCACCAATCAAAAGAAACAGACTGGTAGAGTGGGTCAAGAAGCAAGATCCAACAATATGCTGCATACAAGAAACACACTTAATTCAGAAAGAAACTCATAGACTGAAAGTTAAAGGGTGGAAAACAATACTCCATGCAAGAGGAACCCGAAAAAAAAGCAGGACTAACTGTCCTCTTTGAAGATCAAATGAACTTCAAAACGACAATGATTAAGAGAGACAACGAAGGACACTACATCCTTGTAAAGGGAACAATCCAAGAGGAAGAGATAACAATCATAATATTTATGCACCAAGAAATAGTGCACCCAACTACATAAAACAAATACCAATGAAGAGGAAAAATCAAATAAGCAGTAATACAATAGTAGTGGCAGACCTCAATACCCCACTGTCACAAACAGATAGATCAACTAGACAAAAAATGAGCAATGAACTTCTAGAACTCAATCAAACTCTTCAACAAATGAACTCAACAGATGTTTACAGAGTGTTCTACCCCACAAAGTCAGAATACACATTCTCCTCAGCTGCACGTGGGTCATGCTCCAAAATAGACCACATACTCACACACAGAACATGTTTAAGTAAATGCAAAGGAATTGAAGTTATTCTCTGTATATTATCAGACCATAGTGTGATGAAATTGGAGATCAATAGCAAAAGAAACTGCAAGGATTTCATAAAACATGGAAATTGACCACACTTCTGAATAACCAATGGGTCACAGAGGAACTTGAAGAAATCAGACAGTTCCTAAAATTAAATGACAGTACAACATATCAGAATCTATGGGACACAATGAAAACAGTCTTATGAGGGAAATTAATAGCAGTGAGTACTCATATTAGAAAAACAGAGCTAGCTCATATAAACAACCTGATGCTGAACCTTAAGCTTCTAGAAAAAGAAGAGCAGGAAAAACCCAAAGATCATACAAGGGAGGAAATTATAAAGATCAGAGCAGAAATCAATCCAATGGAGACTAAAAGAATGATACAAAAAAAATCGATGAAGCGAAGAGGTGTTTCTTCAAAAGAATAAACAAAATTGACAAACCCTTACCCAGGCTTATCAGAAAAAGGAAAGAAAAGGCCAAAATCCACACAATTAGGAATGAAAAGAGTGAAATTACAATGGACCCAGCAGAAATCCAGAGGATCATCAACACCTATTTCCACAACCTATATGCCAATAAGACAGAAAACACAAAAGAAATGGACAGATTCCTAGATATGTATGAATTACCAAAGTCGAATGAAGAAAACTTAAAAATTCCAAACAACCCAATATCAATCAATGAAATTGAAAGTGTAATTAAAAACTTACCAACTGAGAAAGCCCAGGGCTGATGGCTTCACTGCTGAATTCTACAAGACATTTAGAGAGGAACTATTGCCACTACTGTTTAAACTCTTCAATGAAATTGAAAGAGAAGCAATATTCCCAAATTCATTCCTGGAAGCAAGCATCACCTTGATCCCCAAAGCAGAGAAAGATGCAGCCAGAAAAGAGGACTATAGGCCAATATCACTAATGAACATAGATGTAAAAATTCTTAAAAAGATACTGGCAAATAGAATTTAGAAGATCATCAAGAAGATCATACACCCTGACCAAGTGGGATTCATCCCAGGGATGCAGCAGATGGTTCAACACACACAAATCAATAAATGTAATACACTATATCAATAGAGCCAAGGACAAAAACCATATGATCATCTCAATAGATGCAGACAAAGCAACTGACAAAATCCAACATGCATTTATGATAAAAACCCTACAAAAAAATTGGAATAGATGGTCCCCACCTGAAACTGATAAAAGCCATCTATGAAAAACTAACAGCCAATATCATTCTAAATGGTCTAAAACTGAAATCCTTCACACTAAAATCAGGAACAAGACAAGGATGTCCACTATCACCACTCATGTTCAATATCATCTTGGAAACATTAGTCATAGCAATTAGACAAGAGAAAGAAATAAAAGGAATAAAGATAGGAAATGAAGAAGTCAAATTGTCATTATTTGCAGATTACATGATACTCTATAGACCCCAAGAAGACCCCAAGAACTCCACCAAAAGTCTTCTAGACTTAATAATCTAATTCAGTAAGGTAGCTGGATACAAGACCAACACAGAAAAATGAATAGCTTTCCTCTACACAAACATCACACTCACTGAAAGAAAAATAGGGCAAACAATTCCTTTCACAATAGCATCCAAGAAACTGAAATACCTAGGAATTAACCCAACAAAAAAATCAAAGACCTCTTCTCTGAAAACTATAGCTCTCTGAAAAGAGAGACTGAACATGATATCAGAAAATTGAAAGATATCCCTTTGTCCTGGGTAGGAAGAATCAACATAGTGAAAATGGCCATACTTTCAAAACTACTGGCTGTGGATTTAGCTCAGTGGTTTTGCTGCCTGCTGCGCAAGTGCAAGGACCTGAGTTTGATCCCTAGTACAAAGAAAAAAAAATTGCTATATAGATTCAATACAAATCCCAATTGAAATACCAGCAGCATACTTCACAGATCTTGAGAAAACAATCCAAAAATTCACTTGTCGCAAGAAGAGACCTAGAATAGCAAAAGCAATTCTAAGCAACAGAGACATGGCAGGGGGCATCACAACCCCTTACTTGAAACTATACTACAAAGTTACTGTAATAAAAACAGTATGGTACTGGCAAAGAAATAGACCTGAGGACCAGTGGAACAGATTAGAAGATGCAGAAAGAACTCCAGACAGCTACCTAATCTTTGACAAAGGAGCCAAAAACCCTCATTGGAGGAAAGATAGCCTCTTTAATAAATGGTGCTGGAAAAATTGGGTTTCAACTTGCCACAGATTAAAACTAGACCTACATCTCTCACCATGCACTAAATTAAAATCAAAATGGATTAAATATCTAAATGTTAAAACAGAACCACTGAACCAGCTGGAACAGAGGTTAGGTAGAACTCTTGAATACATTGATATAGGAAAAGATTTTATGAACAAAACCTCAGTTGCCCGTGAACACAAACAATCAACAAGTGGGATCTCTTCTTATTAAAAAGCCAACAGTGTGAAGAAACAACCCAGAATGTGGGAAAAAATTTTCACCTGCTGTTCCTCAGGCAAAGGTCTACTATCTTGAATCTATAAAGAATGTAAAACAATTCAGACCTCCCAAATTTAAAGACCCAATCTGAAAATGGGCATCTGAAATGA
>NW_004624736.1:31840166-31850731 GCF_000247695.1 Heterocephalus glaber | reverse complement strand
GTCCTCTCTAGACTTCTTAATCATGTCTTGCACTATGGGCACAATCTTTGCTGTTATCTGAGAAATTATTTCTGATTTCATTTTTTCCAGATCCTCTTTTGTGGCCGGTTCAGGGAGTCCAGGTGTTTGAATATCAGATTGTTCCATCTCGTTTCCCTTTGGGGTTGCTGTAGGTGATGTGGAAGTCTGTTTTTGAGGCTTGCTTACATGTCTTCTCATTTCCACGGGGTGGGGGTGGGGTGCTGCTGGTACCTGCATGGCTCACCTCCTCTGCCCTCGGAGCAGTGGAATGGTGGCAGGGGAAAAAATGGGTAGGTCTTATTGTATGTTGATTGTGCATTAAAGTTGATTCAAAAACAAAAACTTTATTATAAATATGGTCCATTCTCAATCCTATCACTATAAAGTAATAACTGATCCTAAGTTAAATCACTGTTTACATAAATGTTCAAACTACATATTTTTAATATATATTTTCTCTGTAGCTACTTTTGTTTACTAAGTAATTAATTTAATGGAATCTAGTAATTCATGATATCTATATGTCACAGTTAGTTGGATTAGGAAAACATTTACCATTCCCATTTTTATAAAAGCCTAATAATTTTTATAAAGTTATCAGACAAGAACTATAAAAGTTTGGGAGACTTTGAGTAAAGAGAAAGAGATAATTCACTAGTCATTTTCCTTCCACAAACTGTTAAATATGTTGTATGGGTGTATATGCTTTAGAATATATTTTTATTGCTTGTGATTTCATTACTCCATGTTTAACTATCCCAAGTTTGAAAGCACCAACAAATCATTTCCAAAAAATAGTAAAGAATCTTTGTCCCTAGGATAACATCAGGCCCTCTTTTCTACCAGATAAAAATCATTGATTTACATATCGAGGAAGCAATCCCAAATTCTATCATAGAATCTTTTCTGGTCTCCAGGAAATCTTCAAGAAACTATAATGGCCAATGGCTATGACAAATTAGTACAATCATCACCTAAAGATAATATGCATTATCTATGAACCATCAATCCCATCCACCCACTCACACCAACTTGTAGTATATTAATAAATCCACTAAGACAAATATGATCCAAAATAGCTCCAGTAAAAGAGGGTCTAAGAATAAAAGATCAATGTCAAATAAGCTTTATTCTTCCAGAGTCAAAGACTTTAGGAATTTTGTCTACTCTAATGGATGCTGCCAACCCTTCTCCTGCTCTTTTATAGCATATAATTTTTTAAAAATGCAGTAAGTCTCCCACTTACAAACATTCGAGTTGCAAACTTTTACAGGTGTACTATATAAGATTCACGGTTTACTGTACATGACTCAGTCAGATCACAAATGAATCCAACTTACAGGCTTACTGTATTTAAAGTACACATTTATCATTATTCCCAGATAAATGCACTATTAATTTATCTATGCTATTTATAAAATGCTTAATGAATACAGTATGAGTATGAATGCTGGGGGGTAGTGTAAAAAACAGATGTATGCCACCTGCAGCCAAGACCTTGAGGGGTTCTGAATTCACTTGTGATCTAGGAGTTGGAATGTCAGTCATTGATTTAATTCTAAGTGTTCAAGTGTGAAGAAGGCTCCTGTAGTAAAATGACATTGCATACATTTCATACCATCCCTGACAGTTTCTAATTAGCTAGGTGAATGTCTAACAATATCCCATTCAGCAAGTGATACACCTTCAGCACAATGACCCTCTAAAATAGATGAAAACACATGACTTGATATCTCCTGGCTTAAGAACCTGGATAGTATACTTAGAAGAGCTCACCCTTCTTTTCCAGCTGTCCCATTATTACAGTCTCCCAATCGCTCTCTCAAATGTGTTCCAAGTAAGGACAGGCCCCACACAGAGCCAGACTCCTCCTTTTCCTGATCCAGTCCTTATTATTCACATCACCTTTCCCCAGTCAGGGTCACCCTCACCAGCCTTGAGAATAGCATTGTCCACACAAAGGATGGTGTCGCTGGCCATTCTCAGAGTGTCTAGCCTGATGTAACAAGAATGCAATGGAAGCTTTTTTTCCCTCATCTATGACATACTTTGTCACTTGGTTGTGAAGGGCTTATTGTGCTAGTTGTCTCACAGCATAAGCTAGTACTCTATCTCCTTTCAATCATGTCTCAAAACCAGTTGAAGAACCCTAGTCCTAAAAAGGTTGCCATTCATCCATATGATCCTCTTGACACCCTCTCCACATCCCACCACTACCCAGAGTGACGTCTGAATCATGGTTGGGATAAAGGACATAGCTACAATGGCACCATGCTCTATTATACCAACACTTACGTAAATGGGGATATTATCAAAGGAGAGAATCTATTTTTCTTAGGGTTTGGTACTCTTAACAACCTGCACTGAATGTTTGGATATTAGATGAAAATACATTTCCTTTGAATTTCACCCTAGATCACTAAATCAATAATGTGAAGATGTTAACAGATTCTGAATTTTTAACAAGATAATGAAATGATTTTTACATGGACCTAAGTCTGAAAACTCATTGCTGAGTAGTTTTGGAAAACACTGGTACAATTCAAATTTGCTGAGATAGGTATATATGGGTATTCTAATTTATTTCTGAGGTCCTTCTTCAGCAGGAGTTGTTCAAAGGATGCAGGTCCCTCAAGAAGAGTCCAAGAGAACCACCCTGTAGGTATCTACAGTCTTCACAGGGATATTTGTTAATGAAAAACATGTTACTGTTGGAAATTTTTGAAATGATGATGAAGACACTGGATATATAATTTTTACTTTTGAGTGAGAAAATATAGGTATCTCAGGAAAAAATGAGAAATATTTGTAATCTTAATTTTTAATCACCATTAATGTTTAAGAAATTTTGCTCTTAGAATTACCATATTTGATATGTTAAACTCAAAAGTATAGTTTGTATACAGAATGCTTACCAATCACCTCCCTGAATTTACCTTTAGATATTTTAGGGATACCAATATCTTATTTCTATCTCTTTCTTTTTGATGAACAACAGGCAAATATTTGAGGGACAAGAGAAAGGGTACTAGTATTTACTGAGTAGTTACTACATACCAGTTCTTCTATTAAGTTATATATAGTTTATGTTTGAGAAGTGTGAAAGTTTTTTTAATATATTAGAAAAATTTGTATTTTCCATCCTTTCACTCTCAGTCTATGAGTTTCCTTTTGCATGAGGTGTGTCTTCTTATGGTTGCATTTTAACTTTGATCCAATCTGCCTGTCTATGTCTTGTGATTGGGGACTTAAAGACCATTGAGAATTATCATTGCTTAGTTTCTCACTTCTGTATCCTTTGGGGTTTTCTTCTTTTCGTTTAACTATTGTCCCAGTTAGATATGTATATTTCTTTTGGCTCTTTGGTGCTGGTGGCCTCCCTGTCTCTACAATTCCCCTGAATATTTCCTACAATGGTCATTTTGTGGTCATGTTATTTCTTTAGGATTTCTTTGTCATGAAAAGTCTTTACTTTTCAGTCAATTCTGAAAGCTAATTTTACAGGAGAGTTTTAGGCTTGAATAACTTTGCTCTATGCTACCCTGGCCTTTAGGGTTTGTGCTGATAAATCCGCTGTAATTCTAATAGGCTTGCCCTTATAAGTAACTTACTGCTTTTCTCTAACAGCTTTTGGTATTCTCTCATTTTGTTGAATTTCTAGTATTTTGATTATGTGTTGTTGGTGGTTTTTTTGGTACCAGGGATCGAACTCGGGACCTTGCGCTTGCAAGGCAGGCACCAGAACCACTGAGCTAAATCCCTGGCCCTAGAATTTTGATTATGATGTGTCATGGGGGGGGGGGATTCTTTTCTGATCATAGCTATTTGGAATTCTATATGCCTCTTATACTTGAATAATGAATCTGTTCCCTAGACTTGGAAAGTTTTCTGCTATGATTTCAGTCAATAGATTTTTATACTTTTTGGTTTGTCTTCTAATTTTTCTTTTATTCTTATAAATCTGGTATGGGCTTTTGTGAGTCATCTAGCAGCTGTTGGATACAGCTTACCTGTTGTTGTGTCATTTTTAAGGTATCATTCAGTTTATGATCTATTACATCCATCTTGTCTTCAATTTCTGACACTCTGTCCTTACATTGGTTGAATCTGCTAGCCATACTTTCTATTGAATTTTTCATGTTTTGTATTTCTTACTGCTTTCTTTTCATAATATCTAATTCTTTATCAAACTTATTATTTATATCTTGTATTGTCTTAACTGTTCCTTCCTTAAGCTCATCCAACATTTTATCAGTAAAATCCTTTATCTCTTTAATAAAATCCTCTTTAGCTCATAAACATCTTATAAAATTGCTTATGTATTTCTTCTTTAGCTCTTTAAACATTTTGACCATTTTGTTTTTGAGTTCTTTGCCTGTAATGTCCTCTATTTCAGTGTCTATAAGATTAGTTTTTGAAACAATGGTTTTTGAAGACATCTTGTTGCTTTGCTTTCCCACATTTCTATTGGTTTTTTTGCTGCAGGTAGAAGATCAGTTAGAGTAGAGAGACTCTGTCCCTACTATGTATATCTCTTTAGTTAGAATATGTCTTCCTGTAATGTGTCCTTGGGTTTGATTATAATTTGGTGTTTATACCTCTCTTCAACCTACTCAGTGTAATATGTGAGGGTCTTAGTGACCAACCTTCTTCTGAGGGCTTGATCCCCAGCACTACAAAGAGAGGAAACAAACTGCACTGCAGTGACATTGATGACATAAAGACAGACCAGATGCAGTATTAGCACACAGTAAAAGAAATTAACAGCCACTACTGTGTCACCATTGGTAATAGTAAAGAAATCACCAATAATTAATAAAATCAGAGAAAAACTGAATATTGGTATAAGAACCAACAAAAGCTACAATTGTAACATCTTTATCAATAGAAAAGATCTAAAATAATAATACAGGCACAAAGACAAACCAAATCCTGGAATACAGTAAGTATCTACTAAGTGAAACAACTCTACCACCTTAACAATAGAAAAGAGTTAAGCACTAATAGCATTTAGTCACCTAAATCTCTAAAAAAATTAATAAAGCTTCATTGTAACAATAATTATAATAATGGAGGGTAAGGAAAAGGAAAAGTTAAAGAAGTAAAATTTGAAAAAGAAAGAAAAGGAAAATGAGAAGAGGAGCAAGGTGAGATTAAAGAATCCAACAGAGGGCCGGGGATTTAGCTCACTGGTTCTGGCACCTGCCTCGTAAGCACAAGGTGCTGAGTTCGATCCCCGGTGCCAAAAAACAAAAACAACAACAACAAAAAGAATCCAAAGGAAGAAAAAAAGAAAGTTAACAGAATTATGTAAAAGTAATAGAAAAAAGAAAAAGATGAAAAATGAGGAATAGAATAAAACAAAGAACAAAAGAACGGAGAAGAGAAAAATCCAAAAAAGTCCTCCATGTGTTTGAGTGAGAGGTCAAATGTAGTACTCCTCTTTGTGTCCAGAAGCTACAGAAACCATCTGTGTTCAGAAGAGCAAATAAGGTGAAGGACAACTGTATTGACTCAATATTTGACAATACTGACTTAGTCTAGCACAGTGGTTCTCAAACCTGAGCATGCGGTATCAGAATGTTCAGAAGAAGTGAACAAATCATGATCTGGGGACCCCCAGTTTCGCATCCCTGATCCTGTGGATTTGAACTTGGGCTAGAGAGTTTGCATGTCTAAATTTCCTAGGTGGCACCAATGCTGATGCTGATAACTGCTGGTCTGGACAACCACAATATGAGAACCTGTGGCCTAACTAGTTTCATTTCCTTAGCTGTGGCTAATTCTGTAACCTCATGGTGATATACAGGAGGTGGAGCCTTAGCATACTACCAGATGCTTCCTGGAACTAATCCCCAAACATCTTCCAGCTCTGCAACTGTTTTTGATAAGAAGGGGAAAGGATTCTTATTTGAAGTATATTTTGTGAAGTTAGAAAATTTAGAGAAGTGATCTCAAAGCAACTGAAAATACCTTACCAACATGAAGTCTTAAATTTTCTCCTAGTTTCATAATCCACTCAAGCAGAGAACTTGCTTTACTTTGTATTTTGGCCCTTGAAACTTGGCTGGAAAAATTAACAGATGCAAAAATGGCTGATGGCAAAATTTGCCTTTTCTCTTTAAACTTTTACTTTCTTCTGCACTCCTCAACAAAAGATGCACCTTAATTCTCAAACACATTTCCTCCCCTTGGCTATTTGATAAAAATTATCTTATTCAGCTGCAGTATCTCTTGAAGAAGCTGGCTTAATAATCCACAGAGAGTTTTGCAGGATTCACCACCATCCAGTATGACAGTCTTTACAATTCTGGATAGTTAGATGAACTCCAATTATGAACTTTATCTTAGAGTCTTGTCTTCTAGAAAATAGTATTTTACCATTTTACAAACAAAGAATTTCAATCCAAACTTCAGGTCAGTATATTTTTCTTTACCTCATTCTCTTTTTGAAATCTGGCACTGCAATAAAGAGATTTGCTTTATCTTTTGTATTTGTATTCATTTCTCCAGATGTTTTCAAGAATATTTAGCCTTATGATATCAGAAATAAATCTGAACCATGGAATGCACATCTCATTAGTCATGGGATAGTAGCATCTTCTCTTATAGCATGCATTTTATTTATACCACTAATCAACATATTCAGCTCATCCTGAATATTCAAAGCATATTATAATAAAACTAGTGGCTGTATTCACAAAGAAAATGTGTTGTGGCATTTTATGAAAGTTAATAGAGAATACAAATTTGATTTTTTAAAAAAACACCTTGTTTGAGGTGTCAGAGCCCGAACAAAGTGAGAATGCTTGGCACAATGATATGACTCAAGTAGAACTGGTGAAGCACAGGGAACTTGAAAAGGTACCTGTGGTTGACAGCAGAATCACATGTGTAAAGGTAATCTAGCTAGGGAAGTCGGAACTGTGGGGTAGGAGGGCATCCTCCTGGGAGACTTCACTCACTGACTCACTTCCTACCATTCCCAGTCCTTACAGCCTTCCTGAATTTAAGATTCTGAATTTTCTGTTACCTCTGTTAGGTTTCCCCCAAACAGTAACACAGCTTTCTCCTTTCCGTGAATAAATTCTCTGCCAAATGCCACCTCCTTAGAGAGTTCTTGTCTATCACATTTAAAATGCACTTTCCTTCCCATTAAATCTACATTTTTCTCTCAACCCATATTATTTTTTTTCATGGTACTTATTAGTACCTGAAAGTAATTATTTATGTGCTTGTTTGCGATCTGTCTCCTCTATGTGGACAAGGTATGTTATCCTCCGAGTTTCCGAGACTATAATGCTGCATTTGAAAGAGTGGACACAATACTGATAGCCAGGTGCTGACTAGTCACCTTTGCTGACTCATTAACTATATGCTCTTGTCCACACACCTCACAGGACATTGGACTGAAGTTCCTGTCTCAGAAAGAAAATATATATATTACTACTTGTGCAGGAACTTTAGGGTCACACAAAATAGATAAAACCATAACCCTCAAATTATAAGCACAGGGAAGGGACAGGGGGTGAGAAAAGGAATTGAGATGTATTACGTACGTGCACCAACTCCCCACGAGGAAAGTAAACATTATGTACTATAAATATATACTAATAAAAAATAATCTGAAAAAAAGCTGGGTCCTAGAGAATGTCATCTGCTTAACGCTGACACAGATCTTTCTCCTCTGTTTTGTGTGTCCACGAACTATATTCACTACATGGAAAGCCCAGGACAATAAGAAGGTCTATGAAGAAGAGAAAAAGTATCATGAAGTTAATGAAGAGAATATAGAACTTGCAGAAAAGTTAAACCTGATAAAAAAAAAAAAGATGAAACAAGGTGAGGGTACAGTAGGTACTTTAGAATGATTTCCACTCTTTTGACTGCCACAGTCAGAGGAGCCAAGAACACAAAAAGAATCTTAAGCAGAATTTTAAAAAATCTTCACCAAAAGTATGTATCTATTCCATTCCTAGTTAACCTGGCAATGGTTCCCTACCTTATAGAAATGACATTATAAAAAATGAGAAAAAACTCATGCAAATGAAGTAAATAGTAATTAAAGGCAGGGCCAGTTTAGATATAGTTAACTACATGGTTATAGGATGAGGGTTTTCTGGACAAAGTGTTTGAACTATGAGGAATGACATGAAGTGAAAAGATATAATCACAAAATGATTGAGGATGATATTGGAGATTCTCCAGCTGAACATTTCAAAGAGCTTCTGAGTACTGCTCACTCATTGCTTCTTCCACAACTCTCAGGGGTGTTGGATAATTGTAGTTCTGTTATATCCTACTTAGCCTATACCTTGTCATTTCTGCTTGGAAGGAAATCCTGGACTAGAAGTGCCAGATAAAAGATGAGATGTACAAAGAAATCTTAATTTTAGACAAACAAAAAATTTTAAATAAAAATATGCCCCATTTAATATTCATGATACTTATACTAAAATAATTTTGTCATCTTTCTGAAATTCAAATATAATTGGGTATCCTACATTTGTCTTTGCTAAATCTGTCAACCTTATTCCACATCAGGGACCCAGATTTAAGAAAGGATGAAGTTTGGCTTTCCGGGGATTCTGGTTGAGGGTACAGAGCAATTAGAAGCCCTACTGTGAAGACTTGCTGTCTTAACCCACCGGAAGGCCAGATCTTTCCAGGACTTACACTGAAGTTCATATGTCTTTCTGTATTCATATTGGCCCAGCTACCTGTATGCCTGCACAGAGGTGCTATTTATGCATTCTTTCTTTCCCTGAGTCTTCTCTTCTGATTTATTTTAATTCTAAAAGTAGTCCACCTAGAGAAGTTCTCCTGGGACCAAAGATATGCTTGCCTTACTCATTTATAAATTTCCTGCTAACATTTTCATTATCGATAATTGTATTGCAGAAGAATTTTTCTTCCAGTTGCTAGCCAATTTTTTCCCTGAATTCTAGGGATCTTTTATCTATATGTAAACCCACTGAGACCTAATCTTTTTGCCATTACTTACTAATGTAACCACAGGTGGGGAGGGAGGGCAGAATGAAAATTCCAGGACTGAGAACTCCATGAAAAGAAAAATAGTTGGCAACAAAAAGTATGAGAGGCGGCAACGTTTGTATCTCAACATATGGGCAGAGCTCAGTAATGGGCAATTAGGAGTAATAATTCTTCAGCTGTCTACACAGCAAGAAGGCAATCAACCTTCTGGAGGTCTTTCATTATGCTAATAAATATTAAGGTTTGGTAACAGGGAATTGTAGGACTTGAGGCTTATGAATTAGGCAAGAATCCAATATCACACCTGGAATATACTATTAGAATCTTAATAGCATCAGTTCAGGGTAACTTGACACAGTAATAGTATTAGTCTAAATCTGCTTCTAAGACTCCGTGTTACTAACACTTTGAGCCAGAGAAATGTCTTGGGAGGGACTCTCCTATGCTATAGGATGTTTAGAAGCAGCCCTAGTCTCTATTTAATAGATTCTGGTAGCACCTTCCACTGTGACAACCAAAAATGTCTTCAGGCATTGCCAAATGTCCCTTGGAGAGCAAAAATTAACCTCTGAGAACCACTGGTTTAGGATAGAAGAGTATTGTTTAACCTTGGGGGAGCATTAAAAAATAGAAAATCCCTAGATCCACTCTCAAAGATTATTATTTGTCTAGGATGGAGCTCAGATGATGTTATTTTGTAAAAACTTTTTAGGGATATGCAGTTAAGAGTCAAGAAACTTTAATCTAGGAGTGGGGCCGAGGAGTTGCAGGCTGACTGGGACCTGCTTGCTCCGGCTTGCTCCACCAGCTTTCCACCAGCCAACATGACAGGGTGAGAAGGACACCCCCCACCCCGGGCAGGCCCACCAGCTGCCGACCGGGTGGTGCAGGCACCTCCAACAATACTCTCCCCCCACCCCTCAGCCTCTGGCCTTTTGGCTGTGCAGCTACTTGGTTACACACTGCAGAGGCACAGGGGGACAAAAGCCATTGTCCTGAGCTCCAGGAGTGAACAACAGAGAGAGTGCCTGTCTCAGGCTCCCTGATGAAAACAAGCCCACTGGAAAAGTGAAGGGAATCTCTGCAATAGAGGAACACCAGAGCACCGTGATTGGTAAGTTGGAGGGATCATCACCTCCCATCAGAAACTGGACTTTCTTCAGGGGAAAAGCAGCTGAAACCTGCAGTAGAAACTTGCAGAGTGCAACCCTACAGGAGGACAGGGAGCTCAACTTGGGACTTACAACCAGAAATATGCCTGAATCTCACGGGTCTGGGACTAGCTTACTGAGACTCATTGACTTATAACTGCACACTGCTGCCCACGTTGTCTATTGTGACAGCAAAGACACACCTTGAAGGAAGCCCTTTATTTTTTAAAGGTGATAGCTTAATAACTACCACAAATTGTCATTCTTTAAGAGGTATTTGATGCTATGGTGTTGCTGATTGTATGACTTGGGCTAAGATGTCGTGATTGATCTAAACAGTTTTCCTTTCTGGTATAATGAAAATAAGATAACCCCAGTTATTAGAGACTCAAATCCTAA
>NW_004624736.1:31798691-31817570 GCF_000247695.1 Heterocephalus glaber | reverse complement strand
GTACAATTCCCAATGAGAAATGTAATTGTGTTGTATACCTACAATCTACCAATAAAAGAATTTAATTTAAAAAAATAAAATTAAAAAATCAGGTTTCAAGAAAGTGTTCTGGGCTAAAATGGAATTTGAGAACCACTAATTCAGTCAAACTTCTGGGGAATGGGGCTATAGTTCAATGCTAAGTGTGTGCTTTGTATATATGTGGGCTTGAGTTTGATTCCCAGCACTGGAAGGAAAATAATCTACCATGCATGGTTACATTTCTGATTTGACTTATTCACACTATAGCATCACCTATAAATATAGATACTAGGAACTATTTAAGATTACTGAGAGGTATTCTCAAATTCCTTTACAAGGTAAAACTTATGCTTCATGTTACTTGGAACAAAAACTGGTTCACAAATGCTGAGAGCAGTGTAATTGGGAAAAATAACTAATAAAAATAACACTAATGAAGCATCCTAAAAGGAAAGAGTCTCAGGTATTCTGAGAGGTCAGGCATTTGTATGTAACACTCCTGACGTTGATATCTCTTTTTTAAAACATGATTTCATTGTATCTATAAATCAGTGTCCAAGAGTATGAAGTGGTTCTATAACAACAATGAGATGCTATAGATAATGGGACTAAATAAAACACGATAAGTAACGATACAGACTTTCAAGTCTTACTGTTCATGGAGAGGATAACAGTGTACAATACAAGAGAACAATGGGAGTTATTGAATGTTTTCCAGACTTACTTGTATAATGAGTCATAATATCAAACAAAGGATAGTTTCTAATGATCAAAGTACAGTAATAACAAAGATGAACCTTGATGATCCCCTTCTCCTTTTCTCTTCAAAACAACAACCTAAGTAACAATTTTCAGCAGACTATTAGTGGTAGCTCATGAGGATTTCTGAAGGTTTACTTTCAAATTATAATTTATTCCACAAAAAGACTTGCATCCTTGCCAGCCTCTGGGTTGAAAACTGATCAAGCTCAGCTCCAATGGGAACAAGTGAGGTTCTCACTCTCAGAATCATAAGAGCAATTTCTCAGATGTTTTATGAAATAATAATCAACCTCATTTTTGGGATACTGAGTCCATACTTGTATCCAGCATCCTTTCAAGTACTAGCTTTGTCTGGGTTGAAGGAAAGGATCTAAAGAATCACATTTGTTATTGGTAGTTAAAAACTCATGGACTAGCACTATCTCTGTTTCCATGTAATTACAGGTTGCGAGTATTGTGGTTGTATCTACAAATGGTAAATAATGCCCAGTGACCTCCCAATAGGATTCCCTAGACCATGCTCCTGGGTCTCCTGTTGAGGAAACATGTAAGGGGGAATCAAAAGCCCTTTTGGAGGAATAGGAAGCTTTTCTCCTTTCTTTGGTAATATCTTGCAATGCAGCAAAAGGCTCTTACAGAATGGAGCAGCCAGATTCTTATTTTTTGGACTCAGTTTAAATGTTAGCTTCTCTGCGAGGATGTTCCTGATCAAAATTAAGTCCCCATACTACTGTACTTTCATCTATGTAATCCTGTTCTTTCCTGTTGTGGGTTGAACTGTGGCCTCTGAAAAAATAAATTCAAGTTCTAATCCCAGGTATTATGAATATGACCTTGTTTGGAAATGAGGTCTTCACAGAAGGGTCAAGTTGCAAGGAGGTTCTGCTAAATTAGGATGTGGCCTAATTCCAATATGATTGGTGGGCTTATAATAAGAGATAAATTAAGATACAGAGAGAGACAGACAGAACAGACAGACAGACAGACAGGGAAAATGCCATGTGACATTGAAGGCAGACATTGGAGCTACGCTACCACAAGCCAAAAACTGCTGAAGCTTGTCAGCAACCACAAGAATCTGGGGGAGGCCTGGAACCTGTGCTTCCTTAAGCCCACAGGAAGGAAGCCACCCTGCCAAATCTTGTTCTCTGATTTATGGCCTGCTAAACTATAAGAGAATAAATTTGTGTTATTTTAAGCACCCAGTTTGTAGCATTTTGTTATGGAAACTCTAGGAAATAAACACTTTCTTTCTCAGCACTTAAAATAATTTATTTTGCCTTTATCTGATGATTATTTGATTCATCTGCCCATCAAATCAGTCTTCTATTACAAGTTTCCTAGACATGCGTCATTTGTGCCTTCTCCCCACTCCCAAGTTTGAGAGCACTCTTTTTTCACCTGTTTGTATAAGTTTCATGCTACCTAAGATTATTATAGGCAGCTAAGTCAGACAGAAATTAATATACAGTCAGAGAAGGGCTGGGCTCTCAAGGAAGTCAGTGAAAAATAATGACAATAGAATTCTGGCTGGAGGCATATATGAAGGCCAGGCCTCAAGATAGAGATGCAATGGCCAAGCCTGTGTGCCTTCCTAAGGAATTAACAGTAACTTGGAATTGTTCTATAATTAGCATCACCTGGTCCAGAAAGCCCAGGCAGGCATCAGTTGCCCAGGTGGGTGACCAGAGCATCCGGATCTATCCTTTCCCAAAAGTGCCTTTGTTCTTTTCATGTACCCTTGCTTCATGACTCATTTCCCTATTGGATCAATATTAGCTAAGCAGCTATACTTGTAATCCTATAGATTAATTATAGTTTGACCTACATTGTACCCACATTTGTGACTTTTTTGTATAAATCACCCCTGACAAAGGGTCTCGGTGGCAACCCACTTACAGGACCTCCTCTGCCTCCCAGGAGCTATCTCTCAATAAACCTTTCCTACTTTTTTTTTTTTTTGGTACCGAGGATTGAACTCGGGACCTTGCGCTTGCAAGGCAGGCGGCAAACCTTTCCTACTCTTAACCTCTGTTGTTCCTTGGAATTCATTCTTCAATTCTGGGGAACATGAACTCAGCACATCTGACATCTAGCAGGTTAGGAGTTATATTTCTCCTATATCAAGATGATATTTCACACACAATAGAGGCTCAATAAACATTTTTAAATGAGTAATGAATGCAATTTCTAGGTTTCCTAAGATGTTACAGCTGGGTTGAAGCTATTTAACACATTATTTAATGATAAAACTACAGTTAATTATGGAGCCCTGTGTAGAAATCCTTGTAGTTCGTTATTTTTTATTAAATATACAATTTGTGGTAAGAGTCTGTTTTGCTTCCCTGCACACAGACCACAGAAATCCTCAGAGACAAACTGCTGCCCCAGAGCTAATGCCTAACACAAGCATTTTTAATCCTTGAGGCTTTTCCGTAGCTAAGCAATGTTTTTTCAAATGTAATAACACTGATATGCAGACATATTTATTGTCCACTCACAAAGCCATTCCTCAATATGATTACAGTATGCCTCCCTGAGTGTCATTAAAAACCAAGGTCTCATTTTTCTAGGATGGGTTGGCTGAAGTTCTGCATGAAAGAAAGTAATGGAAAATATGATTTCTTAAGCTCCCTTTGGCCTTTTGATTCTGAGCTACAACCTTGCTGGTCTACTTTCAAAGTCAAGGAATATTTCTTGAAAAACCATGACATCTATTGAGTAACTTGTTTTGTACTTAACACATATTTCCAAGAGTTTAATAAATATTATTTTTGCAACTTTCTTAGTGGCAAAATAACGAGTCTTTGGTGTATGGTTATCTTTTGCTTTGCTATTACAGAAAACATATTCAGATTATTTTAAATAAAACTCAATTCAAGGGCATGGAGCAATCCTAAAAACCTTAAAATTCAAATATTTGGTAACTGTGTATACAGTGTGTGCCTTCTAGAAAGGGTTATTTATTTTTAAAGATATATTGCACCTCATTGAGGAATTTCAAATATCATCTGAATATAATATCTGAAATGCTGACAAGTTTACAAAAAGCTCTCAATGAAATTGCGACCTTGAATAGACAAAGGCCTATTGAGGCACAATTTTAAAACTATCTCTTTATTTTCTCACGGGATCTACAACAATGCAAGCACATTAAAGCTGATAAATGGATTGCACTTCAGCTTTTCCTGCCTCACTTGCCTTTCATTTGTCCATATTTCAAGCTTCACTAAAATGGCAGATTTTATGCTTTATCTCATTGTCTTCTGAGGGGTTTCCTTGCTTCTTCCTTTTCCTAGTGAATCTTTCTTTCATTGATGGAAAATTTATGTTTGCATCCTGGTATGTGAATTTCATATTAAACCATATACTTTAATGAAGTGACTACAAGTTCATCAATTATCATTTTTAACAATTATATAATTATTAATATATCATTTGGGTGCCTCAGCAGTTATTAAACCATTCCTCCCTTAGTGGATATTGGGTCATTTTAAAATGTGGCTATTTTAAATAATGGTTCAATGGATGGTTCTGTACATATAACTTTTTTCTATTATTTCCTGGAGATACATCCCAGGAGTATAATTACCCAAAAGAGCAATTACTTAGCATATAATCCTAATAAAAGAAAACAATTTTTAGTGACTTATCTCTTACCATAATAAAAAGTTTTTATGTCTATGCATTGTTTAATAACAGGAATATGTTCTAAGAAAGGCCTCATTAGGTGATTTCATCATGCAAACATCCTGGAGTACACTTACACAAATATAAATGGTACATTCTACTACACACCGAGGCATGTATGGTATACATGGGACCCACTCTTCCTAGGTCCATGATGAACAATATGAGATTAAATCAAGCAGAAAAGAAAATGGTGCAATCAAGAGTCACAGTAAACATAACGCGCTTGAGGTTGCTGCCAACAAAACAATACATAAATGTGTTGTTATAGCTTTTTTAATAAGTTGAAAGAGCACATTCTAAACTAAAAGGTACAGTATGTCTCATCAAGATGGTGTACACCTATAACTCTGGGAGTGAGGCAAAATGATTTTAAGTTCAAGGCCAGCCTGAGGAAACTAGCAACTTAGCAAGACTATGTCTCCAAAAATTTAAAAAGGCTGGGGGTGTAGCTCAGTGTGAAGGGTTTGAGTTCAATCTCCTGTACCAAAAAGAAAAAACAAGGTATCGCATAGTATATTAAACACATAAACCAGAGCACAGTCATTTGTTATCACATAAATAGATAAGTAATGTATTTTGTTACATTGCAAAAGCTATAATATCACTAGGCAATAGAAAATTTTCAGCTCCATTAAAATCTTATGGTACCATTGCCATATAGGTGGCCCTTTGTTTATGTAAAAGACATTATGCAACACATGACCGTATTTGTTAGGATTTAAAGACCACTTAGTGGTTTTTATCTTCACCTAGCTTTTATAGAGCCTGCTATAGTTTGGATCTGCAGCGTCTTGCAAAGATGTATGTTTTAAAGGCTTGGTCACTAGCTTTTGACACTACTGGGAGGTGGTGGAATCTTTAGGAAATGGAACCTAGAAGAAAAAAGTTGGGACCCCTATCCCTTATGCCCCCTGCCAACACTGCCATCCCTGCCATGAGGTAAACAGGCTTCTTCTGCCACACATTTTACTATTGGTACCTTGGGCCCAAAACAAGTTAGCCAAATGACATGGAATAAAACCACGAGGCAAAATAAATCTTTCTTCCTGTTAAGTTGTTATCTCAGATATTTGACACAGTGATGAAAAGTGGACTAACACAGATATGATTTTTAACTAGCTGAGGGACTACTTAAATCAGCTGAGTTCATCAAATTCTAAATTCCTTTTTATTCCTTTTATTCAATAGGAATGGACAGTGTGTTCCAGCTCCTCAAACTTCAACACCAACCTCCATATTAGGAAAGTGAATTCACATAAAACTTATTATTATTATTTGGAGAAAGTCAATCCCCTTTCAATATCCTCATACATACAGTGACCAGAGATCAATTTTGATCAATTAATAGAAGTACAATACATGCTGAAAGTACCACTGAAAGACCAGGATCATCTGATACTGGGTAATGTTAATGGGGTGGGTAATGAAAGAGCATATTAGAGCATTCAAATACTTGATGTTTTCTTAACCAAAGAATCACTGAGGTAAGTCAGTTAGCAGTTGTCATTCATAAGAAAGATGATGGTCTTGGGAAGGGCTATCCTAATGGATTTCTTAATGGCTGAAAGCAAAATAAGCTCAAGGTAGACTCTTCAATAGGATACAACTGGGATCTACACATGGTTTCCAAAATTAAATAATAACTCACAATAATAATTAAGAGTAAAATGTAGGCACACTAGTGATAATATTACATAAACATGAGAAAAATAAATATTAAGTTTTGCAGAAGATTAATATTTATACCAAATACAATGGCACTGTCGTCTAAGGCAAAACACTCTGGTCCTGTCCCTCTCCCTTCCTATTATTTGGTCTTGAGATCCTCAATGTTCAATTTTTGTCATAAATTATGGGACACCTGGAAAACTAAAGTAGATGATGATATTCAGATCCTAATGAATATACTGGCAATACTGTATATTGTGTAACATAACATAAAGGCAAATATCCATACCCGTCCCACAGCAAACTTTTTTGAAGACCTTAGTATAGAAGAGGGAATGCAGAGGTAATGAGAAAGCAATTCTAGGAGAATGGGTAAGGAAATGCGTGATATCATCTGGGAAAATTCTATATAATTACTTTGTCCAACCTTACAATTAAAAGCTAGTCTGTTCTTTCATTGTCACCAGACATAATGAAAGTCAATAAAACCTTCAAAGATTCTTTAAGTCAGACAGACTTCTTCTATGCTATCCTGTGATCCTAAACCTTTTGCATTTCCTGCACGTAATTTCTCCATGTGTCACACTAGTATTTTACAATATGAAGTATTATACTCATAATGTTTCAAGTGGACGACAGATGTATCAAAACTAATACAAAATTTATGGTTTGGATTTGGCAACTATAGCTTTTACAAAAATTAGTTGGATTTTTGACAGTTAAACTCCCTAATTTCTTTATCCACATGTACTTTTGTATATTAAGGAAGTTTTCTCCATCAAAGATAGCATAAGCTAGACCAGAAAAGAATTTGACTTCAAAATATATGGAATGTAGACTAGCCACAGTAATATTTGGAACTTTCACAGGGGATAGTCAACATGTATCTATTCTTAAATGTATCAATGATATAATTTGTAATAAAGAATCAAGTTTTTTCTTTGCCATGAATTCTTTGGTAGGGAAAATTAAGAGCAGAACATCCTTTGTGAATACCTTCATAGAAGTTTGTACTTACTTACGCTGTTTCTCTTTAGTGGTCTTATGTCCTACTACCTCAGGGAAAATGAGCCTTCTTTAAAAGATTAACAGTGACAACACTTTACATATCTATGACAGAGACACTATGTATTCACCAAGTCATTTTCCCTCCTTTCTGGATACACAGGAAGATCTTATTTCCTTGCCTTCTTTCATCTAAATGAGAGGCTGTGAGCAGGAGTGCCTATTTCTTGTAGGCCTGGTACTTTAAACTTCCTCAGGCCTGATCTGCTCTTTTTTACTCTACATGGTTAAGCTGCAAGCCATATAGTACAGAAGATGGGATTCTGAGTTAAAAGAGCCTGGATTTCTGCTTCACTTTTTTCAGAAGGTCTCACCCTAAGAATAGTGTGTCCAGAAACATTTGCACTGGACCCATTGTGAGCAAGAATTAAAGTTCTATTAAGATGGGCCGGGGATTTAGCTCAGTGGTTCTGCCGCCTGCCTTGCAAGTTCAATCCCCGGTACCAAAAACAAAACAAAACAGAAGTTCTATTGTACTGACTCCTTAAGGTATAGGTGCTGTGGTTACAGCACCTAGCATTAATTACCCTGACTAGTACAACTTCTCTGTATTCACTATGTGGAAAAGTACAATACTTAACATACTCTTATTGAGCTGACTACATTTTTCATATTCCAGTGAGTGCTAATTCTATTTGACCTCATGTCAAAAGGTAATCATGGCCTAAAGTAGTGCTACTCAAACCAACTTAGGCATCAAAAATCACTGAAAACCTTTGGAAAATACTGCTCTAGAGATGTTACCCACAGAAATATTGATTCAATGGGTTTCCAGGTGGAACTCAGAAATCTATAGTTTTTCTAAAGCTTTTCATCTGATTCTGATGCACAGCAGCCAAGTTCGGAGATCACTGGACACTGGAGACAACTTTATCAAGAAGAAAATAAAAAATGACCTCTGTTCCTTTTGGCACCAAGGACAATGCCCTGAACATAAAGTACATTCAATAAAAGCTCATAGAATTGTAGAATTGTTAATATGTGCAGGGAGTAGCATGAGGCAAGATAATGAAGGTAGCCATTGGTTTTTATTAAAGTAATTTCCCCCTCCTTTTTCCCTTGGATGGTGAGGTCTCAGTTTCCTTCTTCCTTTACAAATCTACTCTAAGGTAGGACAAGAAGGGAGGGAGGATTGGATGCCAACTCTACATACCAAAGAATACAATAAGTGCTTCTCAAAGTATCTATGGAAAAAGATCCATAAAAGGCTAATACTTTTGTATAATACACCAGAAATGAATGACTAGAAAATAAAAATCCCTGATGTTCCAAACACAAGTTCCAAATTTGTATTATGCTTTAAGATACTTAAAATTACATTTCAATAAATAAAATCAAAGCAAACATAACATAGGAAAAAAATACGCATCATGGGCTAGGCTGGTCTGAAGACTTATATACACTGTGCAAATACAGGCATATATTACTAAGAAGCAAAGTCTCCCACTGTGGATATCAAGAAGATATCAAACTGACAAAATATGTAAGCAAAAGAAGGAGTGCTTTTGTCTTAGAATTTCAGACATCATATAGCAAATAATAAGTGTATGTTGAGACAACAATCTCCCAGCCTCTCAGAAGTCAGCATGCACCTGCCCAGGCCTGTGTTCAGGACTAAAGATTTGTTCAAGACATGGGTGATACACCTAGGTACTGAAGGGGAAAAAAAAACCAAAAAAAACCATCATGGCAGAAGTTGGGCAGAATTTTTTCACTTAGGTCACAGTAAACCACCCAAGCCCCTTATATGAAGCAATATGGGTATCCCCCTTGAAGCTTTGCTCTCACTATGATACAAAGACCCTGCTGTCAAAATCCAGTAGCATATGAAAGTACCAAAGGTTTAAAATGGAGCAATTTTAAAATGTAAAATTAAGCCAAACTAAACAACTCTGTTCAAGAGCAAATAATTTTGCTATTACATGCAGAGAAAGTTAATCAGGGAGTAAAATGGATATTCATCATTAGGAAATAGAAATAAGATGACTTTAAAATTATATAAATGTATTTTGTACTTAATAAGAACCAACTGACAGAATCTTAATAAAGAATGTAAGATCTGTAAACACTAGGTTGTATGAAGATAGTTTTTGTAACTTTACTATGACAATTTATGTGATGAGAAAAACTATGGACTTTGATTTATTGTTCATTGGCATAATTCTAAAATTTAATACTAGCATTCTGTTTCAGGAACTTTGGCCTTGAAGTAAATTGATGAGAGGGCTAGAAACAATACACATCAGCATTTTGTTCATAAAATTGTGCAGTAGGTTCCTTCCTGCTTCATCCTATTTTAGCAACACTGACAGGGTTTCATGACTTTCTCATTTTGTCCTCTATTTCAGTCCCTTCACCTATCCCTGAACTCTTTAGGGTCTCCTCCCATCCCTGCTATTTTATGTTATTCTTAGCCTACTGCTTTGGTTTCAACTTGTAAAACTGTGTCTTTGCCATTATAATCCAATTTCAGAGCCTCTGCTTCATGGCTGGGTCCTGTAACCCTGAGACTCTTGTATGTCTTTAGCCAGGTCTCTGTTAGGAAAGTAAAAAAGAACAATGAAAGCAATTTTTCCACTAATTTCAGCTATAAATCCTATTTTGCCCGAGTTTTCTGAATGGTTAGTATTCTATGAAAATAATTCTCTCTAGTGCAACAGAACTTCAAATAATATACATTTATTTCTTATAATCCTATGCAACATTCATTAAGGTTTAAATCTAACAAAACAGAGGTTATATGATTATTTAATCATAATATAAATACGGAAATAGGAAGGAAATTTCAGGCATAGAGATATTGTAGTGGGAGTAAGCGTGCTGTGTTGAAGAAGATACAGGGAAAATTAATGATTCCAATCCATCAAGAGGCAATTACTAACTGCTTACTACAGCCTCAGGAATGAACAGTGAAAACACAAAATATCAAATGTGACTTTCAATGCCAAGGACTTATTTGTAATTTGGTTTAGGTAAAAAGATATGAAATAAGGAAGTGCATGTTTGAGAGCAAGAGAACGTGGTATAGACTCTAAATCTACACTGTTTAGTACGACAGAGACTAGATTCACTGAGGATTTGAAGTGTGGCCAGTCTAAACTGGGATTATGATAGATATAAAATATAAACCAGACTTCTAAGACTCAGGGAAAAAAAAGCCATAAATATGTCATCAATCATTTTAAGTTGATTTCATGTGTAAATAATAATATTTTGGAATGTTAAATTAAATCAACTATATTATCAAAATTCTGTTGGGCCAAGGATTTAGCTCAGTGGCACCATCCCTGCCTTGCAAACGAAAGGTCCTGAGTTCAATCCCTGGTACAAAAAAAAAATTCAGTTTACTTATTTTTAGAAAAATATGTAATTACATATATAGTTTGCATTTTATTTCTATTGCATAGCATGGCTTTAAAACTGTATTTCCAAGGGGAACTTCAGTACAGCATAGACTAACCTGAGCCAAAGAAGAAACAGATCTTGAACAGGTCTTTCTTACTTGGTGCAGCAGAAAGTAAAACATGGAGAACAGATTGATGAATAGAAGATCAAGGCAAGCAGGGTAACAGAGGGAGGAGAAGATGCACTGTGAGACTAGAGAACAGACTGATGAAGACAGAGGAGGAAGAAGATAGAGAGAATGTAAGGAAACTGAAGCTAGACAAGAGATATGCTGTTCTTTAACAGTCAAAAAGGCAACCCTTGAAAAAATGTGAGTAAGGGAGATTTTGGACGAAAGATCAAGGAAGAAAAATCCAAAAGTGAGTTATTTAACCCCTTCGCCATATTAAGGTTTTTATATATCACTATATTCAGATTTCCAAATACTGTCACAAGAGTTACACAGCTCAGACACTCAATGTTAAGACAGAAAAGTCTCATATGCATTCTAATGCTGACCATTAGTCAAAGGTTAGGGTTTGGGGTTAAAGAGAAAGGAAAATACAATAAGGAAGAAGTATAGAAAAACTTTAAAGCTTTAAAGCTGGGCATGGTGGCAATTGGGGAAGCTAAGGCAGGAGGAACATGAGTTTGAGCCTAGCTTGAGGAATTTAGTGACTTAGCAAGACTCAGTCTCAAAATTAAACACTAGGCTGGAGAAACCCCTGGGTTCAATTCCCAGTACCACAAAAAAAGAGGAAAAAAAATTCAGATGCTGTCTGAATGAAAGGTCCTCTTCCTTTAGTTGTCTAGAAAAGAAGACACCTTTTTTGAAAGTCCTTTGAAATGCTTAAATGCTCATCAATAAACATCAATTTCTTTAACATCATGTTTGTCTTCCTCTATCTCATCCTTTATAGTGGTCCATACTGTGATTGTCGCAAATATCTGGATGAGCAAGATTATGAAATGTGGTCATAAAATAAGTGATTATTTCTAAATCATCCTTGTCACAATGCAATGCTTCACAAAGCACCTTTCCTTGGACTACAGTTCATTTTAATTGATCCCTTCAACATGATATCTGTATCTCGAGTAACTTCTCAATGCTCTCTATTTCAAGAGAAGCCAGTCAGGTGATGGGTTTGTTAGTAATAAAAATTACCAAGGAGCAGTTCATGCATAATAAGAGCAATACAATTTCAAAGCGAAGTAATAAGAGAAATAAAAAACATTATCTTCACTTCCTGGAAGTGAACAATTCCAAACTCCCTGAAGCAACACTTAACCTATCATATTAAATAGTAATGGACAAATATTAGAAAGGTTGATGTCAGCTTTTAGAATCCATTGGCATCAAAGGATCATTTAAAAGTTAAGTTCTACAAAGTATTCCTTGTCAAGTTTCCTTCTATAGTATTCTTTTATTAGGACAGAGCATTAAACCTCAGAAGAATAATTTTGCTTGTGTGTTAATGATTTGTTTACTGGTTCATTTCAGAGTGTGAGCTAGAAAAAAAAAAAGGGAAATGTCATAGTTTTTCATGTCCCACGATCTTCCTACTATGTCACTAGCGGTAGCACTTCCCTTTGCTAGAACTATTTGTGGAGCCCACTAAATTGGCATTCAGTGAGCTGTTAGGAAAACTTAGACACTAACTACAGCACAGCCCTTACACATTCTCCTTTCACCCCAGCCTCTTTGCGAAGAGTACCTGCTAACACTTTGTGACACAGAGGAGGGAAAGTGATGAAACTGTAGCCTCATCACACTGGCAGCTCTTCTTGCCATCTTCTATCTCTAAAGAAGAATTCATTGGACTGTAAGGTGATGCCACTGAAAGTGGAGACAGAACAAGAAGAACCTAAGAGAGCTTCATTTTAGGAGATTGTTTAAGGATAGAAAGAGACTTGAGTATGCTTCATTTGAGGCAATTTTGGGGGATTCTTTGAGAAGAAAGTATATGCTGAATGAGAGATGACTTTCAAGGTATAGATCCTGGTGAGCCAAGGGGGCTGTGAGCAGGAACTAAGTAGGGGCAAATATGCAGTATCAGTCTTTCTTCCTCCCTTGCTTGGAGCAGGCACTGTTAATCAATCACAGCATTGTCATCACAACCTTTTCAATAAAAGGATTTGGGACATTACCAACAAACAGGCATTTTACAGTTGAGGTGAGCCCCATGTGCCATACTTGCTTTGACTTTAATCTTAAAAATAAGAGAAGCTACCCATTTTCCTTTGTAGCCTGATAGCCAACGTCACTTGGAAAGAAAGGCAAAAAATACCAGGATCGTAAGTGTCATCACTAATCTCCATGACAACACTTTACAGTAGACATTATTATCACACCTCCCCCCCTTTTTTCTTTTTTGATGAAAATACAGGGGCCAAAAGAAGTGATGTTTCCAAAACAGAGAACTTTGAAGTAGTTGAGCTGAAATGACAAGTCCGCTCTGATTCCAAACTCCAAAGTCATTGTTCTAAGTCATTTCCCAAAGTGGGAGATGATTTTAAAGGTATATATTTATGTCACTTTACCTTTTATTTATGGAAAGTAACAATGGTTTTCTATTACATAAGAGATATAAAATCTTCCCTTAAATATTTCAAAAACTAAGATTGATTTAAGGAAAAAAAGTAATAGCTCAGATACTTGCAGGTATATGGCAAATGGCAATGCATTAAATGCAACCATTTGTTAGTAAGTCAAAGTGAAACAATTTTAAATGAGTGGAATTTACTGATCACCCCTTAACTTCATGCAAAAGAAGTAGTGCTCAAATTTAAACACACAAGTAGAATACAAGCTTCCTCAGCTAGGTGGGTTTCTTCTACACTGGGGAAACTCCCGCTATGTTAATCAAGTACTCTCAGACCTTGAAGGGGCTTTCTATTCTCAGTAAACTAAGATCACAGCTAGGAAATTAAGTATTTGTCCTGCACTTCCCTCCAGGTCAGGATCTGTGCTTTTAATAGTGACAATTAACTAACATATATAATTAAGCCATGCAAATGAACTGCAAGAAAGCTAGAGGAGACACCTGGGAGCGAGCCAGTTTCCATTCCCAGACACTTGGAAAAATACCATAATATTCAAAGGACTAACTCAAAAGATGGAATTCTTAAAATGGTAGGAAGGAAGTGAAGACAGTGGACAAACATGTAAGGGCAAGTAGAGTTTTTGCAGAAGTTCTGAAATGACATGATACACAAATGTCCCCAATATCTTGAAAAAGTAACTTTTCTACTTCCAGTAACAGCTGATGAATATCAAAATTTTCCAGAGTGATTTCTTGAGTTAAAAAAAAAAGACATCAGATCACTTCTGGCCCAATCATCAACAAAAGACACTAATAAGATTCCTGAATTTTCAGATGCAATACCCATACCCATTTAAACATTTCTGAGGGCCGGGGATTTGGCTCAGTGGTTTCGCCACCTGCTGTGCAAGCACAAAGTCCTGAGTTCGATCCCTGGTACAAAAAAACAAAACAAAACAAAAAAAACATTTCTGAAACTGAATTGTGCCTTACACCTGCTTGTACCTTCAATATGGTCTTTCCTTTTTCTTTTTGTGATGTCTCACACCTGATTTACCCTCTTAGAATTGTGTAAATATAATGCTCATATATGTTAATGGAAATTGAGATCAATCATAATTTTAGAACTATGTCATTAAATACAAGTCTCTTCACATGTTTTGGCTTTAAAGTCATTTCTTTCTGAAATATCGTGTTGGGGATAATCCACTCAAATAAGAAACAAGCAAACAGAAAGAAAAAGATTTTAAATAACCAAGAGAATGCTATTATATCCCAAAGGCTAAAGTCACACTATTAAGAAAGAAATAATAAAGCGAGGAGAACCAGACAATTCACAAAATAAAAATTCTGGTCCTCATTTATCTTTATTTTTTAATAATTTCATCTGCTCGAGTATGTTGGATCACAAGGTCACAATGTTACCCTTCATGCTGACTTTTCACATAAATTACAAATAAGTTCTTATGATAATTATATATGGGGTAAGCCATTCATCTTCCCGACAGATAACTACAAAGAAACAATTATTCGACCTCTGAGATGGGATATCACAAAAGGAATAGTTTCCAGACGCTATGATTAAAAAAGGCTTCAAGAATATATGCAACATAAAATTCCAAAACAGGCAAAACTAATTCAGTTAGCTGTCAAGATAGCAGCTATTTTTGGTGAAGAGGGTCAGGGTTGTGACAGAGAAGGGGCTTGAGGGTCCTTCCTGAGAAAGTGAGGCTGGCAATGTTATTTTTCTTGGCCTGGATAGTGATTACCCAGGTGTGTTTACTTTCTGATAATTCACTGGGTTATGCACTTATGAATGCAGTTTTCTGTATTTTTGCTATATTCTTCAATTTAAGAAGAAGTTTAATAAATAAATGCAACAGATATAGAACTCCCTATAATATATTGTTTGTTGACCAAAAGCACAAGGAATTCATTCTCCCTCCAGGTAGACTGCACAACTGGCTTTAACATTATACTGACTAAAGGCTGCACAGGTAATGGGGAAAAAAATAAGAACCAAGATACATCATGTACAGGTACAAGCACTCAATGATAAACGTAAATGTATTGTATACCTAAAATGTACCAATAAAAGAATTTAAGCAAAAAAAATATTATACTAACTAGAGGGTAAATGTTGACCCTATGAACATTAATCTTGATGTTCCAAAGTCATTATCTGCTTTCTATCATTTTCAAAATAGAACATATCTCTATATAAGTGACAACATCTAGTCATTCTCAAAGAATACTATTAAGCAGGGATATCAGAAATATTGATTCTGTGTTGTAATGATATTTATTTGATGTAAAAGTTTCTATACAATTATAAATTTACTATACTAATATATATATAATTGGTCCCAGAACTGTACTGCTCAGAAGACACCTGTGTTAGCTTTCTATCGCCATAAGAAAGTACCTGAGATGATCAATTTATAAGGAGAAAGGGTTCATTTTGGCCCACAGTTTGAAGGTTCCAGTCAATGATCAGTTGGCACCACTGCTTTGGGCTTGTGGCAAGGCAGCACATTATGGTGGAAACATGTGGCAGAGTAAAACTGCTCACCTTGAGGCTAGGAAATGAAGAGAGGAAGGAGAAAGGGTGAGGATCTCACTATCCTCTTCTGGAATATGATGCCTATGACCTAAGAACCTCCAATAAAGCTCTACCTCTCAAAAGTTCTACCATCCTCCAATTGTGCCATCCTGAGGACCAAGTATTTAACATGACAGCCTTTGGGCAACATTCAAGATCCAAACTACAGCAACACCCACAACCAGGAATGATTACCTTCAGCAAGTAGGTTCCAACAGGGTAGTTTATAGTACAAAAGATGGATTCCTGTGTCTTGGGACAGGATTCTAAAGTTTAAGAGGTCAATAAATCTTTTCCTCCACTTACCCAGGGCACAGGACAGAGGATTCGGTGGATGGGTAGGGCTTTGGGCACAGGTGATGAGAATGGGATGGGGCAGAAAAGGACATATGTCCCTGGAACCAGTCAAAATTGGGGTGCTAAAAACATGTTTGAAGGGCTTGCACCTAGTAACTTTTTTTTTTTTTCGGTACTAGGGATCAAACTTGCCCTTGCAAAGCAGGTAGCGGAACCACTGAGCTAAATCCCCAGCCCCTACACCTAGTAACTTTTATATGGATATCAAATTGACTGATGTGCTAAACTTGCTTGCTCCATCACTGACTTTGGGTGGTGGCTGTTAAAGATGGGAACAAAGGCAGATTGGTCCTGATATCTTTACCCACTTCAAGAGTGAGTAGACTGGTGTCAGTGTGCAAAGGTTGTATTCCCTAAGGAAAAAAATTTCTGTAGCAAGTGTAACAGTAGCTCCCCAAAAAATGTCCATGTCTAAATCCCAGAAGCTAGAGATGTTACTTTATTTAGTAAAAGAAGTCTTTTCATGTATAGTTAAAGGACTCTTAAGATTATCACATTACTCAAATGAGCCCTAAATTCAATGGCAAATGTTCCCACAACAAAGAAGAGGAAAGGATGAAATAAGATTGGAGTAACAGAGACTGACGTGATGTGGCAGCAAAGTACTGTGAACTGCCACAGATACAAAAAGAGAAAGAAAAAGAAAAATCCTTCTCTAGACCCTCCAGAGCAAGTACAGCCCTGCCAACACTTTGGTTTGGGGCTTCTGGCCAGCAGAACTGTGAAAGAGCACATTTCCATTGTTTGACGCTACCTAGGTTATGATAATTTGTTACACCAGGCCTAGAAACTAATATAACCCCTAAATATACCTTTAACAACAATGTTCCACAAGAAGCAGGCAATTACCTCCTGATTGAAAAATTCTCAAGTTTTGGTAAATTTTAAGCTTTTACTTTGTTCTGTAGGATGGCAATAGAAGCTTATCTCCCCAGAGGAACACAGGAAGACAGAGACTGTATTAGGGAAAAGTCATTGTTCCAATTTGCCTAGGAACTCCTGACTGCTAGGGTGTGAATTTTCGTAACCTCCACGTTATGCCATTGAATTAATCATCATACAAACAATGAATCCAAACACCTCAGAGTCGATGATAAATTGTTTCTAAATTTTGAAAGACACCTAATCATAGCTAAATACTGAAAGAAAAATGTTCTACATCAGAAGAAGAAAAAAATCCCGTTGGCTGAACTAGTCCAGGAAGGATTCGAGAAAAATAAATTCACAAATGAGCCTTGGGTATAATATAAATTATACCATTTTCATAAAAAGTCAGCTGCATTAGAACTGCCCTGGGTGTATTTATTTTACCAAAGGCAGCAGGAGGGAAGAACAGTAAGGACATGTCCCATTGTTACCACCAAATTACCAAACTGTGAATAAACTTGCAGAATTATGTAATGTGACTAAAAAGTATGATGACTGTTTAAATTTTTAAAAAACTTAATACAGTAAAAGGCACATTGCCATTAATCTTTCTCAAAATACTCCTCTTCACTTGGAACACATTTATCCCATTGTTCCGGCCACTTTCTGAAGCAGTTGTGGAAGTCCTTTTTCATGAGTGTGTTTAGTTGTGCTGTTGTGGCTGCCTCGATGTCCTGAATCGATTCACAATGTTTACATTTCATGGTCATTTTGACTTTGGGGAAGAGCCAGAAGTCGTATGGTGCCTGATCTGGTGAATAAAGCATATGAGAACACACTATAGTAGTTTTACAAGCCAGCCTTTTTGTTGAATAGCACATGGCAGCAGCATTCACTGTATTTTTATCATAGCTCCTAAAGACATTTCAGGAAAGACTTCCAAAACAGCTTCAGAAAGTGACAAGAATGATGGGATAAGTGTGATCAAAGTGAAAGGGCGTATTATGAAGGAGACTAATGACAATGTGTCCTTTACTGTAGTAAATTTTTTAGCATTCACCATATTTTGTGGATATCCCCCTCCACAATCTTTAATCCTTTCTTAAACAGAAGTAGTATGCAGAAATAAGAGTTGAATTGAAACCTACTATTTAAAAATTCTCACTTCTTTATTTTATTACTTTCCAATTTTAAAATCTTCTAATATTTCAGAAGCATTCCTCTTTGACAGTTTTCACAGACATTTTCTCTCCATGGGTTAGCTAGAATCAGAAGAGGAACTGCAAAGTTTCTGTTCTTGTCCTATACTTACAAAGGCGTTTCACTTTCTAAATGCTCTATGGATCACAGGAACCAAGCAGTGATGAAAAGAGGAAACTCACCCTTAAAGGACTCATTGTCATGACTCTCAGGACTGGAACATGGAATACCGGAATAGTCTCTTGGGCAAAGCCAACCCACCCTTGAACACTCTCCTACAGGAGCTGCACCTCCACCGTCATCTTGACGCAGCTCTGACTGCCAGAGTTCTTGTGCTGAGATAGAAAATTGCACAGCTTCAACACACTGGCTCTGCTGTCGCCCTGGAACTCTGCAGACAAGACACATTCTCCTGAGTTAAAACAGCAGTCTGGTTTACACTTCTTCAGTCAGTCTGGGGCGAGGGTGATTATTTTTTGTTGTTTGGTTTTAAACCTCTATCAATTTCACATTTTAAAATATTAATTAGGTGTAATGTCTAGACATTGCAAAATAGATTATAGTATTTAATATTAAATGTACTACTTAATTTTCTCTTTGGCTAAATGCACTTGAAAAAAATTTTTTTTTGTTAAATTCTTTTATTGGTACATTGTAGGTATACAACACAATTACATTTCTCATTGGGAATTGTACCTTTACATAACGCATCTTGGT
>NW_004624736.1:31773586-31795486 GCF_000247695.1 Heterocephalus glaber | reverse complement strand
TATTCACTGCTATGAATTTCCCTCATAAGACTGCTTTCATTGTGTCCCATAGATCCTGATATGTTGTATTGTCATTGTCATTTAATCGAAGGAACTGTCTGATTTCTTCTTTAATTTCCTCTGTGACCCACCAGCTATTCAGAAGTGTGTTGTTCAATTTCCACGTGTTTATGAAATTTTTTCAGTTTCTTTTGCTATGGATCTCCTTGAAAAATAAATTTTGAGAGTGCAACTTAAACATGTAATATGCTAATTAGTATAACTGCCTTCTAAGCTCATACTCGGAAGTATTTCAGCAGCCTCCATTACTATAAGACCAAGATGCTCAAAGAAACAAAACTCAATCACAAAAAGCAAGAAATAAGCCTACTTCTCTTTTATCAAAGTTATGGCCACATCAAAATAAGATGTCTGAATGCTTGACATGGAGAATAAGAATTCTTTTGAATAAAGTGCTGTCACTTAAGGTAGTAATACACTAAGCAAGTTTTATGGCTCTGGGAGGAAAGAATTAGCCTACTCTTTGGGGAATTTAGTGGTGTTTGGAATGCAGAAAGTGACAATGAGGCTGAAAATGGATTGGCTTTGGGGCTTGTTCTGCTTTATAAATAATAATGAACCTTTTCCAACATGTGAAATAAAAAAAAAAAACTGTCCCTAGAGTACAAAATTACCTCATAACCCAATTTGCATTTTTCCACTCCAAGCAAATTTTCTGGGAGTTCTACTTAGAGAGCAAAAGCTGCTGTATGGTAATTTTAACAAGCACTTTGCAAACTGAGCTGGACAGTTTGCAAGCTGCCTTACACTAAGTATTTTTGAACCACTTTTTTTTTTGGCACAAAGATATTATTTAGGCATTAAACATTTTCTGTACTGCAACTCTACTTTGTTCTTTAATTCTTTCCTTCTTTAGGTTCTTTGTTCTTTCAATTCTATTTACATTCATACGTAGTTTGTAAAAACTCAAGAAATGTGGGAGATAATTGGATCTTGGTTTAGCAAAACTAGAATAGTGTTAGATATTTGTTATTCATCAAATGGACCACTTCATTTTCACTTTTGTTTTCTCCTCTATGTGCAGAAAAGTATACATCTCTTGACTTGTTATGTGTAGTTATTAGTAAGAAAAGTGCATGAGAATTAGAACCTTATGTTATTTCCTATATAGTATATTCTTTCTTTACTTAAAACACTATTTTGTAAAAGCAACTAATAGTCTTGACTGATAGGCAATATTCAAAAAACTAATTCCTCTTCTATATCCCTGCACACAGAATATAGGCAAGTAAGCAATGAGTCATTTCTGAGTTAAAAATTAATTTTGAGAGAATGAATACTATGATTTGAAAATAATAACTTACTTCCCTTCTATCTAGCTAGCTTATTATTCTACACTAAATTATGTATGCATGCCTGATTTATATGAATTTTTGCAAAATCTTAAATATGGCAAAATAGGCATTCTATAATTTTTCAAGTAAGCTATTCAGATGAGAGACTACATATTTAGAGATGAAAAACATAGCAATCCACCCTTTCTTATGTTACGAAAAACAGACTTCCTACCTATGACTCAGTTCCTCGCTGTCACAAAGAGAACTTATTAATTCTCTGTGATAACAACTTGTCAAATTCCATGACTTGTATAAAGATAGTACTTTATAATCTTTGTAATCAAATGTTATACTGATGATAAATGCCATGGATACAATTGTAGGTTTAAAATATGTCTGAATTTCTTATCCCTTTTGCTTAGCAGTGTATGAAATTTCTACTCTGTCTAGAAAACTTGATTAAGTAGCCTGTTTTGTCATTTAAAATTGCAAAAATGTTCAAATTAAGCTTTTCTTTATTGTCACTTAAGCATGTGCCATATTTAGAGCTTAGTAGAATTTTGCAAAGCAAAACCTATATACTGATAAAGAGATTTTATTAATTTATTCTTGTTTCTTCTGAGAACTTTCTTAAGTTGAATTGCATTCGGCATTTATTAAAAAATTTACATGGGCAATCACTATGCCTAAAGGCAAAGGGTAAACAAAAGTAAATCAAATAAGGTCCCTACTGTCTGGAAGGTTTCAGTCCAACAAGGAGACAGACATATATGCCTTATGCTGACAAAGAGCTCTCATCTAATTGCTTGGATATACAGAATTATTACAGATTGTCTCCATACTAAAAATGTAATCTTTTTTTTTTTGGTACCGGAGATCGAACTCGGGAATTCCCGCTTGCAAGGCAGGCGGCGGAACCACTGAGCTAAATCCCCGGCCCTAAAAAAATGTAATCTTAAGCAAGTCTCTTTCCTTGTTCTCTCAATGTCCTCACCTGTAAACTAAGGGCTGGGAATAGATTTATTCAACAATCATCAGTTGAGCATCTAGCAGGTAGTCATACAGGCTAAACTTTACTGAGCAGTTATCACAGGGCGGTCATCAGGGTAAACATTTCACAAAGATAGCCCTAACTCTCAAAGCAATCCCATTTTCAGGAGCAAGAAACTGAGTCTCAAGAATAAGTAACTCTCCTAAGTTAACCAAGTGGTTGAGCCAGAATTTAAGCCTAGGTTGGTCTAACGCCAAAGCTTATGCCTTTAACATCTATACTGTATCAATGACCATCTCTAACAACTTCTATTAAGCCCATTAATACTAGATGATCATTATTTGTCCTTAAAAAATGTAAGGTATAACCTCAAGGAGTTTGGTTTCTGTATTACTAGTGGAGGTTAAGGGTGCATAATGAAATGATTCATTGATTTCAACTGGAAAAATCCAGCAAGGCTTCACACAGAAAGTAGCATAAGGTAATAAAACTTCCTTTCACAAAACTGAGGGGTAAGGGTACTGCAGGCTGAATGAGTTACGTTAGTGATCACAGAGCAGTGAAGTCTGATGGACCTGCAAAAACAAAGGGAAACAGCAGTAAGAGTGAAGTCCTAAAAGTCTGCTAGAGCCAGATTCTGGAGAAGCTTTGGAGTTTGTTTAGGATCCTGGACATTGTAGAAAATGGGAAGCTACTGAAAGCTGAAGAACACAAAAGTGAAATGACTGGTAACTTTTTGATTTGAGTTTGTTTCTTTTGTTTTTAAATTTATAGCCAATAAGAATATTTACCAAGATTGCCAAATACAAGGTAAAAAAAATAGCATTGCTTAATGTCAGCAACAACTAGAAAGTATCATTTTCAGAAAAAATAATTTTCAGTAACAGCATTAAAATACAACTTGGAAAAATCTCACAAAAGATGTGAAGTGCCTTTTCAGAGAAAACTATATAACCTAACTAACAAGGATAAGAGAAGTTGTAATTAGAGAGCTATGTCATCTTCATAAATGGAAAAACAGTAAACAGATCTATAAATTCAGTGCAACTCCAATAACAACATCATAAGAGTTATTTGTAGAAATTTATAGGTCAGTCAGTCCTTATGTCCATATGGAAGAGAAAGGGCCAAGTTTGTCAGGATAATTTTAAAGAAGAAAAGGGGTACACGTCAAAACATACCATATCAGTTAGTACAATGTAGCATAAATACAAATGCAAAAATGTTGAGATTTGCAAATGGGAGTAAATTAGGCAGATGTGCTCCGGAAGACATTTTGAGCTGGATTTAGGATGTGTAAACTTAGAAAGGGAGTCCTGGTGTTGTGTCCTGGTGGCTCATCTGCACAGGTCATCACTGCCTGAGGCATATAGCGCAAACCACAGTCACCAGTGTGAACTGTTCACTGCATCTACAGTCCATCAAATCACAACCCATCTATCAAGGTACAACTTCATATTTTTCTTCTCCTACAGAAATTATACAATTTCACATTCTCTCCTCCTCTACAAGCTGGTGATCTTACATAAGATTTAGGAAGATAGTGCTTTGTTTTCCTGCATCTTGCTTTTTCATGCTGTGTTTTGTGATGCTGTGATGAATCACAAACTCTCCCCACCCGGGACTCTTATTTTGTTTTTCTTTTCTTTCTTTTGGTACTGGGGATTGAACTCAGGTCCTTCTGCTTTTGAGGCAGGGGGCAGAACCACTGAGCTAAATCCCCAGCCCTCGGGACTCTCATTTTGGACTGTAGATTACTTACAACCCTTGTAAGAGCACCAAAATGCAAGGAACAAAGGCTAATACCTAGTAGAGGATAGGATTCCTCTCACTGAGAAGCATATTGGCTTCTTATTTATAGAATTATGAATCCCAGGAGGAGCTGAATTGAAATACATGTTGGCTCCTGATGACATTCTCCTGCAGGGGTGTTCCCCACGTTGTCAAATATTGAAAGTACACTGTTGGCTCTAGACAGAGACCCACTGGAGGGCTAGGGATTTAGCTCAGTGGCACCGCACCTGCCTCGCTAGTGCAAGGTCCTGAGTTCAATCTCCAGTATCAAAAAAAAAAAAAAACACTTCAGAGACCCACTGGAGCTTTTTAAATCATGTATCATGCTGACTTACAGAACTAGCTTTATATATTCAGGAACCAAGATTCCACCTTGATGTACCTCAGTTGATGTTGGTTTATTCACACTCCAACCAAAAGATAATGTGCCATAAAGAGCACATGGATAAGTTAGTAATTATTAATGCAACCACATAAAATTTCATTACTTAAAATGCACCATGGTTTATATAGTAATATTCCTCACCCATGTCCAATATCAGATTGTTCACATGCCAGTCACAGTTAAATCTAATTTGCTACAATCTTGGTAAATGGGAGCTAATCAGTGAGCTGAGCACATATATTTCTGAGTAACACTAATAGCAAGGATGGAGAAAAGGCTTCCCAACAACAGCTGGCATTTGTAACGCAGCAGCAGAGTTCTGAGTTCTGATATAATATTCATTGGAATTGTAAATATGTACATAGTTTAAAAGGCTTATGTCATTTGTTATTGCTTGAACTATATCCCTGATACTAAAATTGAGATTAGTGCCATCACTTCCTGAACTCGCTGTTCTAAATTCTTAGCTTGCTTGACTGCAAACGAGCCTCACAGCAACTCTCTGAGAAATTACGATGCATGCACTTGTAGCTGAGGAAACTGAGGAACGGAGAAGTGAAATACTGCCCAAAGTTTCATAATTAAAAGCAGAGATAGTACTTGCAGTAGCTCAAATCCTAGAGTGCCATCTCTTAACCTGATTTACTGTTTCCCTAGCTGAAGAGCTGTTCTGTATGACTGAATGTTAATTATATGTGGATAGTTAAAAACAATTCTACGTATTGTCTTTAAATGTGTCATTCCGGTTAGAAATGGAGGAATATGATTCTTTTTTTTTTTTTTTTTTTGGTACCGGGGATCGAACTTGGGTCCTTACGCTTGCACAGCAGGCAGCGAAACCACTGAGCTAAATCCCCAGCCCAGGAATATGATTCTTGTCTGAAGAAATATTCCTTCTTCAATTGATATAGTTATTTGGAGCGGTTTATCTGGGAAGGCTAACAGAGTTTGAAGCTAAAAGTGAAAGCCCTCCTAAGCCAATTTTGGTTCAGCTAAAATATCAGATAATATCATTCTCTCTTTGGTTCACAGAAGAAGGGATGTGTACTAGAATATTTGTCCTATTTTACACCCTCAGTCAATCTAAGTATTATAGACCACCAAACTACATTATAATTATTGTTTTCATCTTTTTTTGTGTGTGGCTCCAATCCAATGAAAGACATACGTGCGACTGTACTGCTACAGAATGACTAATTTTTCAATTAGATGTGAGTAAAGGATTCCTATTCATGGGCCACAAAATATCATGCATACAGATCCACTTTTACAACTTACACTATCTCTTTCTCACGATCATGCAGAATTTAGACCTTGGTGTTTCATTATTTCTCTGCTACAAAACATAGTGGTTCTAGTGTTAATACTACAGAAAACCAGAAACTTGTAGATAGTGGAAATTATTTTGTCTCTAGGCAAAATTTTGAAGTAGGAAAAAACTGGGGAGCTGTACTCCTTTCCCAGCTAATCAAAGTTCCTATCTTTTCAGAAACGGGGGTGCTACCATTAAACACCACAGGCATTATCCGAGAAGGGCTTTCTTTACCCTGGTACCAGACTGATGTCCTCAGCCATCAGTGGGCTGTGGAATAGCACAAAACTGGCACAAATAACTAAGTAGGTGGCCTTTCGTAAACAGCTGACTCTCCTAGAACCCCAGTTATCTCCATTAAAACAAAATGAGATCACTTAAAGACGTCAGGAAAATTAAGTATAATTCTTTTTTCATTGTACATATTTAAAATATACAACATAATTTTTGTTTTGTTTTGTTTTTTGACACAGGGTCTATGTAGCCCAGGCTGGCCTCAAACTTGCAGCAATACTCCTGCCTCAGCCTCTTGAATGGCATTACAAGCATGTGCCACCAAACCCACCTCTCACAATGTTTTGATAAAGGTATAAACAAGGAGTGATTACTACAGTGGATCAAATTAACATATCCATCATCTCACTGTTACTTTTTTTATGCATGGTGGTTCCTAAAAATCTACTTTTGTGTGTGGGAGGGGGTGAGGGAAGTACTGAACTCAGGGCCTTTGCATTGAGCTACATCCCCAGCCCTTATTTTTTATTTTGAGACAGGGTCTCACTAAGTTATAAATTGCCCAAGCTGGGCTCAAACTTGCAATCCTCCTGCCTCAGTCTCCCACAGTGCTGGGATTACAAATGTGTGCCACTGTACCCAGTCTAAAATCTACTTTTTTAGCAAATTTCCAGTATACAGTATTAACTACAGTCCTCATGTTGTATATCTGGTTTCTAAATTTATTCTTTTGACACAAGTGTAAACAGTATCGTTAGGCTACAGCTTCCATCCACTCCTTCCCAGTATCCCAATCATGGTTTTACTCTATGTATTCAAAACTTTGTTTCCATTCCACGTATAAATGAAGTATAATTCTTTAGATTGAGGAGCATATACAAAACACTGTACTTGCTAAATGATAACTACGTGGTGAATAAGCATAGAACAGTGAGCGGTAAGGGGTCTATTACTTCGAAGAGTGTAGATTTATGATAAGCATTTTTGTAGAGTCTTCCTTTTTTCTTTGTGACTGATAAAAGTTTGCTATTTGCTTTTTAATGCTTAAAAAAAAGTTTAATGCTACTTACCTGTAGTGAAAAAATGGAAAATGCACATTCCAAACCAAAAAATCTCATAAAGCATTTTCAAACATAATGGTTACACTTCTGAAAGGTTAAAATAATTTATGTACATTGCACAATTAGTAAAAATGTGACCATCACATGAGCTTGAGAAATTGTTTACAGGTACTGAAGACCAAACTGCGTGACTACATATGAGAGGATTACCTAATAGGTCTTGGGGCAGAGTTATAGTTAACTGTCACAGGGGGAAAAAATCCATTCATGAACTATTTTAACAACCACATACAAAGTATAATTCCTTACGTAGGCTTAGGAGCATACCACAAATAAAATCATTTACAACCACCAACTCTGCTCCCCTTCCCCAAGAGCCCCCACCAGCTTTTCCTATTAAAAACTGCACTGTGTATCTACCTTAAAGCTACGCCAGCATCTTTAAATATTGGGTCTTGAGAAAAAAAAGACCTGCAACTATGCCCACGTTTTTCTAGGAGCCCAGTTCGCCAATGTTCACGCAAATTGAAGACGCCGAGACGAAACCTACGGCGTCCCATTAGGAAATGGAGGCGCGTCAAGAAGCCACTGGTTCCGCCCACGTAAAAGATGGCGCTGGTCGCGTCAGCCTTCCTGATGCCAGGTTCCTTCTGTCTGGGGGCGGGGTCTAGACAGAGTAGGAGGTGTGCGTCTAGGAGATGCATTTTTCCCCCCCACCCTTCCTGCTCTCCTCTTGTTTTCACAGCGTTCGCCAAACGGGATCTAAGAAAGATCGGATAAAGACTAGTCGGAAGAAAAGAAGGCGGCAATCACCCGCGGCGTGAGGTGGGCCGGGAGCTCTTGGGCCGCGGAGGGGCGGGGCGGGGCGGGGGCGGTGCCGGGGGCGGCCCTGCGGTTGCGGTCCCTGCTCCCGAGGCAGTGTCGGAGGAGGCGGCGGCGCCGGCCAGTTGGGTGAGTGAGACGCCCGCGGCCGGCGGGGTTTGGGGTCCGCGCTGCGCTGCGCGGCGGGGTAGAGGCCTCAGTTTTTTCCCTTAGCGCTCGCCGTGTTCTCTTTTCCCCTCGCTTCCCTGACAGAAGGAGCCGGCGGGCTTTCCAACCTGGCGGCTGGTGGAGTCACCCTGCTTGAGGGCCAGGCTTCGCAGCCGCGGTGGTGCGAAAACTCGGATGGGCCCAGCTTTTGGCCCGCAGACCCCGAACCAGCCCCTTCCTGGGACCCAGCGGGAGCGCCTCTGCGGGCTCCAGTGAAAGGAGCTCCGGGCGCCCGAGGCCTGGCCGAGGCGAGGAGGGAGCCGAAGGACGGGCGGCGCGGTGAACACTGGGGTCCCGCAAGGAGTAGAGCAGAAAGGATGGGGTGCGGGGTCGTGCTACATGCCTGCAGGATTTCAGAAGTTTGTAAGGAACGCTGACGTCTTGTAAATGTGGCAGCAGTGATAGGGCTGGGTGTTCTCCATTCCGTGGGACAAGACCTGATTGCATCACAGCTCAGAGGTTGCACAGACTTGTTAAATGAAGTGACCACAGTGACTTGGGCATCATCCCTTTAATGATGGTAATCAGTTGCGGAGAGAAGTGCAGTGATTACACAGTGTATGTCAGCGTTCAGGAAAAGGAGGAAAGTTGTGCATTTGCCCAGGAGGGATGACCCTTTCAGACGCGTAGAGATTGCTGGACTACATCAGCAATCCGGTGGTAGCAAGTAAATAAATTTCTGTTCGTGCCGTTCCCATCCATCTCTGGTGGTGCAAAGGGCACACTGTCTGGCGTTACCTCTGCTTTGTACAAAAGGGTCAAGAGATTGGAAAATACTGTTAGGACCGTTAGAAAACTTTGGAAAACTTTTATTTGGGTTAATCACAGAAACAAGAAATGCAGTAGTCCTTCTTTATGTTTAGGGGATATGAAAGAAGACCCTCAGTGAAGCCTGAAACCGCAGATAGTGCCCATATATACTATAGGACCCTAAATATCCTATGTTTTTTCTTTACATACAAACCTGTGATAGTTTAAATTATAAATTAGGCACAATAAGAGATTGACAGTAACTACTAATGAAAGAGAACATTCAGAACAAAATATTGTAATAAAATTTATATAAAATCTATCTCAGAATATCTTATTGTACTTTCATCTGTATTAAGTAAAATAAGGCTTACTTGAACATAGGCACTTTGATTCCTGGAAAGTTGATCCAGTAACTGAGAGGACTCATAAATAACTGATGGGCAAGTAGTGTTTATAGTGTCAGTATGCTGGACAAAAAGATGATTCACATCCATGAAGCTGGCAGCGTGAGAGTTCAGTCACACCACGAAGAATGGTGTGCTATTTCAAGTTTATGAAATGTTTTTTTGTACAAGTTTTTATTATTTTAATTTTGGGGCAGAGGTTTATCACAAGTACCTGAAACCACAGAAAGTAAAACTGTAGAAAGGGAAGACTTTAGTGTGATGCTGTTACACTGGAATGTTAGCCATCACCTCCTTCTAATCCTGCCACTCTTGAAAACACCTGAATTGGTTAAAAAAGGCCTCAAGGACTCTGCTTTTCATACATTTGAAACAAAAATCAGAGAAATTACAGACCACCTTGTATATTTATCTGCTTCAGGAAATGATTACATACAATTTAAAAGTTGATAAAATAATTGCTTCATTTGGCTATGGTGGCTGTTTGAAATTTGCTTTCAGAGAAGAGAGTAATACAAATAAAAACCTATGAAGATTCCTATCTTTGAAGCCTGCTCTTGGACTCTGTTAATAGAGCCCAAGGGTTATTAGTGAACCCGCTTATTATCTGAGAAAAACTTGGACCTGTGGGAGATGGCCAGATAGTGATACCATGAACGTCCTCTCTGAGTCTTGCCCTAGGTTGGAAATTTAGAAAGTGTTAGTGGTTTTGCTGCCTGCTGCACAAGTCAAAGGACCCGAGTTCGATCCCTGGTACCGAAAAAGAAAAGAAAAGAAAGTGTTGTAGTCTGATATCACTGTTCATAAAGTGGGCGTGGGCAACCTCTGAATTGGAAGGTAGGCTGAATTAAGATTAGGATCCTGCTTCTTTTAGGGCTGAAAGAAATAAAAAGTATTGTTAAGATGGAAAGGCCTTATGAGGATATAAACGGGATTCATAGTAGCATCGGACCAATCAACTTTCTGAATACCAATTGGGGAAGAGATGGCTGATTTTTAGCAGCGAGTTAAAGAAAAAGAAAAAGCTTAAATTTAACAAACTGCTAACAGTTTTAGCAGGTAGTGTTAATATAATCATATGTCTACATGTTGGATTATTTTTTTGGAAGTGTATTGGGTAAGCCCACATGAATGCTGTGCTTTGTTTACAGGAGTGGCAAGCCATCATCACCCAGTTTGGATCCTGGCTTCCCTCAAAAGATTCTATGGCTAATGTTTGATAACCTTCTGGAGTACCCAATACTACGTTTACATAATATTTATACTAGATAACAGTCTGTTAGTTTTGAACTGATTTTTTTTTTTGCCACATTTGTATCTAATGAATTTTCCTCGACAAAGATAACAACGTCAAGTATCCTAATTATACTTCTGTGTGAAGTATTTCTTATTTCTTAGGTTAGAATCACCCCTCCCATCTATGATTTCAGCTACTAGCTTTCAACTATGGTCCAAAAATATTAAATGGAAAGTTCTAGAAATAATTTATAAATTTTAAATTGCAAGTCATGTTGAGTAGTGTGCTTAGACAAAGTATGGCTGTCTGCCTTGTCTCACCCAGGACATGGTTCATCCCATGTCCCGTGTATCCACACTGTATATGCCTGTTAGTCTCTTAATTGCCAACTTGGTTATCAGATCAGCTATCATAGGATTGTAGTGCTTGTGATCAAGTAACTCTTCTCTTCTTAATAATGGGTGAAAGCACAGGAGTAGTGGTGCTGGCAATTTAGATATGCCAAAGAGAAGCTATAAAGTGCTTCCTTTAAGTGAAAAGGTGAAAGTTCTCAATAAAGATGCTGATATTGCTAAGATCTACAGTAAGAGTGAATCTTCTATTTGTAAAATTGTGAAGAAGGAAAAAATTTTGTGCTAATCTTGCAGTCACACCTCAGATTACAAGAACTGCAGCTGCAGTACATAAGTGGTTAGTTAAAATAGAACAGGCTTTACATTTGTAGGTGAAAACAGAACAGAAAATATATTCTGAGTGATGACAGTGTGTTGTACTAGAAACCATTGAGCCTTTACAAAGACTTCAGCAAGAGTTCTTTTGCAACAAGTGACACCAAGTCATTTGCTACAAGGAAGGGACAGTTACACAGACTTGGAATAGGTTTGGACTGAACATACAGAAATCACTGGAGAAGCTACGAGTTCAACTGGTAGGGATCAGCAGCATGCTTGATGAGGAAGTGGAAAAACTGGTGAAAGGTCTTTGGGAAGTTTTAACAAATGAGGAGTTGGAAGAACTTGTTTAATGGTCTACAGAGAAAAAGGAAGGACAAAGAAGAAACTGAAGCAGAACCAGTAATGAGGACACTTCTGAAATTTGCAGAAAAATTCCAAATTGAACAGATATTAAAAGGACAAAATTATGGACTACAGTCCTAAATAAAATACAGCATTATCCAAAGGTTTACAACCTCTGCAGCAATACTTCAGTTAGTTCAAAAGAGACAACTTGGGCTGGGGATTTAGCTCAGTAGTGCCACCGCCTGCCTTGCAAAGTACCAATAAAAAAAGAAAAAAGAAGAGACAACTTAAGATTACAATGTTCTTTTAAAAGATTTTGACAAAACAAAAACAAAAACCTTCAACTGTAGAGAATCCTCAACCACAGGCATTGTTTGCTCCTGACATCTAACCATTGATTATGTCATAGTTCAGCGATCTAGGATCACCTGAAACACATGCTTCATCTGATGTGTCATCAGAAGGTCAATAGTAGCCAACTTGTTGCTGTGTTTGGGGCAGTGAGGTCTGTGTACGTCTCCTAACTTCAGCTTTTGGGCTGTCATTCACATTGCATAGGAAAAGGTTGGTGAGGAAGGAACAGAGAGAGCAGGATCCCTGGCCTCCCTCCCCCAAACTCCCTGACTGTCACTTGTAATTGTATATAATTTTTGTGTTTCTTGCTCCATTCCCTCATGCTGTCATCCTTTATCTAAAGTCCGTGTGGGAAGGGGAGAACACCGAACATCAGTGTATAGTTTCCTCAACTGTCCCAGCCATGTTGTACATAGATATGTCATGTTATATATATATAGGTATATATATAATTTTGTACATTTAAAAAAAATAGCTTAACACTGTCACAGTGTATATGTCATTACTTCATTTCATCATGTAGTCATTGTATTCTCTCCCATCATCACAAAAAGAAAGGTGAGTACAAGACAGGAAGATACTTGGAGATAAAGAGAACATGTTCACATAACTCTTGAGCATAATGTTATGTTACTCTTACTGTGCCTAATTCATAAATTAGACTATCGTATGTATGGGGGGGGGACAACATATGTAAAGTTATATACTAATCTGCAGTTTCAGGCATCCATTGAGATTCTTGGAATATATCCCCCAACCAGAAAGGATAACTAACATATGTCTTGTTGCAGCTTTTAAAACTAAACAATTCCACGTGATTCTTATCCTTCATTTTCTAATTATACAGTACTGGGAATGAGACTGAATGTAATTAGTGACCTATACTGGCTCAATATTCACAATCAGGTAAAAAGTTTTTCCATAATTCAGTCAGATTTTACTGTAGGGCTCAATTCTATTTTAGGAAGTGCTTTTATTTTCAGCATCATGGTGGAAATATTTGAGTTGTAATGCTTCCTTTACTCACCATTTTATCAAAAAAGAATAAAAAATGTCTACAGTATAATTTTATGGTTATATATTTTGTCTTAGCCCCTAGTTGCTGTTGTTAATTATGACAGCAATAGTCTCGATATAGTTTCAATTTAGAATACATTCCTGTATTCTGTCATTGTAAATAGACTGTTTAAATTGTATGCAAAACTGGATATTTTAAACAAGCTGCATATAGCTTATATCCACTGTCATCTCCTAAGGTTGTTGACAATATTAAAAAGTAGATACTTTTTAAGTGAATTCTGAAGTAAAAGTACACATGTAAAAACTTTCAAACTATTTCTGCACATATGTGCAGTTGAGTGTTTTACCAGGTTCTGTGTGTATTCATGATAAAAATATTCATCTAGTGCTCTAAAAATAAGACTTTTCATCAGACTCTGAACTCTCTTTGACAAGATGTAGATAATTTTTTTAAGTAAAATGGTTTACTTTGACATAAAATTTATGTTGCAACAAAATTTGTTGCAGATCAAATATTACTTCCCAAAGCTATCACACAAGCCATAGAGTTGCTCTCCATTACTATTGTTTCAGTTTTAGACTTGCTTAAATAAAATTGTCATAATTTGTTTTACTTTGTCTCTGATTACAAGTCTTCAATTATAGCATTTGTAAGAATAATTAGCTTTACATTAATGTAAAATGCATCTTCTCAGAGAGGTATGTTTGTCTGTTTCCTTGGTAGATTGAAAAGTGAACAGGGTACATCCAGGCCCTTTGTTTGCAATATGTTCTAAATAAATGGAGCATTTTTATTTTAGCCACTCTAATACAGAGCACTTTTCCCAATAATAAAATGTTATGCTGTTTTCTTCTTCTTTTTTTTAATTTAGTTATGGTCTTTATGACTCTTTATTTTCTAATAATATGACATTCTCCTTATGGTAGGTTTTTTTTTTTTATTAGTGTATGTTTGTGATACATAGTAATTACATTTGTTCTGGGAAATTAGTACATATATATTATATCATGATCATTTTTATCCACTCCCTCTCTTCTTCATCTGCAAAATATCTACTTCCTTGTTTCCAACCACCTACTCTTATTTTGCTCTTTAAATTTTTTATACTTTGCTTTCTCATGTAAGAGAAACTAAATGATGTATAACGTGTGTCTGCTTTATTTCACTTAATATAGTCTCAAGATCCATCCATTTTCCTACAAATGACTGAAATTTATCCTTTATGGCTGAGTAATACTTCATTGTGTACATGTAGCACATTTTCTTTATTCATCTGTTAATAGGCTTTAAGGTTGTTTCCACAAAATTCAGCTATTGTAAATTGTGTTGATATAAACATGAGGATGCATGTATCACATAATATGACTTTAATTCTTTCAGAAAGATACCCGAGAGAGATATCTGAGTCAAATGGAATTCCTACTTTTAGGGGGTTTTTTGTTTTTAAGGAATCTGCATACTGATTGCCATAGTGGTTTTGCTAGTTTACCTTTCTATCAACAGTGTAGAAAGGTTCCTTTTTTCTCACTTTCTGCCCAGCATTTGTTGTTTTTGTGTCCTTGATGATTGCATGGAGTAAGGTTGAATCTCAGTATTGTTTTTATTTGCATTTCTCTAATGGCCAAAGATACTGAGCATATTTCATGTTCTTATTGGCCATTTGTAATTCTCCTTTTGAGAAATGTTTATTCGTTTCAATTGCCCATTTTTTTGGTGATTCTTTTGATTTTGGTGATGGGAGTCCATTTTTTTTTAGTTCTTCATATATTCTAGATATTAGTCCTCTAACCAGGAAGTAGCTGCCAAAATTCCTTCCCTATTCTGTAGGTTGGGCCTTTAGTCTGTTGATTGTTTCCTTTGCTGTGCAGAAGCTTTTCAATTTGATTTAATCATATTTATTGGTTCTTGGAATTATTTCTTGTGCAATTGGTGTTCTGTTCAGGAAGTTCTTGCCTATTCCTGAGTTTTCAAGTGTTTCACTTGTTTTGTTTTTTAGCAGATTCAGTGTTTCTGTTTTAATATCTAAGACTTTGATCCATTTTGATTTCATTTGAGTACAGGATGAGAGATACAGGTCTAGATTCACTGTTCTAGATGTGGATAACTGGTTTTCCTAGCACCGTTTAATTGGCTATCTTTTCTTTGATATACTGCTTTCTTGACTACAGCATTAAATGTATTTATCTTCATTGTCATATTTCAGTTAAACACCAGTACGTTAAACACTAATATTCTGGGCTACATAGTGAGTTCAAGGCCAGCCTGGACTACATACTGAGACCCTGTCTCAAAAAAAACCAAATAAAATAAAATAAACATTAGTACTGGGTTTCAATACCCTGATAGCCAGAGAGCTCATTGGGGAAAACACGACTATTTACTCATTTTTTGTTAAGGCTCTAGATTTGCATTTTTGTGATCTTAGATCTCCTTCTTTTCTAAAATTCTCCTTTTAGCAAATATAAGCTATTTCTGCTGTTGTCAGATGTGCTGTTACTTTTTTAGGAATACAATATTGTAACAAACCACAAACCAGATGACTTAAACAGCAGCAGTTTTTTCTTTGGCAGTTTTGAAAGCTGAAAGTCTAGTATGAAGATGTCAGCAGGAGCATGATCCTGAGAAGACTCTAGTGAAGTCTTCATCCTTGCCTCTTCATGTCTGGCAGTTACCAGCAATCCCTGACATTCCTTGGCTTGTAGTTGTATCATTCCAATTTTTGTCTTTTGTATTCACATGGCTGTCTTCTCTTTGTATCTGTGTGTCTCCAGATCTCTCTCCTAAGCCCACCAGTCATTGAATTTGGACCCATCCAGTCTAGTATGATCCCATGTCGATTATGCTATTTCTAAATAAGGTCACATTCACATATATAAGGGGTCAGAACTTGAATATCTTGTCATAGTAGAATTACACATAGACTAAATATTTGGGAACAGTGAAGGCCTATGGTACAAGCTTTAGGATGTAACATTTGCCTCAATCATTCAGGACTTGGCTGAATACCTTTAAAATTGCTAAACCTAATCATTGGTTTTGTATGTCCTTCTTTAGCTGTCTCTGGAGCATTGGATAATGTGAGAGTTGGGCTGCAGTGATGTCAACTCTCTGCCCACCCCCGTCTCCAGCTGTTGCCAAGACAGAGATTGCTTTAAGTGGTGAATCACCTTTGTTAGCAGCTACCTTTGCTTACTGGGACAATATTCTTGGTCCTAGAGTAAGGCACATTTGGGCTCCAAAAACAGAACAGGTACTTCTCAGTGATGGAGAAATAACTTTTCTTGCCAACCACACACTAAATGGAGAAATTCTTCGAAATGCAGAAAGTGGGGCAATAGATGTAAAGTTTTTTGTTTTGTCTGAAAAAGGAGTAATTATTGTTTCCTTAATCTTTGATGGAAACTGGAATGGAGATCGGAGTACTTATGGACTATCAATTATACTTCCACAGACGGAACTTAGTTTCTACCTTCCACTTCACAGAGTGTGTGTTGATAGATTAACACACATTATTCGGAAAGGAAGGATATGGATGCATAAGGTGAGTAGTTTTTCAGCTTACTAATCATGCTAACTTTGCCATTTTGAAAGTTTATTTTGTGATATATTTCTATCTAATTTTTAAAAATTATATGCATTTGGCTGGACATGGTGGTACACTCCTGTAATCTCACCATTCTGGGAGGCTGAGGCAGGAGGATCATTGCCTGGGGAATTTAGTGACTTAGATCCTGTCTCAAAATGAAAAAGAAAAAGAGGACTGGGGATGTAGCTCCATGCAAAGGCCCTGGGTTCAATCCTCAATGCTGAAAAAAAAAAAATTTTTAAAGCAAAAAGAAAAAGGCATTTAACACTAGACGATAGCTGTTATTTATTGTGTGCCCATCCTCTTAGATACTGATCTGGTCTGATGTTTAGAATCTTCACAGTAACTATGGAAAGTAGAAGATTGTACTTCTACATTATAAACAGAAGGCTAACGCTTTGAGAAATTAAGAAACTTTTAAGGTTTAGATTTGTCTTGAAATCCTGACTCTAAAAACTTTTTATTTTCTTTCATTGTGTATGACCTTGTCTTTCACTTGCACTTATGTGTAGGTATAACAACAGTTCAACAGTTATTTCATTAAGTTCACAGCCATGTAGCCTTTGGTCCCTTCAACTTCTTTGCCAAGTTTCCATTGTAAGATGAAGAGGTTGGACCAGATGGTTTCTTTTTTTTCTTTTTAATTCAATTCTTTTATTGGTACATTGTAGGTATACAACACAATTACATTTCTCATTGGGAATTGTACCTTTACATAGTGCATCCTGGTTCTTATTTTTTCCCCATTCCTAGCCCTCCCTTCACTCCCTCCACCCATCCCTATTTACAAAGACTTTATTTCCATTCCTCATCATTCTTCCTTTCCCTTCTTTCCTTTCCCCTGCCCCTCCCACTACCCCTACCCCTTTGGACCTTTTCTTCCTCTTTTGCATTATCGATTATTCATTCTAATCATTGGTTCATTTTAGGTATACAATATAATGACATTCATCATTGGAAATTTGCACCTTTACATGGTCTCTCTTGGTTCTTATTTTTCACCCTTGCCCAGGCCTGCCTTCAACCCCTCCATTCCTCCCTATTTACAAAGATTTTGTTCCTATTTTTCCATTTTCTCATATTAATCCCATTCCCTTCTATCCTTTCCCCAGGCCTCCCACTTCCTTCCCCTTTGCCCCTTTTCTTCCTATTTCACATTACCTATTATACATTTTAGTCCTTATTTACACTTTCAGTTTCTCACACCAGAGAAACTACTCAGTATTTACACGTGTGTCCTATTTATTTCACTTAAGAGTATCGCCTCAATGTGCATCCACTTAGCTATAAATGTCTCTAATTTCTCATTTTTGATGGCTGAGTAGTACTCCATTTTATAAAGAAACCACATTTTCTTTATTGAGTCTCCAGTTGATGGGCATTTGGGCTGTTTCCAAGCTTTAGCTATCACAAACTGTGCTGCTATGAATGTGGGTGCACATATATCACTGTGGTATGATTCTTTTAATTCTTTGGGGCAGCAGTGGAATAGCGGGGTCAAATGGGATTTCCAGTCCTAGTTCTTTGAGGTATCTCCATACTGATTTCCACAGTACTTGCACCAGCCTACACTCCCACCAGCAGTGGAGCAGGGTTCCTCTTTCCCCACAGCCCCACCAGCATTTGTTATTGGTTGATTTCATGATAGCAGCCATTCTTTCTGGAGTGAAGTGGAATCTCAGCGTTGTTTTCATTTGCATTTCTTGAATGACCAGTGATGTTGTACATTTTTCCATGTATTTATTTGCTATTTCTACTTCTTTTGGACCAGATGGTTTCTAGGAAGACCTTTTAATTTTGCAGATTGAGTGTCCAACATTTTGGCTTGCCTGGGTTGCAGTGAGTGGAAAGAGTTGTCTTGAACCACATATAAAATAATAATATAGTTAACATATATAAGTAACAAAACTTCCTTTTATATATTTTTATTATAACATTTCTAGTATTAGCAATGTTGTATATGTAATCCTAGCAATATCATGAACAAAAAATTTGATATATTTTGTACTTCCTATACCACAGCTGCTAAAAAACTGTTTTAACTTACACAAAATAACACCAGCCCTGCAGTAAATAAAAAAATTTACATGTCTGCTTAATAGCAATAAACACTTGTCTTCATATGCACACATGTGTAGGTAGGTTGAAATATTACTGGGTAATTGCTGCATCTTACTTACCAAGTTTCGTAAGTACATATAATGTTTTTTATGTGCATGTTTTGATCTGATTATGTGTGTCAAGGATAGAAGGTTGAGTTAGCACTGCTCTGTGCCCTCCCCAGAACACAGCATTCTGTTTTTTCCTGTGTGTAGGACCTAGCACTACACAATCAGGTCATCTAAAAAAATTCCTTAAAGACCCATAATAATGTTAAAAGTTTATGATATTTTGTAGTGCTGCATTACTCACATTACTGGTTCTCCACGGCTGCTGCAGCCCATGGGCATAAGCCTAAGCTTAGAGTTGTTTTCTGATAAATCCTATAGTTTAATACATAATGAATGATGTTTACATTTTGATGTACTTTTGGAATAGCTACAGAATAAATTAATTCTTCCAGTGTAATACACAGATCATTAAAGCATTATTAATTTTATAAGGCTTCTAACCCATTATAAGGAAAATAATCTTTTAAATAATAGTTTTTGTACTGTCTTTGCTCTCTCAGTTTCTTATTTCTCATGCTTATGAAAATTATTAAAATCAAGCTGTGTATTCCTCGGATTCAATGTAATCTGATTTTATTTGAAATATGCATTATTATATTCCTTTATTGAAACTGCAAGTGTTATATTGACTGTTTTCTGCTAAATTATCTCTCTCTACTAATACTCTGGTTTCTCTTCAGATCGTATAAATCTTTCACCTTTTACTAAATTATCTCTTTCAGTACAAAATAAAGGATGTTTTGATTTTATTTATTTATTTTTTATTTTATTTTGTATAGGGTTGGAGAACATGGGTTTGTTAGATTTATTTCCTGCTTCCTTCCCTTTTTCCCCTATAGTAGAAAGTATTTTTTCGGGCCAGGGATTTAGCTCAGTGGTTCCACCGCCTGCCTCGCAAGCTAAGGACCTGGGTTTGATCCCCGGTACCAAAAAAAAAAAAAGAAAGTATTTTTCCTTTGAACTAAATTACACAACATGTCTACATTGAAAAATAAGCACATGTCAAACTGTTAAATATGAATTTTCTTTTGCTTAGGAAAGGCAAGAAAACGTCCAGAAGATTGTCTTAGAAGGCACAGAGAGAATGGAAGATCAGGTAAAGTGCAAATTGCATACTATTAACTACCATTATTCCTGTGGTATATATTTGTATAAGGCTGATGGCTATATCTGTTAAGGCTTGAAGACATAACAGTTCAACAGTGAGCCTGAAGATGAATAATCTATATGGAGTTGTATGAAGATCCGTATGGATAAACATTTCAATATCTTACACCTGAAGAGTTCAATAAATAAACAAAGGAAAATCATAATTACATATACATATAACTTTTTTTTTTCAGTCTGTGGAATAAGTTTGAGATAACTGGTTCATAGTAAAAATAAACAAGGATATATGTGACTTTTTTTTAAGTATTGCTTCTGAAACATTTCCATAGAAATAGCTGCAATGGGAAGAGAGTGAGTGTACTCCTAAGTTATCTGTCTGGGAGTACAGCACAGCTCTAGCACAGTATTTCTTTAAGGTCTTATATGATATCTTTAAAAGTCATGCATGTTTATTTTATTCCATGATATCTTTATTTGTTTTAATATTACAATTTGCCAGTGATGTTCTTTACCTTACTTCTGTAACACTAACTCTCTTGGAAAATGTATCAGGTTTATCCAGTGACTTTGAATGATCTTGGGGAACAGAACTAGAGTCTGAGAAGCATGACGGCAAGGGTATGATTTCCCTTGTAGAAATTAAAGGCCATTTTAGTATAGGACAGAAGTTCCAAATGAGAATATCTAGTGGAGAAAGGGTTTTTAACTTTGCTACCAATCCCCTGGCATACCACCCTCCTTCATTGTTCCTTCTTGTAAAACTCTAGTCTTTTAAACATGGTTGTTTTGCCTTTTCTCTGGTTCTCTGTAGCATGATTAAGACAGGAATATGCTTTAAAAAATAAATTTTAAGTATTTCTGAGTGGCTGGTAGTATAACACAGTGGTAGAGCATCTACCTACCATTGCACAAGACTCTGGGATTGCTCTCCAGCACCATAAAACAAAACAACAACCTTGTGAAAACATGAGTACATCAAAGGAAATATAAAACCCTGTAAAATGATCTTTACAAAATTATTATGTTTGTACCTTTGTAATAGCTTTCCAGGCCTCATGGGGCAAGATCTGATCAATCAGTAAGCAGGAGTTCGGTCACACACCAACTTCTAACCTGATACTTACAGAGTAATTAAATTATCTCAAGATAAGGAAATACAGGAGCACATAAAATGCTTCTTTTAGTGGGATTTTATTTTTTCAAACCAGAAACCTATACTTAAAAGATTGACTAGAATTAATTAATTTCTGCCTCTCTTTCAAGGTCTCTTCTTGAATATGTTTTCCTATTCTATGTTAGGAGGAAAGTATATTGGGACAGACTAGAGACTTTCAAGGGGAAATGTCCTACTGAGGAGAAAAGGAAGTACAAGGAAGAAAAGAAACTTAGGGAATTTTCTTTTATAGCCTCTTCTTTATTCAGCTCTGTAAGATTTTTGTTGTTGTTGAGCATAGATGATGCCATCCATTCACTTAAAGTGATGTTACGTCTGAGATTTCATGTCCAAAATATATGTGCCTAAACTTAAGCAGAGATGCTGTCACAAAATTATCCTTTCTGAAGTGGAATTGCCTTATAATTGAGTCCTTGCAAATCCCTTACTATCTCTTTTCAATAGCTTTATTTTGAACATTAAGTATTTCTTGGGGAATGATACAATAGTCTGCAACAACTTTGGTCCTTGCTATTTGTAAATGCTTATAGCTGTCATCTGATAAAATCAACGAGGAAGGAAATTTAACACAGATTGTGTCATATTTGTTGGATTGCTTGTGTTAATTGTAAACATTTCAACAATTACTTTTAAAAACAAAAACAAGTTATTATTTCTGGGGGTTATAATAAGATGAATTTTTTAAAGTAATAAATTAAAGCTGTTTATATTAGGCAGAGGCATTAATGGCTTTGGATAGAATTTTCAAAGGTAGCAGCATACAGTATTTAAATTCTTAAGCAACCTACATGATAAGGGGCTTTGAAAACTTATGTTGCTCAAAAAATGGCTCTATGGGGCCAAGGATTTAGCTCAGTGGTTCCACTCCCTGCCTCGAAAGTGCAAGGTCCTGAGTTTGATCCCTGGTACCAAAAAAAAAAAAAAAAAG
>NW_004624736.1:31727571-31773486 GCF_000247695.1 Heterocephalus glaber | reverse complement strand
GGGGCCAGGGATTTAGTTCAGTGGTTTCGCCACCTGCTGTGCAAGCACAAGGACCAGAGTTTGATCCCCGGAAAAAAAAAAAAAAAAAAAAAAATGGCTCTAGGGATGACAAAGGTTCTAATTTGAAGATACATATGAAGAGTTTGAATAAAATTATTTCATGAACTCTGAGTAGGCAAAGAAAACTCATTGAATTGACTACATGCATAATTTTAAAATGTTTAGATAAAATTGATAAACATTTGACAATTTCATTTACATCTCGAAATGTTTTATTTATTTAGGTTGGTCATAAAACTGGTGGGGATTAGTGAATAAATATTCACCTATATTTGAAATATTTTATATTTGGGTTATAATGACTCCAGAAAATGTTTCAAAATTATATTTTTGAGACATAATAATTTAAAGGATCTCTAAAGGAACCTCTTCTGTTTCAATGATTCTTAAGCTATATGTGATAATTTTCATTGCTTTTGGATATTGTACCCTATTTGAATGGGGCAGGTGGGTATTGGTTGAATCTATACTACTAGTAAGTTACATGGTAAGGCTTTCAAAGACTTTTTAATGCTTGACTTTCCTTTATTGTCATTGTGGGTGGTGGTGGTGGTGGTGGTTGGTGGTGGTGATGGGGATTGAACCCAGGGCCTTTGCTCTGAGCAACATCCCCATCCCTTTTTATTTTGAGACCTTATTAAATTGCCCAGGCAAGTCTCAAACTTGTGATCCTCATTCCTCAGCAGAGTGCTGGGGTTACAGTTGTCCACAGCCATACCTGACGACTTTCCTCATTTTTAAATAGGAAATATATTGATGACCTTTAAAAGGAGATCTTTTCTAAATTTGACATGGTGATTTAATTTGTGCATGTAATGGTAAATGATAAAGCAGTAATTCCATGCTCACTAAAGAAAATTATACTTGAAAAAAGGAGAGTGAGTTTAAATAGCATAAATATACTTGAGAAATATTTTGGAGTAGTAGATTTTCAACAAATTACCAAGCATTCCTATCAAAGGTTATTATTCTTTGCTTTAATTTTTAACTTTTTATTGCCCAGCTGATCCCATGTTATGTGAACTTCTTCACTTTATTTTACTTTATTATGCAGGGTCAGAGTATTATTCCAATGCTTACTGGTGAAGTCATTCCTGTGATGGAACTACTTTCATCTATGAAATCACACAGTGTTCCTGAAGAAATAGATGTAAGACATTATGGGGGCAGTTGTATCCTTTTACTAGTTTCCTTGAATTCTACTATTTTGTTTACTAGTGGTATTCTAATTTTACTAGTCTGCATTTTGTCATACTATTCAAATGAAGTATTAGCCGGAAACAAATAATGCTCAGTTTTGTATGACCAAACAAAACTTAATGACTTTGGTCTCCTGATTCTGACAGCCAAGAAGAGGAAGTTGTTCTTGTAAAAGCTGTTGCTTAGCCTGCCTTACCAGGTTTTGCGTTTGTTCTTTTCAAACTTATAATAGGACATAGAGATTGTTTTATGGGTATTCTTGATGCTCAGAAATGAGGGCAAAATGTTTTATTGAATCAAGACTTAAACTTAAATATTAAAAGTATTCTCTCAACACTGTTATAGCCAGATTAACTTTTTTTTGGTGTATTTTAGATAGCTGATACAGTACTCAGTGATGATGATATTGGTGACAGTTGTCATGAAGACTTTCTCCTCAAGTAAGAATTTTGTTTCTTTTCCTAAATACTGGCTGAAGTAGATATAAATCTTAAGGTCGCCTTATGACAAGATTTGGAAGCATGAAAACAACAAACTACCTACTTACCCAGATTATTTTAGAGACAGCATTATATAGTTGAGCTATTGTTTACATACATGTTATTTTTCACTCACATGTCTGATAAATCTACTGTTACTCCTTTTACCTTTTAAAGAAACTGAGTTTCCATAGTGCTCACACAAGCAATCTTAGTCCTTTCTTTGTTCTAGTTTCTTGTTTTACTTTCATTAAAGCTAAAACTAAAAAAACCTTTCAAATTAAGTTGCATTGTTGAAGGGCTCAAGTTATTTAGGCCTAAGAATGGAACTTGTTAATATTTGACCTGATCTTTTTCATCTAACTGTAGAGTTTAGAGTGATCTCTAAAATCAGACTGCTTTGTTTACTGCTATGGTAATGTTAAGAAAACTGCCTGAAGTGCTGTGGCTCCACTTCCTCATTTGTGTAATGGAAATGATAATAGTACCTACTTTATAGGTTGCAGTTCTTGAATGAATGTTAAATGAGATAGATTATATACACCACTTAGAACAGTGCCTTGGACATAAAGTCACTTAGTATTTAATAGCTGACATTTTCTAATTATATTTCTTAAAAAAATGAAAATATTAATAGTCACTGTTTGTTGAGTGCTGATGTGTTAGTCCTTAATACCATGGGCTCTACATTTGTTATCTCATCTTCTATTTTAGTGTTTCTTTACAATTGCACATTATTATGAATTTTAATTTTTAAAAATGAGAAGTGAGGGAACACAGTTTTCACTTTTTTATTGACATTCTTTTTCTTTAGCCTCATGATGAAATATCAGAGGTAAAAGTCTTAATGGCTTGACTCAGAAGTACTTTAGTCCTGAGCTTGCTAGTGTCACCATTCATACATTATTTTGAATACCATTTGCCTTTAAATCACTTAACCTTTTTACACATCAGTTTGTTTAGCTATAAAAGTGATATTCTAGGGCTGGGGATTTAGCCCAGTGGTTTCGCCACCTGCTGCGCAAGCACAAGGACCAGAGTTCGATCCTCGGTACCAAAAAAAAAAGTGATATCTTAAGACTTAAAAGAGACAAGTTCCGTGACAGTCCCCTAGGAAATAAAAGTTTTCTTATACCAATAAAAAATAGCATTATGCCTATTGATGTTCACCAGGTAAAGCTATTTGGAGTTATTTGAAGCTCTTTTTTTTTTTTTTCCGAGTTTGTGAAATTTTTTACAATGATGTTTTTAATCTGTTTTCGTTAACCTACAGTGCCATCAGCTCACACTTGCAAACCTGTGGCTGTTCTGTCGTTGTAGGTAGCAGTGCAGAGAAAGTAAATAAGGTAATTTACTTTATAATTGAGAAGACATTTTGGCTTTTTAATACTCCTAACATGTCATTGATTAACGTTTACCTAGGTTGCAGTTCTTGAAATGGCCTCAGTATAAGGTGGCAATAAAGTCTTACCAAATTACTGTGATACCCTGTGGCAAAAATGAGTTTGAAATAAACTATAAATAAGATTTCAGTTATCAATTTCACTTTGATATTTCATAAATACCAGTATCAGCTGTGTATAAATGATTTTGAGAATATTTTAAAATCAGACATTCTTTTAAATGTTTGTCTTCTGTTTCCCAGTTTTATCTTTAATAAATACAAAGATAGCCATGTGAATTTGGCATTAATCCTAAAAAATGACATTTGATCATTCATTTGACTTTTGTTATTTTGACCACACACACACACACACACACACACACACACACGCGCGCGCGTGCACATACATCTATCCCTTTTAGGGTGCTGTTGATACTAAATGGTCGGTGGAGATGATGTTTTCTTCAATAATGTTTTGGCCACTTTCTTCAGTGCTGCTTGAGTTAATAAGGAATTAATAAGTTACATTTTTAAGCATTAGGCAATAAACCAAAGAACTTTGCACTTCTCTTCACTATTAATTAGAAAGAATCCAGAGATAAGAGCTTATATCCGTATTACTTTAAGCAAACTTAATTTTTAAAAAGTTTCACGCAGGAAATATGTTGGGGGTGACTATTTGCTTTACAAAGGTATCATTTATTTATTTATTTTTCTTTAATAAGCTACCCTTTAATAGCTACATTACCGTTAATCTTCCAAAATTATATTTCTCATATAACTATTTATGAGTGATTAGTATACCTTTCTAAATATGTTGCATCTAAGAACTAGTGATCATAGTTACTCCAAAACTATGACTTGCCATTTGTAATCCCCAAAGCAAGAGGATTCCACAGAACTTTCACTTTGCTTTAGGAAGGGAACAGTGCTCCATGGTTGGGGCTGTGTTTATTAAACATTGTTTTTGCCTTTCATTCTCTTTGGATTGAATAGCTCGTCTTTTATCTTTTAATTTGAAAAAATAGTTGCTACTGCTGTAGTTTAAAAACCACTGCTTTAATATAATAACTCTACATATGCCATGAATTCCAATATAGGTACATGGCTTTTTATTTTTCCTAACAGAGCTGTAGGTCAAATAATGTTAGAATCAGAGATTTCTAACCCCTTGCCTACACATGGCTTATTTTAAATCAAATTTGATAAAGTTCTCTTTTTGTTGAAGAGTTTGGACACTCCTTGATTTTTGTTACAGTGAGATTCGCATGTAGAACTATTATAACAGAAGCTGTAATTCTGCCTAATTTAATGCATTCAATTTTTCTCTTTAAAGTTGTTTGCTTGCATTAAAAACAGTTGTTGCTGGGTAAAGATGCAATCAGTCATTGTATTTGGTCATTATTTCCCACTGAAATAAGGATTTCATAGTCAATTAAGTTTGAGAAAGGCTACATTACATATTGTATTATTCACCTGAAGAATTACAATATATACTCAAATGTTACAGGTTTTAAGCCACTATACGGTTAATATTTAGCTACAAAATTCCACTTTTTAAGCAGTGTTATATCCCATGAACTGTTTCAGTGACTAAGAAACAGTGACTACTTGAAATATATTTTATTAATAACAATAAGAGATCTACTTAAAATCTTTATTTTAACAATAAAAATATCTACTTAAATTTCTTTTGTAAGCAAACCATTGTTCTTTTGACTTTATATTTTAATGCTGAAATCTTTTCTTTTTAGATAGTGAGAACATTATGCCTTTTTCTAACTCCAGCAGAGAGAAAATGCTCCAGATTATGTGAAGCAGAATCATCATTTAAATATGAGTCAGGGCTCTTTGTGCAAGGCCTGCTAAAGGTACACTTTCCATTTCTCACAAGTGAAACCAATTTTTAAAAGTAATTTTTGAGACTCTTTGTAAAAATATTTCATAGTGTTTAATGCATCTCATTTATACACCCAGAGCCTGCCTTCTTTTACATAGTTCTGAGCATAGAGTATGTGTTTTGGATTTATAATTAATATCATCGGTGAAATGGCACGGAATATCCTTTTCCAGATGGTTCCATGGCTAATGTTTAGCCTTAGGATTTTTGTTTCTTCTGAATTCATGCTTGAACCACTAAAATGAGAACATTTCGCTTTACTGTGGAGATGTGAAGATTTTGCTTACTATTTTGTGTTTATATAGTATATTCATTTATTTTAAAAATGTAAAATATCTTTAAATATATATAGGATTTGAGCAATTCATATCTAAATATATACATACACATGAAAAATGTGCATTTCTAATATGCATTAGAACATTTTTAATATTTATTTAAGGCACATTACTTTTCAAAGACCAAAACAGATAAATGCAAATTAGCAATAATTTCAGTAACTAAAAGGAAAACACTTCTAACTGTATTAGATCTATTTTTGGTGTCTCAATTATCGCCAAGACATGAAGAAATACCTTTCCTAATGATTTATGACTCTCTCATAATAAAAGCTTTGTTTAGAATGTAGGTGTAGTAAAATGAATTAGAGGTCTTAAAAAAATTATTGCAAAGGCCCCAAAATAATTAGGTATTTGGTACATGTGACAGACCCACAACAAATGTCATACTGAACAGGGAAAAGCTGCAGTCAACTAAGATCAAGAACAAGATAAAGATGTCTCCTTTCACCATTCTCAACCAATCTAGTATTGGAAGTCTTAGCCAGCAAAAAGGAAAGACAAAGAAGTAAAAGGCATTCAAATAACAAAGGAGGAAGTCAGATTATCACTGTTTGGAGATTTTGCATATAATAAAACAGAAAAAAACCTAAAAGACTTCACCAAAAACTTTTAGAACTGGCAGATTCAGTAAGGTTAGAGGATACAAAAATCAACATACAAAATGAGTAGCATTTTTTATGTACAATAGAAAAATTGCCAAGAAAGAAATCAAGAGTACTTGTAGTAATAGCTATAAAACAAACAAAAAAGCCCTAGGAATAAATTTAATGAAGAAAGTGAGTGATCTTTACGATGAAAATTACAAAGCTCTAATAAAAAAAAAATTGAAGATAAGCAATAAATGGAAAGACATCCAAAGTTTATGAATTGGAAGAATTAAAATGTCACATTACCCAAAGCAATCTACAGATTCAATTTAATTTCTCTCAAAATAATAATGATGTTATTTGCAGAAATAGAAGATAATACCCCTAAAGTTTGTATGGTGCTATAAAAGACTGAATAGCCAAAGCAATCCTCAGCAAAAAGAACAAAGCTGGCAGGATAATAACACCTGACTTCAAAACATACTACATAGTTATAGCAAAACATCATGATACTAGCATAAAAAACAGACACAGAGCAATGAAACATAGAACCTAGAAATCCAACTGAGTTTTGATAAGGGCACCAAGAAAGAACAGTGTTGTGGTTATGGTTTATATCTAGATGTCCCCCTAACACTTCATGTAGTCATAGGTGAGACCTTTGGAAGTGATGAAGATAATGGGATTTATGGCATTATAACTGACTTGTTATTAGGAGACAGCATGTTAGGGTATGGTTAGAAGAGGCCGGTTACTGGCAGCATAGCCTGAAAGGGTTTATCTCCATCCCCAGCTCTTCCCTTGGCTCTGCTTCCTGGATGCTTCCTACCATGCTCTTCTGCCATGCTCTTTTCTACTTTGTAGCCAGTCACCCTGGACTGAAACATAAGCCAAAATAAACCTCTCCTCCTTTAAGTGGAGTGTGTTGAAGAAAGTGATTTAAGATAATCTCTCTCTGGGCCAGGGTTTAGCTCAGTGGTTTTGCTGCCTGCTGCACAAGCACAAGGACCTGAGTTTGATCCCTGGTACCAAAAAAAAAAAAAAAAAGATAATCTCTCTCCAGTGAATGGTACTGGGAAAACTGAGTATCCAAGTATCCATATGCAGAGGAATGAAACTAAACCACTGTCTCTTACCATATATGAAATCAATTTAAAACAGATCATATACTTAAATGTAAGACCCTATAAAACTGTTAGAATAAAAACAGGAGAAATGTCCCAAGGACGTTGCTATGGGTGAACATTTCTATACAGAAATGCTTATAACAGCATTATAAAAAGTGAAAAAATATAAATGACCTTCTGTTGGTAGCACAGTACTTCATACACAATAGATATTTGTTACATGGTAACTGGCTACCTAGTTGACTATGCTTAGGAAGAAGTAAATGTTTACTTGCAAAAATATACAGTTGTTCAGATTTTAAAAGAACATAGAATAATCAAGAAAAAAGTTAATTTCAATTTCACAATTCAGTGAATTATCACTACTAACATTTGTATAGCTTTTTTTTAATTCTGTATGTCTTTTCTTCAACCACCCCTCCAACTGGATTATATACTGTATGTTCTGTCCTTATCTTTTCACAATATACTGTAAATTTCTCACAGTATCAACACAAGCTTGAGCAACTTTCAGTAGCTAAATAATAAACCTGTATTTATTTATGTAACCACTTCCCTTTTTGGGTGCTTAGGGTATTTCTGATGTTTTGCTGTTTTACAGTGCTGTGGTGAACATTGCTTATTGCTAAGACTTGACACACAATTATGGTAAATTTCTTAGAATAAAATCAAAGCCAGTTTTTTTAATTTTAAAAAATTCTTCATATCATGGTATATAAAACAGCATGTTTTCCTTTCATTTTGACAGGATTCAACTGGAAGCTTTGTATTACCTTTCCGACAAGTCATGTATGCTCCTTATCCCACCACACACATAGATGTGGATGTCAATACTGTGAAACAGATGCCACCCTGTCATGAACATATTTATAATCAGCGGAGATACATGAGATCAGAGCTGACAGCATTCTGGAGAGCCACTTCCGAAGAAGACATGGCTCAGGACACAATCATCTGTACAGACGAAAGCTTCACTCCTGATTTGTATGTAATTTTCTACCTGTTCATATCATTGTCACACAATATGAGACTGTATCTTTGATGAGTAAAAACAAAACAAATTACATCTAAAAGAAAATAAATATTACTGGTATAATAGTACTTGAAAAATTTAACCATTTTTTTCTTAAATGTTTGTGTTTTAAATATAATTGTGTTTTTCCAAAATTAGGGTAAAACTAGCCTTTAAATATTAGTGGGGGGCCGGGGATTTAGCTCAGTGGTTTCGCCGCCTGCTGCGCAAGCGCAAGGACCCGAGTTTGATCCCCGGTACCAAAAAAAAAAAGAAATGATAAATATTAGTGGGTTTTTTGGGGGGTACTGGGGATCGAACTCAGGACCTTGTGTTTGCAAGGCAGGTGCAGTGCCACTGAGATAAATCCCCGGCCCCTAGTTTTTAAAAATATATTGAGCTTCTAGGCACTATACTAAGTGCTGGGGTTAATCGTAGTCAGTCAGATAGCCCTAGACTCTACATAGCTTAAAGTCTAGAGTGAACAGACTTATTAACTAAACTAAAGTAATTTTGTTTTTTCTTCTTGTGTATGAATACAAAATGTATTGTTGGTGACTGAAATTATTTTTAAAGGGTTAAAATTTAAAATAACTTAAGGAGTTAAGGTATAGCCCAGTGGTAGAGTGCTTCTAGTGTGCCTGTGTCTGGCACTGGATATTATGTTCTGAAGTCAGAAAAAGAATTGTAATATACTGTTAGGTTTCTCTGGAATCAATTTAAAGTTCTTGAACCTAGTGCTGGCACATAGAATGTACTCAAAAAATGTTAACTATAGTAATCCAGCAGTTGACTTGGACCAAGCAACTCTTTCTTGTGTTTTTAAGAAAAAAATTTAATTTGAGGCAACAGACATGTAAAGCACCAATAGCCACAGTAAAATGTTGACCAAAAGTACAACATCAGAACATTATGTGCAAGGGACCCAACAGCATATGTATGTAGATGCAGAAAAGATGATTTAATTAAGGCCTATCTTTCCTTGTTCCCCACTATTCTTATTGATTGCTTAGAAAGTTTTAGAGGAATTACTTCAGAAAATGAATTCGTCAAATTGGAATTACATGTCACTGAGTTTTCACATATTGGTAATATTGGAACATGCATAGACAAACAGTTTCATCTTGTTATGGAAATCTCGGAAAGAAATACACAGAGACACAGAATTCGGATAAAATAATAAAATTTCTTCTCACGAGCGGACAGGAACACCAGAAACCAGTCTGGTCAATATCCTCCCCCTTTGTTCAGCATTTCCCTTTTTATATCCTTTTTAGCCATTATCTCATCCCTAGTGGTCTTTGATATGTAAATACAATTCCAGTTCCTATTTACAAGTCACAGACACAAGACAGGCCATATACATTGTAAATTCACCCTGGCATGGTAACTTTGTTAGGTTAGTGAAGTTACTGGTTAGAGTCAGATAATCTTCACCTTAAACAAGGAGTTACAGGAAAAGCAAATCTTAAAAGAACACATTACTTATTTTGCTTCTACAACTACCTTAATATTCAATCTGTTAAGTTGTCTAAAACTTTTCCTTATCATTCCTCCCTCTGTTTACTTCGGGATAATTCTATCCATTACAAGTTCTGTCCAGTTTATCTACATTTTTTAACACTAGCATTTGGTAGTCTTGAGCTACAGCACTGCGCTACCATATAAATTTTGAAATCCACTGGATGACACAAGGACCAAACATTAATATTAATATTATAACAAGAAAGGGACTCAGAAGAGTTCCTATCCAAGTTTTTTTCATTCTGCCCAAGTAAAATTAATCTTACAGGACAGCTCTCCTATACCAAATTTCTCATCAAGAGCCTTGATCTGATCTTTTAGTTTGCCTAGTGATTCTTGTACTACACCAGATTTATTAGTATATTAACAACTCTCTTCACCAAGAAATAAGCAAGTCCCTCCTTTCTGAGTAAATCTGAGAGCATGCCTATTTTTGTAATGACATTGGCCAGTCAGTCTAGTTGAGCTTCTAAAGCCTGAAGTGTGTTTCGAATTTCCTCAAGATCTTTTTAAACTTCTTGTCCTAATGAAATATATTACTCCTTGTAGCCAAATAAGATCCCATGGGGCTAGCATATACATAGATATAGGATTACACTGACCTTGTTTACAATTGTTACAATTACCAGTGGCCCATCCAACAAGGGAGCCGTTGATCCAAACTTGTGTTTTCTCTTTGCAATATAATTTTTCATTAGAATAGCCCCCACAGTCAGAAGTTATCTCAGGTCCCCCATAATGTTTTTATCAAATATTGTAAACAGATAGCCTTCCGGTTCCCATTTTACCGTTTTAAAAGTCACATATTGTTCATCAAACTTTTCATAACTAGGCCTAAACACCTGTAGTTCAAAAACAAAGAAACTTAAGGCAGTGGTGATCTGGCACAACACAATAATCCATGTTGTCCTTGTCGGTATTCTTCAGCCGTGCGTTGACTCACCAGCCTCCAGAGTGGTGAGAGCAGGGCTTTGAGTGTGTTGTCTTTCTCAGCTTTCAGCTTCAGTTTTGTTACCTTGTGCAACTAGGTCTGCCTTTCTGATGTCCTGAACAATATATTACTGTGACTTTGCTAGGTTTCCACACTGCCTCTAGCAACCGTATAATTTCCTGTTTATTTTTAATTAGCTTCCCTTCTGACATGAGAAGACCTCACTCTCTGTAAATCATGCCAATGATGTATAATGTAGCAAATGCATAGCAAAAGTCCATATAGATATATACCTTTTTTACCCTTTCCCCATCGGAGTGCCTGTATGAGTGCCCAGAGCTTAGCATATTGCACTGAGGGCCCTGGCTAAGACCACCTCATCCTTCATGGTTACCACATATCCAGCATGATGAACCCCATCTTCCATGAAGCTGCTCCCATCCGTGAACAGAACAAGGTCAGCATCGGACAAGGGTGTCATTTGCAAATCAGGGCGGCTGGAAAAGAGCTCATCAGTGACACTCAAGCAGTCATGATCAGGAAGGCCTGTCTCCATGGGCAAGAAGGTAGCAGGATTTAAAGTTTTTATAGAAATAAACCACATGCGGGGATTCTCACAGAGAAGGGCTTGATACTGAGTAACCCAATTATTTGAGAGCCAATGATGCTCCCTTGTGTTTAGCAGTTCTAGGACCAGGTGTGGAACCTGCAGTCAGTTCCTGACCTAAAGTCAGAGCTTGTCTGGTTTTTTTTGATCAACAGAGCTGAAGTTGCTAAGGCCCAAAAACAATGAGGCTATCCTTTTGATACTGAATCTAAATTCTTAGACAAATATGCCACTGGTTGAGTCCATGGGCCTACTTCTTGGGTCAAGATTCCAAGGGCCACTTGGGTTTTTTTCAGTCACATATAGAGTAAAAGGCCGCTTTACATCTGGTATGCTTAGGGCTGGGGGGGCTGCCTAAGTCAATTTTAAATTTTTTAAAAGCTTCCTCCTGTTCTACAGTCCAATGCAGGTGATTCTCACCTTGTCCCTTTAGGGCTTCATAAAGGAGTTTAGAGATTTCTGTAAAACCCGGAATCCAAATTCTACCGAAGCCTGCTGCCCCAAGAAACCTTCTCAGCTGTTTCTTTGTTTGGGGTTTAGAGATGGCACCAATAACCTGGGTTTTTTTATTTCCTAGGCAACACATGCCCTGTGTTATTTGAAATTTGAAATATTTAACATGCTGTAGACAAATCTGGGCTTTTTCCCATGATACCTTATATCCAGTTTTCCTGTAAGTGCAGCAACAAGTTTTTTTGGTGCCTTCCCAGCACCGTTTTTGGGTTGAGCTGCATAACAGTCAGCCACATACTGCAGTAGGACACAGCTATATTGTTCTGTGGGGAAGGCAAGCAAGTCCTTGGCTAGGGCTTCCCCAAAAAGCGTGGGTGAGTTTTAAGTCCCTGTGGTAATCTAGTCCAAGTAAACTGAGTATTTTTCCCATCACTCGGGTCTTCCCATTCAAATGCAAAGATGGGTTGACTGAGGGGAGTGATGAGAGGGCAAAAGAAGGCATCTTTTAAATCCAAACAAGTGAACTATGCTGTTTCTGGAGGTACCAGACCCAACAAAGCATAGGGGTTAGAGACCACTGGGTGCAGCTTTACTGTTCTGCCATTTACAGCCCGTAGATCTTGCACTGGCCTATAGTCCCCATTGGGTTTCCGAACAGGCGGCAAAGGGGTGTTCCATGGTGACATATGTTCTCTAATAAGTCCAAATTCCTTTAATCTCATGATATGGGGTTTAATTCCAATTCGAGCTTGCCTGGACATTGGGTATTGTTTTACACCAATGGGGCCGAATTGTCTTTTAATTTTATAACTGTGGGTGGATGATTTTTAGCTAAGCCTGGGGGTGATTCTTCTGCCAATACTCTAGGAAACATAGTTCTTAATTCTTGCAGAGCCTGGAAAACATCATCCACATTGTAACACTGCCATTCACCCTCTCTTTTAGTTGTTACCATCATGATGAGATCTCTTCCTGGGTCTAAATGCAGAGATGCAGTTCCTCATTGGGTGAAAGTTATTGTAGCTCCCAATTTAGATAATAAATCTCTTCCTAGTAAGGGGCTTGGACATTCTGGCATATACAAGAATTCATGTTTCACTTTATGTCCTCCAATTTCACATGTCCTTTCATAGCAAAACTGGCACTTTTCTGAAATTCCAGTGGCACTAATCACTTGGGTGTGCTCTCCGCTCAGAGGGGGACCTGGAGCTGTTACTACTGAATGTTCTGCGCCACTCTCCACCATTAAGGACATATTTTGGCCCCCTATCTATATATTGACCATGGGCTCATGGGGGCCTAGCTGCATTGAGCCCAGTCTGTGTCAGTCACTGTACTCCACCACAGGCAACAAGGTGCCAGTATCCTTCCATTCCTTTAAGTCCTGCTTTTTCTTTTCCTTGAGCCTTGTCTTTCTTTTTCCTTCTCTTCCCTGGCTCCCATAGCTACTGCTATCTTCCTTCCTGGCTCTCTCTCTCTTTCACTGTCTCTCTATTCACATACACTTTCCCAGCTAATTGCAACAATTGCCTTATATTCATGCCTTCCCAAGTCTCCTAGCTTTGGATTTTCCTTCTAATGTCTGGTGCTGACTGGGTTATAAAAGTTGTTTTAATTAGCTGACGGTTTTCAGGAACAGTAGGATCAAAAGGTGTATACATTCTGTAAACTTTACAGAGCTACTCATAAAATCTCTCAGGGCTCTCATTGGGCTCCTGCTGTGTTTCTAGCACTTTAATCATATTTGTAGGCCTTTTACTTGCAGCCTGCATTCCTGCTAAAAGAGCTGTCTGATAATTTCTCAAGTTTCCCTGTCCTGTTTGGGTACTGGGATCCCAATTGGGCTGCACATTTGCTGGGAATTGCTGTTCATGCCAAGTGTGTGGATTCTGCATAGCACCCGGTATTCTAGTAGCATTAAGTTTTTAATTTTTCCAAAGCTCACTGTATTTTTTAGAGGTTAACAAAATTCTACAAAGTTTTTCACAGTCTTCCCAATTAGGACAATGGATAGCAAAGATGGAATCAAATAATTGAAGCATTTTGGAGGGTCTTGGCAGAGAATAAATGACTTCTTTCTCTGGACCGAGCTTCTTTTTTTACCCTTTTTAAAGTCAAATCTCAAATATTGCACCTTGGTCTGACATATTTGTGCCTTTTTCCAACAATTTTTTTCTGACTCACTATAAAGCAGGTCATATTGTAACCTGTTGGCTCTTAAACCCTTTGAAGATGACCAATGTACACATATTATAGTAACATATTTAGAATTTAACCCTTTGATAACAACTAATGTAAATATATTTAAACATTTTATAACATAGTTGAAACCAACAAACATACATTTTTTTTTTTTGATAAATCACTTTCGCGCATCTTTTGACATACCTAGACCTTCTGGTCTTTATCTTTTTGACAAGACAAACATACAAAATTTTTTATATCAAAATTGTATCTCTTTTACTTATAGCTTTTAAATATATATATTTTATCTCACTATAGACCTTTTATCACAAACTAGTCTTTAGCTGTTAAAACTTTAAAGTGTCCCTTTTTTCATTCTCAGATTGTTACACTTTAAATTTGGTTGGCTGCCAATTGAATGATAGTAACCTTGAGGGGTTTTTTTATCAATAAAGTGCAGAAAAGAGCAAGTTAACCTTATAATTACAATTGAAGAATTTGCAATGTACAATACTTTAAGCACACCAATTAAACATCAACTCAAACTGAAACACAGATACATTTATCAATTAACTAAAATTTGTAACGTTGTAAAATTTCTTACTGTCTCTGGCTTTATGTCCTTCAGAGCTTTTTTTTTTAGCTGTTTTTAATCCATTACTTATTTTTTCTTACTAATTTTTAAAATTTGAGTGTAAGCCCTATTCATTCCTCTCCGAGTCTGACCACAGCATGATGCTCTGAAGCCAAGCAGTTTTCATGCTTTTGTCCCCACTTCCTCCAAACCTGTGAATTTAGCAACTCAAAAAGAGGGGGAAAGTCTAAATTTTCCCGGTCCGGATCTGAAAGAACCAGTTACTTTTCAGCATCATCCCCTTTCTGACAGATGACCAGGATGTTGCTTTTCGCTTCCGGGGCACACATATGAAGCTAAGGAGGCATTCTGTGGCACAATTTGAGCCATAAATCAATATAGGGAAATTGATCTGGATGTTCCCATCCAGGGGCAGTGACTGTTAGCCAGATGGACCAGACGAGACCCTCGCCTAGGGATCTCCTGGTTGGCCAAGCTAGGCAAAGCTTGGGCCATTCTAACTCACAAAAGGCTCCAAGTTTTGGGGTTTCATCTTAATACCATAATTTCCAGTAAAACCTTTCTTAAAATTCCTAAGCATGCATTCCAAAAGAGTAGGACGAGATATTTCTGTCCCCATGATCGGCAGATCAGAGTGTTGGTGTGTACCCTTGTACGGAGATGCAAAACAAAGGTGGGGGATCACTCACTCGCCTGCCTGGCTGCAGGCTTCTTGGCCATTTTAAGGTCCATTCAGGCTAAGGTGGGCTGTCGCCTAAGCTCACCATTGTGCCTGTTAAACGCGACCACACACAAATTCTACAACTCGGGGAGGACTCCTTAAGTACAAGCGCTTACTCCCTCTGTCTTGTTCCGCAGCTTGTTCCACACACTCTCCTATCCAGAACTCTTTCACTCACACATTTATTCAGAAGTTATCACATTCCCTCCCGGTGACCCCCTAACCTTAACCAAAATAAATGAAAGAAGCTACCTACCCAAATGGCAAAGCACAAGGGTTGATCAGGCCCCTGCACTATGTTTGCCCAAAGTTCACAAAGTGAACCAAAACAAATAGGAGGATCTATCTTTCCAAATGGCAAAGCACAAGGGGTGATCAGGCCCCTGTGCTGTATTTGCCCAAAGTTACAGAATACAAATTCACAAGGCGAAACCGAAAGTTAACGACTAGGGGGGTTTCCCGGGCTTTCTCACCCAGCAAAGGAGAGAGACAGACGAGACACCAAGAGCAGCAGTCCTCCTTCTGTAGTCTCCTTCTCGGGTTTGGGCAAACCTCCAGTGGTGAGCAGATCATTGTGTCCTGTTGGGGAGCCTAGGAAATTAGTCCCAGGGGCGCGCCTTTCCTCTGAAGGAGACAGAGAGCCGCTCCCTCTGGTGGGGTTCGGGCTGATGCCCAAAAGGGCTATTTCATTTCCGATTCCCGGCCAATGCACCAAATGTTAGGGAATTCTTCTCTCGCAGGAGGACAGGAACACCAGAAACCAGTCTGGCAAATATCCACCCACTTTGTTCAGCATTTCCCTTTTTATATCCTTTTTAGCCATTATCTCATCCCTAGTGGTCTTTGATATGTAAATACAATTCCAATTCCTATTTACAAGTCACAGACACAAGATAGTAAATTCACCCTGGCATGGTAACTTTGTTAGGTTAATGAAGTTACTGGTTAGAGTCAGATGATCTTCACCTTAAACAAGGAGTTACAGGAAAAGCAAATCTTAAAAGAACACATTACTTATTTTGCTTCTACAACTACCTTAATATTCAATCTATTAAGTTATCTAAAACTTTTCCATATCAATCTTTTCTGAAATACCTAGCCTCTTTTTTTTTCCCCTTTTGAGAGAATTTAGTGAAATTTAGAATGTACTTTTAACCATTTGTTAGTTTTGTTTTGTTTCATAGATATGTTTGTTTTGCTAATTTGGAAAACTATGATTAATCTTGTTTTTCTGATCACAACATGTCATGAATTTTAAACTTTTGTTTCCAGCTCTAAGCAATTTTTTTTTTTTTTTTTTGGTACCAGGGATCAAACTTGGGACCTTGGGCTTGCAAGGCAGGCAGCGGAACCACAGAGCCAAATCCCCAGCCCCTCTAACAAATGTTTTGAACATAAAATTGTTTAAAATATTTTCAACCACAAGATTATATATTAACTTTTATCATGGTCTTATTTGACTGTTTTATGTATCCTAAACAATATTATTCACTTTTAAAGTTTTATGTTGAGGGGATGGTATTTGTTTTTGCAGTGCTGCATATCCAGTGCCAGACACAGAACACAACAAAAACACTCTACCACTGGGCTACACCCCTACCCCTTAAGTTATTTTTAATTTTAACTTTTTAAAAATAATTTCAGTCACCAACAGTACATTAAAATTCAGTCACTTGAAATACTCATTTTTAACATTTTCCTTCATCTAGTTCTCTTATGATTGGGATATTCATTCAGTGAAATAGAGTCAGAACACTGGACTTAATAGCTCCAGCTGCTCTTCAGAGCCTAGGAAGTGGTTCTGTCACTGCCTAGCCAGTATTATAAAATGCTGATTTTTTTTCCTCTTTTCAATTTTCTTCTGTAATTCAGTGTACTCATCTCCTAAGACTATGAAATTTGAGGTACTTTCCTACTTCTGCACACACCCATCTTCTTTCTCTGTCAGTCCTATGAATTACATGATGATCTCTACTGTTTTTAGTCCTTTAATTTACAAATCACTTACCTTAAAAAAATAAAATAAAAATCACTTACCTTAATGAATGTTATATTACCCTTCTGACCTGACTATAACCTACAGAAGATGAAAGAGAAATGATAAAAGAAGGGTGGGTCTTGAGAAAGGAACAATATTTTGTTTGTTTAGCACCTACTGTATCCTAGGTGCTGTGTTAGACACAAATTATTTCAAATGGGCATTGTATCTTCTCACTGTGTTCATTGCCAAGGTAGGTAACACCTTTGTGGGTTATCAGTCCATGTTACTTGCACATGTATGTTGCCCATTATCATCTGGATTTATTCCTTAATCCCATTCAAATGTTCTTAACATTTGTCCTTGGTTCATTTAAAGTTGGTAATAGTATAGTATTGTTTATTATTGTGGGTTTTTTTGAGATGGCGAGAATTGGTGATTATATTATTAGTTGTCTTAGGATGCTCAACATTATTTTTATGAGAGTGCCAAGATTGATATAGACATACCCTTCCTGGGGACTGCTTATACTTTTTAAAGAAAACAATTAAATTTTAGTCTGACAAACACGTGTAATATACAAATATATCTTTTAGTCAAAGTGAACATATTCATATATCTGTGTATATATAACATGTATCTGCGTATCTATGTCTGCTGGGGATTACATCCAGAGCCTTGTGGATACTAAGTACACAGTCTACCACTGAGCTATAAGGCCGGCCCAAATATCTATTTTCTGTCTCCAAATGTATATATTTATATTTTTTGCAGGAACATTTATATATATAATATCCCATTGATAAGACTTGAACTTATTTTTTTAAAAAATTAAAAAATAAAAAGAATTGAACTTATTGACTAGATAAAGGGTTTGTAGAAAGCAGCACTGTATAATCATTTCAACATTTGGGCTTTTTTTCTTTTCTTCATAGGAATATTTTCCAAGATGTCTTACACAGAGACACTCTAATAAAAGCCTTCCTGGATCAGGTAATTGTAAAACAGACATTGTCAGAGTGAATGATATGCCATGTTTTCTTTTAAAATACACCCTACGAAAGCTGGATATGGTGGTGCATGTCTATAATCCCAGCTACTTGGGATTGTCTCAAAATAAAAATAAAAGGGCTAGTACCATAGCTTGATAGTAGAGAACATTTACATAGCATGTACAGGTACCTGGGTTCATCCTCAGTACTACCAAAAAAAGGAAATTCTACAGTGCCTATACCATATATTATATCCTATACCATTACATCTACATACATATATACATATCACATAGAATTAAGTCCTTATCTTTTTTTAGTGCCTATGGCCTTTTAAAGCTCTAAATGATTTTTTTAAAATTATTTTTGGGCATCTGGGTGTGGTGGCCAATGCCTGGCATCCCAGCACTCAGGAGGCTGAGGCAGAAGGATCACTGTGATGAGTTAGAGGGCAGCTTGGACTACATGGTGAGTTTAATGCCATCCTTAACTAGCAAGACCTTGTCTCAAAAAAAAAAAATTATTCTGGGCAATAGCCTTTACATTAACAATTAAAAATTCAGCATTTCCCATTTCAAGTAAATATTTTATTTTCAAATAGAGCACTACCCTGTAACTCAAGGGGTTTTTGTTTTGCTTTAAGGGGAAAGGGCATATTATTTCCCTTACTTAAGCAAAAAAAATGTTTTTAAGACTTAGTGTACATCTATTTAAGTGATAGCATTGTTACTTTTTTTAAAAATATCTACTCAATGACACAGATGAAGAAAATGATAGATTATATGGGACTTATTTCTTTTTGGGGGGGGGGGACTTATTTCTTAATGTAGCAGCTTTGTCATAAATCATTCTGAAGACCAGCCCAGGAAACTTTGTCATAGATGCTGCTTTGGAATAACAAGATCCTTACATGAATTAAAAATTTTGGATCCATATCTGTGTGATCTGTGACATTGCAAAGTTCAAGGATAGCCGGTAGTCATGTAACTCTGTTGCAGAAATCTTGGAAAGAAATACACAGAGACACAGATTTTGGATAAAATAATAAAATTTCTTCTCGGGAGTGGGCGAGAATGCCAGAAACTAGTCTGGTCAGTATCCACGCCCGATTTGTTCAGCATTTCCCTTTTTATATCCTTTTTAGCCATTATCTCATCCCTAGTGGTCTTTGATATGTAAATACAATTCCAGTTCCTATTTACAAGTCACAGACACAAGATAGGTCATATACATTGTAAATTCACCCTGGCATGGCAACTTTGTTAAATTAATGAAGTTATGGGTTAGAGTCAGATAATCCTCACCTTAAACAAGGAGTTACAGGAAAAGCAAATCTTAAAAAAACACATTACTTACTTTTTTTCTACAACTATCTTAATATTCAATCTATTAAGTTATCTAAAACTTTTCCGTATCAACTCCATGTTTCTCAACCTGAAATAAAGTGCCTGCCACCATCACTCCTACATCAGCACATGTTCTCCTTAAGAATACAGATACACAAGTGTTTAAAAATCATAGACAAAGTACAGCCCAGCTTCTGGAAATGTTGGTGTTACTTGAATATTTGGGTGGAAAAAGTTAGGTAACTCAGTATGAAATAACTTACATAATTATTTTTCATAATAAAATAAACATGGATGTATTTTGATGTAGAATGCAAAATTTGAGTACATTTTTAAAGATAAAATAGAAAACTTAAAAAACTGTCAGCATGCTTCTGTACCCAGTGCTGCATGAGTGGAATGGCTCTCATGTCCACAGGACACTGTCCCTACTGTCATGGGAACTGCTGTGTAAGCAGAATGGAAGAAAACTATTGAAATGGTTCACTTTCCTGCAGGTCTTTCATTTGAAACCTGGTTTATCTCTCAGAAGTACTTTCCTTGCACAATTTCTACTTATCCTTCACAGAAAAGCCTTGACACTAATCAAATATATAGAAGATGATACGTGAGTAAATTCCTTATAAGGAAGAAAACCTTTGTACTTTGTGGGTTTTTTGTTTTAAATGTTTATTATTACTTTTTCTTTATTATTTGTAGGCAGAAGGGGAAAAAGCCCTTTAAATCTCTTCGCAACCTGAAGATAGACCTTGATTTAACAGCAGAGGGCGATCTTAACATAATAATGGCTCTGGCTGAGAAAATTAAACCAGGTCTGCACTCCTTTATCTTTGGAAGACCTTTCTATACTAGTGTACAAGAAAGAGATGTTCTGATGACTTTTTAATGTGTGACTTGTTAAGTATATTTCCTCACAATCATGTTTGCTGTAACAGTAGCTCAGTGATGTGGGAAACATCACTTTTCCTGGTCACACCTCAGAGTCCTACTCTGCAATTGCAGTTAAAGTTAGTTTCACTACAGTTGTCACAGAGATCTGTAAGGGGATGGTGCATCGTTACATTGAATGTCTCTTTAGGGTATGTACTCTTCGACACTTATGTTTACAATTAATAATATTATTGCTATCTTTTATAGATACAATAATAGCATACAAACTTGACCACAACTACTGATTTTTGAAATTCATGATTCATCGTTTACATGTATCAAGGTGAAATCTGAGTTAGCTTTTACAGGTATAATACTAGTGGTTGACTTTCCATCTTTTGTTGTTTCTTGGTATATAAGATTACTGTAATACTTTTACAATCAACTGAAAATTAGTGCACTTAAAGTTTTCAGTTCCACACAAAGAACTGAAATATCTTGAACATAATTTAAGTTTTAGGAAGAAAATATTGATGAAGCAGATTTTTTATTAAAATTAATTATTAAGTCCGACTTAGTAGGATTCAGTCTGTGTATAAGTGTCAGGCAGTTATGTGTAGCCAGTGATTATGGTGAACCACAGTGTGTTTTTTGTTTATTGTTGTTGTTATCAATATCCTATAGCTGGACAGTATCTGTCTAAGAATATAGGATATTGGATTTTGTTTTAGTTGTTGCCAACTCTCATAATTTTAGTTGTTTGCCAACTCTCAATAATTTTCATTTTTTTGAGCCAAACTGAAATGTGTGCCTCCTGTGCCTTTTTTTCCTTGGAAAATATAATTACACAGAAGAAATTCAGATTTCACTGGTTAGTCATTTCCATCTTGTTTCCCTCTTGCAGAATATACTATGTACCTAGTTTGACGGTTACTGTAACTCCAAGATTATAAAATTCATTAGAGAATACAATAATAAGATCTTTTTTTGAGAACAGAAAAATTCCTTTTCTTCTTCCTTATGTTCTGCCCATATATATATTTTTTTGGTACTGGGGATCAAACTCTGGACCTTGCCCTTGTGAGGCAGGTACCAGAACCACTGAGCTAAATCCCCAGCCCCGCCCATATTTTTGAAGTGATTGCCATGTTGCCTGCATCACATAAGAACAGCAGGACAAATTTTACTGAAGTACTATTTTCCTAGGTGCTGTATTAGCAGAATTAACTGGTCTTTTTCTTTGGTTTCTTTAATGTGTTTTAGCCTTTTGAGGGGGGGGCTATAAAATACCTGATTAGGTGATTCTGTGCTTAGAACAGTGATGGTTGTAGGAGTGTATACAAATTTTTATTTAAAAGTGTGAAAGTAATGTGAAAGGGAAAACATTTATAAAAAGGGATAAAAGCAATAGAGCCCTTCTGCCCTCACATACCAAGTTTAATAGGAAAAACATGTTTTATTCTGAAAGACACATAATAGTTTTCATTTCATGGATCAGAAAGATCTAGACATCTTAATTTTTAGGTATACACTGAACACAATAACAGTATCATACTACGTATATCTCAGTCACAAAAAATTCGTATATAATGTACTACTGTTTAAAATCCCATTCTTAAATGCTTTTTACATAACAGATTCTTATTTAAGCGCTATTTTCTTTTGCTGGTTTATTATATTACTATATAGAATATAAATTGTACAGTAAAATAAGTTATTAAAGCATGTGTAAACATTGTTATATATCTTCTAGATGGAGAATTTTAAATAAAATATCTTTGAAAGTTTGCCTCTTTGATTATTTGTTCAGACAAAGCACTACTATGATATTAGAATACTGATTAGCTTCCTGTTCAGCTGACAGTTATGTTGGATCTGAACTTTTTTTTCAATTAAAAAAAAGAAAATATATTTCAAACCTTTATATGATTTTTTTTTTATGGGCTCTTATGAGTTGTTTTTTTTAAAGCTTTCTAGTTAACTTCTAGGATTGCATTATGATTTTTCAAATTATGTATTATTTCCAATGTAAAATACTACTTAGATAAATTCTTTCTTAAAATTCCTGTTATAATAGTATTATAACCTAAACTGAAATTACTCATTCCAGATATCTAGTACAGGTATCCAAAGTAAAAGTCCAAGAAATCTAAATGTTTTAAACTAGAAAGCAAGAAGTAGGTTTGACATTTGCATTTCAAGAAAAATACTTCATTCATAAACATGATAGTTGATTTGAAAGACTTCTTTAACACGTTCCTTATGGCTTGAACCACTGGTGGTGGTACATGCAGGACTGTCACATTGGGCAGCCTCTGTCCAATGAAACAATTATGTATGTATGGCCCTATCATGAACATGTTAAAGTGCAGCTGATGTATTGCATTGGGATTCTCAAAGAAAAATTCATGTAATACTATAAAGTACAAATGAAATTGTATAGTTCTTTGGTGATTTCTGTAATACTACACATTAAACATAGTAAATGTCACTTTTATGTAATACTGTTTTGGTTTTGAGTAGAATTGCACAAAACAGTATTTCTCTTAGGATCTATGGGATTTAGCTTACATTAACAAAAACAGTTAACAACCCTTAATTAACACAACAGTGAACATTGGACTTTCTCCGCCTATCATCACAATAATATTACTAGGCTGGTTTTTATCTTACATATGAGGAAACTGAAGCTTAAAGAGGTATAATTTGAAGGCCATGTTCACATAGCTGATTAAGTTGGATTTTATCCCCAACAGTTACAATACTTTCAGTCCTACATAGCACCTAGTCCAGTTTCCATTAGTATTTGGTGTTGTTAAATTGAAGGGACAGAAAACAAGCAAGTATTGGGTCTATTTGCAATCTATAGTCCACATATGTGATTCTCTGCTATGTTCTTTGAACTTCTCCAAGGTTCTTTAAATTTTTACTATAATAAAATAATATTTTTTAAATTTTTTATTAACATGAATTAATTGAATGAATTAGTGAAGTTCATTGTGATATTTCCAAACATGCATACTGACATGCACTGATCAAATCCAACCTCCTTTTATCTGCCTCCTGCCCCACATCCTTCCTATCTTCTGTTAATTACTGTTCTACGTGCAGGTTGATTTTTTTTTTTTTTTTCCTGCTTCCACATGAGACAGAACATTCAGTACTTGTTTTTCTGTGTCTGGCTTTTTTCAGTTAACCAAATATCTTCCAGTTCCAGTCAGTTTCACCCATTTTGCTGCAAATGACAGTATTTTGTTTTTGTTTTGGGTAACTTGTATTAATCTCATGGTGTCTCAATAAATTTAGTATTAAAATATACATATAAAGTTTTTCCTTTCCTGAAGTCTGTATATACTTTTTTGGGCAGACCCTGTATATTTCTTTGGTCACTTTTATTGCATTATACCTTCACTTGTCCATCTCCCTAGCTGGGCTAGATGACAAGATCTGTGTTTATCCATATTTATATGTCACTGCTTAGCAAAAATTTCTAACTTTTAGTATATGTGCTGCCGAAGCGAGCACAAAAATTTCTAACTTTTAACAAGTGCTCATTTCCAAGTTTTTCAGGCTCTCTCAGATATCCATCATTGGTTAGTTTTGGGGTGCTGGGAATTGGGTTTGCTTCCAGTATACATTAGTTGAATGAATATAATGAGTATAATAAGCATTATATTATTTTCCTCTGCAAAAAAATAATTTCCTGCAAATTGAGGAAATTACTGTCATTATGTAATCAGAGACGTTTCCCCCCAGAAAGTCCATTGAAATTGAGCCTTTGCACAACATACCTCTAATATTTCAAAGACTTTCGGCAGTGATTTTCAATCTACTTGAAGCAGTAATAACCTGTCATTTTCTGCTTTTGCATTTGTGCCTCAATATCATCTATTGCTGAAGTATTTTTAATTAATTGGTTGATAAATTGCAAAGTACTTTTCATAAGAATAATTAGAAGAATGGTAAATATCCTTCTAGAGTGTGGACGTTCAGGAAATCTGATCTAGTATTTAGAAAATTATTCCTGAACTCAAGAATTGGCTCCACTTGGCACCTTCTGGCATTTGTGGGTGGGGAATGTGGAATGCTTTGAAAGCTGAATGGGTTTTTCAAGTTTTAAAATTCCCTTATGGCTAAAGGAAAACAACATTCACTATTTAAAAACACCATTGTTTGTTTTGCTTTTCTATTTGGAGCCCAAATCTGCAAAAGCACACCCAGATTTTGCTTCATGTACTTCCATGTGATGTTTCTGGAGACATGAGTGATGTGGAAACTTTTTTTTTTGGTACCAGGGATTGAACTCGGGTCCTTGCGCTTGCAAGGCAGGCACACCAGAACCACTGAGCTAAATCCCTGGCCCTGGAAACTTCTTTATTGTGCTCATTCAGAATGTTCAGAACAAATTGGAAAAAGTAATTTTTAATGATCATATTCCATGATCATTATGAATTCTATGGTGAAAGATTATGTTTCTGTTTGTCAGTGTGGACAAATAGACTCATTGGGAACAGGGGTCTTACAGCAAGACATCCAAGGCCAAAGTCTCTTTTTCTGTTTACCAGCTTTCTGACCTTAAATGAGGTATTTATTCTCTGCAGTAGGGCCCGGGATTTAGCTCAGTGGTTCTGGCGCCTGCCTCACAAGCGCAAGGTCCCAAGTTCGATCCCTGGTAACAACAAAAAAAAATAATAATTGTGCTCACTTTGGCAGCACATATACTAAAATTATTCTCTGCAGTATCTCAGTATCCTCATCTGTTCAATAGGAATAAGACTAGAGCCAACATCATAGGGTTCCTTAAAGTCTAAGTGGCTTAGGGGCTGGGGATTTGGCTCAGTGGTTCTGGCGCCTGCCTTGCAAGCACAAGGTCCCTAGTTCAATCCCCGGCACCAAAAAAAAAAAAAAGACTAAGTGGCTTAGCACATGCAGAATACTTAGATGAGTAACTGACAGAATAAATGCTCGATAAAATTGTTTTGTAGCTATTAACATCCTCATGATTATAGTCAGTAAGCAATTAAATGTAGAGTTTCCATATCTGATTACTTAACCAAAATAATTCTACAGTCATAGTTTTAGGAGACACTTCCTCAATAGCAAGATTATTTTATTAGCTTGAACCCATCACTACCTCCTTCACTGCTTGGAGCAGAGAGGACTGCCTTAGGTGAAAGTCATTCGGAGAAATGAGAGAAATGAATATGAATATTAGTGGCCTCATCCTGTTTCTAAAATCTGTCCACTTTATTCCATCTTTACTGCCACTGTTAGGACTTCACCATTTCTCATCCTGATTCAGCAGCTTCCCTCCTTTGTGATTTCACCCCCTCACCACCCCGATCCATTTGCTCAGTCCTTTTTCTCCACAAAAAGTGTGATCTTTCAGATATAAAACTTTGATCTCTTCACTCTATTTTAGAAACCCCCAGTGACAACCTTTGGGACCTGACTGCAACATATCTCTGCACCTTTTTCTCTCATCATTCTCATGTGTAGCCCTGATGAACTACATGTAGTTTTCCCCATGCTCACCTTGCTCTTGTCATTGAATGCATGCACATGCTGCTCTCACTACCTAATATTTCTCACCACTTTTATCTGTCAGTCAGGATTCACATTGGGTGTCACGTCCTTCCAGTCCCCTCGCCCAGCTTTGTCTTTGGAATATTCCAGATTGTAAACTGTAAGCCAGGGACATAGTCTGTGTGATAATTTATACCTAATTTCTGGCACATGATGCTTTTATTAAATACATGGTAAATTAATTGCCCTCAGGGGTCATGTTAGTTTCTGTGTTTATAGTCTAGCATAGCACTTAACTCGTTATCATGAGTTTATTTTCCCATTAGCTGCACAAAACTGCGTCCTTGTACATCACTGGATCCCCAACTTCCAGCATAGTACCTGCTATGAAATGGAACTCAGTAAGTTACGAAGGAACAAATGAATCAATGAGTAGTATATACATATTGTTAATTTCATATTTAAATTTTCCCCAAATTCAGCAAAGGGATTTATAGATTTCCCTCAAGTTTCTTTTATGTTATCCCAGTGATACTACTGAAATTGTAAACAAGAGTTTGCACATGTATACCTGTTTCTGAGTGATGGGTTTTTGCCATAACCTTCATCACATGTGTTTCCAGAGCTTTCATCAGATTCTTAAATGGGTCTCTGCTCATCCAAAAGATAGGCCTCATTGTAATCCTGGGTAAATGAAGTAAGAGAGTCAAAAGTTTGGGGCCCACCTTGGCAACTTAGCAAGACCTTATCTCAAAAATCAAGCAAAATTAAAGAGTTATTTTTAAATTAGCTGTTAAATATTTGCATTTTAGCCTGATAATTCATTTCATGCATTTTTGACCCAGATGAGAGACAAGGTTTGTGCCTCTGCAGTCTGACTACCTCTAACAGCTCTCTGCTTGTGCACTGAGGCAGTTCCTCTTGACAGTAGTGGGTATTTCTTCTGTATGAATATCCAGTTGGGTTCCCCCTTTCACTTACATTTGAAAGAGCAGTTTGAGACTCGTTTGCATGATTTTCTAGAAGCATCAAAGATTTAAACCCCCAGAACCAGCACCATATATTATTACCTTATCCCAGCATTCAGGTTATAGAAGGGTTTTTTTGTTGTGATTCAGAGCTGAGAACCTTCTTTGATCCAATTTATATAAACATTTTCTCTGACTTCCTTCAATAGACTCAGCATGTTTTTATGGCCTAGACTTACAAAACAAGAGGAGGCTAGAGCTTGCCTAAGGAGCTAAGAAAAAACACATTTTAAAAATAACTTGACCAAATGAATTCATCTTGCAAACACAACCTCACTACATAAACTTTATAGAGTTTTGCAACAGCAGTTCCTGAAAATGTAAACAACCCCAGGGTCCACGTGAACTGAGTCACTTGGTGAACAGAAAGAATCCCTGGCCCAAATTCTGCAGACGTAATGAGCACCTTATAAAACCAAGGGCCAGTAACCTTGATATGGAAATGAGGAGGCAGGTAAAAAGCCTTACAACTTTCCAAACCAAAAGCCAGTTGGTAAGGACTGGAGGGCCAGGGTTTACAGCCTGTGGCTCAGGTTCTGGTTAAGATCCTACCAGTCCCTGCTTTCCCTTGGGAAACCCAGAGACTGCAAACTCTCATGAAGTCAGAGGAAGCCCCTACAGGTCTCACCATGTGTTCTGTTGACAACATAATGGTTCCATTGAAACTGTAATAACATATTTGGCCAACAGAGCCCACAGTATTATAATAACCTTGTACCCAGTCCTGGTTTTTCAAGCTTCACAATATTATGTTCTTTGTAATGAGGCCCATACTGTTCTAATGTATTTTCACTGAGTTTGTCTGGGTACCAAAAATAACACCTTGCTATGAATAATAAGTATAGTTATTTTATAATTGTATAGCTCTCCTTCAAAACAAAAAGTTTTGTGTTTTTTTTTGGTTTTCAAATTCTTTCAATATGGGGAATATTATGCTAGATACCATGTTTTAGACAGAACTTGGAAAAATTCAGAGAAAATGTTTGGGAATTGTCTTTAAAGGCTATAAAATGCAGCCCACATAAAAAGTTAAAGAATTTATAGTATCCCAGAGATGTGGAAAAGATTGAGGTAACTTTTAACGTATTTCAGATATATGAAAGATCACAGATTAACGTTTATGAAGTAATGGTTGTGTTCCAGGTCCTTTAAGGGCAGTTGCACATTTAACCTTCCTAAGAATTTCCTAAAATGAATATTCCCACAGTACACAAGAACAGAGTCATAGGTTGAATGACTGTCCAGATGTGATAGACAGTTTTCACAAATACTCCTTTCCTTCCTTTCTCTCTTTTTAACCTGGAAGTTGGATTGCACTTTTCCTAGCTGTGTAACTCAGGCATGACCACATGACCCCCCACCCCCACCCCAGCCAATGAAACATAAATAACATGTGTCACTTCTCCAGGAAAAGTTAAAAAGCCAGTAAACTGTGCCTCCTCTGTACTCTGCCATGGTGGCATTAATGCTGCAGAGAGTGGCTGCTCTTCAGCCTAAGTCCTACTGTTCAAGTTACTGGAGCAGAGCCTGTTCCCACACTCATCAAGATGTGCATGTTGCATAAGACTTTAGCCTTTGCAGTTTTAATACACTGGTATTGGGAGCTGTTTTAGCTATGGCTCTCCTCAGAAGCAGGACCAATATCTATCTACCTATCCTTCAAGACATTTATTGTAGAAATTGACCCATATGTTTATTGGAGGCTAAGAAGTCCCACAATATGTCATCTGCCAGCAGGAAAGACAGTGGTGTAACTCAGTCCAAAGACTTAAGAATGGGTGTGTGTGTGTGTGTGTGTGTGTGGGTGTGTGTGTACATGTGGTGCGGTGCTGCTTGTGTAAGTCCCAGACTCCACATCCTCAATAACCAAGAACTCTGATGTACAAGGACAAGTTAAGATGGATATCCCAACACCAGAAGAGAGAGCAGATTTCCCTTGCTCTGCCTTTTTGTTCTCCCCAAGCCCTCAACAGATTAGAACATGCTCTCACACACTGGTTATGGTGGATGTTCTTAGTCTACTGATTCAAATACTAATCTCTTCCAGAAACACATTCATAGTCACATCCTGAAATAATGTTTTACCCACTACCTGAGGGTCTTATGCAAGTTGACACATAAAATTAATCATCTCAGGGGTTTCTATAGGAAAACTTGACTGAAAGACTAAATCACCCAACTAATTAGAACTTGACCGTTACACATGCCATACACATGCCATATTCTGAACTAACATGCTGTGCTGCCTTCCAGGTGAAAAATCATGGCTATTTTCTACCTAGTTCCAAAAGGAAAAGAGATCATTATCTCAGTTCATATCAAGAACTGAGACTTCCCCACAGAGCAGATCGAGACACATGAGTGATGTGAACAGTGAGGGATCTGGAGAGCTTCCATTGAAGATTTACTCAGAAAAGAAAAACAGTTAGTGTATATAATAGTTGATGTATTTCCTTCCAAGCATGTTTAATCCACACTTTGAGTATATTTTCTTGAAGGAATTTGTACTTAAGGGAATATTTTGTAAAAGAATTCCTGGTTTGGAATTGGCCTTTGTTTCAGGGCTTCCCTATGGTTGACCCTGAACTTTTTTCCTTATAGGACTCAGAAATAACCTTTCCCCTACAAGTCAGTTTACTAGATGGCCTCCGTTTCCATCTACCAGGAATCCAAGTATCTTGCTTTGGATTCCCCCCAAATTGACCTGAGACAAGAACTCCTGTGCAGTTGATTTATGCAGGTGGTGATCTCAGGAAGTGGGAGTGAGAGAATCCGGCAGACTGGAACACAAAGGAGGAAAAGCCAATACAAAGATGAATTTGGCAAGTGGCCACTGCAGACAACTAAAGCTAAATTTTGCTTGGGTGTCTAAGAAATGTAAATAGGATGCCTCTCATAATTGCCCACCTCAAGCATTTATTCAGTGGCTCTCATTCCCCAATGGTGTCGTTCCACTGGGGTCTTTAACGAGCCCTCCCTCACTGCACCCCAGGCACCGTGCTTGCCCCTTTGCTGAACAAGCTCCTGCAGCTGTGGAAACTGTCTTGCAGCAGACAGCAAAGTCATGTCTGATGTGTGCTGGCTGTCTGGGACATTGGCTACTTCATAAATTCACTGAAATCAGAAATGTGTTCAGAGATGTAACAGTGCACCAAGGATGTGTCCTACACCAAGCTCTGCTCCCTAACTGCTAAAATCAGTTCTTTTAGAACTGATGGATGTAAGGAGGCACAAAGTCAAGATTGACATCATCAAAGAAGCTCAGTGCAAAGCTGTCTCTAAAATGTGGGAAATAATACGTATTATCCAAGGTCATTGGTAGGAGTAGAAGAGCTGATACATGTAAAAATGCCTAGCACATGTACTAGCACAAAGATGCTCTATTAATGTTAGTTTCTGCTCTCTGCCTTAGGTAAATGCTCTGGACTAGGGCATGGATGGTGAGGCAAATGGCCTGGAAGGTCCTTCCAGTTCTCTCAATGATTCTGAGATTTCCCCTGCTGGTTGTTAACTGTATCAGAACTCTTGTTCTGGCAAGTGATAGAAATCCAACACAAACCAACTTTAAAAAGGAAACCACTGACTCTTATAACAGAGTTCCAAGGTTAGTACTGCTGTCAGGCACTACTGGGTTCAGGAGCTCAAATAACGTCATCAGCCTTCCTCTTTGTGTCTCCTTCAGCTGCTTCTCCCAATGTTTCCTTTTTGCATCTAACAGCTTCACCCATATGTGGGAGTGAGTTAGGGTGGGATGGTTAAGATGTAGTCACAGAGAGCTCCAGCCTGTATTATCCTCAATTGGTAACTTCAGGGTCCATGTATAAATTCTCAGCAAAGAACTCCTACAGTTGGTGCTGCTATGTTCATAAATCTATATTGTGCCCGGAAGTTGGGGTCTTTGATGTCATACTGGAGCCTGCTGGATCACACAGAAGGAGGGTATGGAGAAAAGCTGTTGGCCACACACTTCACTAACACAAGGCAAGGTGGGGCATGAGTGAGCTAGCAATACAGAGACAAGCACTTGGCCACACACTTCACTAACACAAGGCAAGGTGGGGCATGAGTGAGCTAGCAATACAGAGACAAGCACAAGAGATTGTAGCAGGGCTGCCGTTCCTTGCTACTTCTGTTTAATGGGAGAGTGACCTTGGTAGGTTCCTAGAGTCATACTACACAGGGAGAAAAGATGCATTTATAGCTTCTGCCAGTTCCAGCAGAATCACAGATTTCCACCCAGGGACTGAATGTGGCCCCGTGCTGAGCTTCAAAACACAAAGCTGTTTTGGAACAATGGAAGGGCTCAGCACATTCATTTGGTGTCAAACAAAGCCTGATTGTGTCACCCTCTCTCCCTGTGTGTACTCTGAGGTCCTCAAGGAAACAGACGGTGTGTTAGGGAAAGAAATAGGAAAAGTCATATCAGGGTAGCTCACCCCAGGTGTCTTGAACTCAATAAAAAGATTTCTTGTGAAGTTTTTAATTTACTGCTATAAAAATAAAATTGAAAATTTTTCAGATAAAGAAGTATAGAAAAGTATGTTATCACCCAGAAAATCATTGTCAATATTTTGTATGCACTTTCACATCCTTTTCTAAATACTAAAATCTGGAATTATATAATACATTCTGCCATCTAACATGCTTTCATGGGGCTGGAGATTAGCTCAGTGTCTGGAATGGGTAAATATCTAGGTTCAAACATCTAGGTTCCTCAGCCCTGCAGTTTCAATCCTCAGTCCTGCAGATAAAAATAAAATTTGCTTTCTTTACTGATGTATAATGTACTTGAAGACAAGGCACAAATTCTAAACAACTCATTGAATGTTTATTTATTTTTAATAGCTGTACAGGGTTCCATTGTTGGGCTATACCAAAATATATCTAATCAAGCCTTAATTGATGAATATTAATTAACCTGCAAGTTCATGCTAGTCTGACAAACATTTATTGAGTGTCTACTTATGAGCCAGGCATCCTTTTTCTAATTAAGGCCACTGCATTATCTATGTCAGTTATTATTGCTATTATAATGGTACATAACAAACCACTCCAAAATTTAGTGACTTAAGGGCTGGAGGCAAAGTGGAAGAGTACTTGTCCAGTGTTTGTGAGGCCCTAGGTTCAGTCTCCAACATCACACAAACAAATAACATAATTTAGTGAGTTAACAACCACAACCACTTATTTATTATTGCTATAGAGTCTGTGGGTCAGCTGAGTAGTTCCAGTAATAGGGACCAGGCTCAACAAATTTCATTTAGACTATTTGTGAGGTAAAAGGACTGCTGGTTCATCAACAAAGAAGAATTCAATGAACCATACCGTGGGGTGTGGTAGTGGGGGAGGCAGTGGGGTAGAAGAGGGAGAGTAGGGTGTAGAAAAGGCAGGAGGGTGCCATGATTCCTGGCCAACAGCAACAATGGAAAACCACTCCCAAACCAAGAAATGCCTGGATTGTAAATCGGGATATCTGAGTCCTAATAGTGGCTATGCCATTAACAAACAGCAAGACTCAAACTGGTGGAGGTGGACCTCAACCTCCTTCTTAAGGGCTTGGAATCACAGAGATCCTTTCCCATCCCAGGATTATCTCACTAGCATATTTGTTTTTCTTTTGGCTTCTGGTGCTGAACAGCAATGAGGAGCAACTTCCACTGAAAATCCAGTTCGGCATCTGCTGAAAAAAAAAAAAAATACAAGGAAAGAAGATAAAAGTGTAATTCAACTTTATAAAAAGAATTTTTGTTCTGGAATATTGGGGAGAAATATTATTATTATTATTATTATTATTATTATTATTATTATTTTTGGTACCGGAGATCGAACTCGGGTCCTTGCGCTTGTGCAGCAGGCAGCGAAACCACTGAGCTAAATCCCCGGTCCTATTGGGGAGAAATCTTAATGAGTTAGCTGGCTGTGATAAATTATCTTTGGAACAAGATATTAAAGAAAAGAGAAAAAAGGAAAAGAGGGAAGAGGGAGTAATGAGGGAGCAAGAGCGGGCCAGAAGGAAAGGAGAGGAGAGGGGAGCAGGGAAGAAAGGAAGGATGTCTGTTGAGGTGTAGGCAGCCAGACTTAGGAAAAAACTAAAAAGTTACCAAAAGTCTTTTCTCAGAAATTTCTTTCCTCTGAAATGCATCATCGGGGCTGTGAAATACCCAAGGCAAAGCTCTTTCATATTGGACATGAAACACTATCACAATTGAGACTGGCCAGAGGCCACTTAGAAATTCAATAATTACTCAACCCAAGGGACTTTCCAAATGGGAAAGTAGCTTCTTAAGAGGAAATGCATATTGAACAGTATCAAATCTAATTGGAATCTTGAGAAAATAGGGTCCTGAGTAGGTAGAACAACTGGAGGATAAAGAAGGTCAGGATGAATAGCACTTTCACTTTTGTCTATTGCCTTAATTATGAAATGAAAAAGAAAATCTTGTTTATATTTTTTACGCCAGTAGGGAAAGGAGTGCTTTGAAGAAATTCCCAGTTCATAAAAAGCTACCTTCAGTCCGAGAGTAGAAAAGTTTATTTCCTTTATTTCTTTCTCTCAGGCATTCAAGAAGAGCTAAGGAAATGCAAGAGACCTTTCTGCTTTTGCCATCAGGGTGATATGGCTTCTGGTAATGGTAGTGAGCATTGATCACAAAAGTAGTAATACTGTGTTTATTAAACTGAGAGTCTGTCGGAGACCCTCATGATTTTTCTGTTTGGACGATAAAGGAAGTTATGTCAAGTGGGAAGCATCCATGGCACATTAGCCTCTTCTTCTGTTATGAGCATGACATGCCAAATCCACTTAGCACACAGTTTTCTGATTTTCCTTTTTTTGAAAGATGCTAAACATTCACTCTAGAATGAACCTTGAGGTCTAGGCTAGGGTGTCTTTAGATGTAACTACCTTAGACTCTGTTTCTCCTGGCAACTAACTGTATGGATCCTATCTAAGCCAACCTGAGTGAGTTCCTCTCCATAATTTGGAGAACTGAGGCAGATCACCAGTATACCACACCTGGCTTGTGTTAAACCAGAGAAAAAACATCAAGCTCATGTCTTGAAAGATATGGCTCATGTCATTAAAGATTCATATCAAACACGCACACACAAATAGGGTCTATTTAGTAGGGAGATATGAAGGTGCATTGGATCACTATGATATGATCAATAAAATCCTAAAATCAGAAGCAATAAGTATAGTCTCTTTACAATAAAAGTATTTAAAAAATAACTTCGGAAAGAGCATTCACTTTATTTATTTCACTTTATTTATTTCACTTTTATTTATTTCACTTTTTTTTGTAAAATTAAGGATAGAAAAATGTCTCTAATGATTTGAAACCACCATTTTGAGCAACTGCCACTGATGCAGCTTTGAACAGTGTTATAGTTTATCCTGGCTTCCAATTCTGACCTCTGTATGCCTCAGTTCCACTTCTGCAAAATGTGATTGATGTAATGTGGATTTTAGAAGAGATTACTATAGACATCCAGTGTCATTATTGTTAAAATAGTGAAGATTGTACTAGCAGAAAACAAGGCATAAGATAGTACATGCTTCTTGTCATGGTTATAATTGCCATTAATTACTTCAGTGTTTAGGAGGAGCCATGCATATTTCATTTCCAGGACCCAGAGTTCATTACCATAAATTCTGTTGTCACAGTTGCTCACCTAGAACACTGAGACAATCTCTTGAGCCCTGTGATTAGTCAGGGTCTTGAAAACAAAATCAAAGCAGGTCAAAGGAAGTGTGTCTTACTGTTGAACATGTGCTAGGCACTCAGATTTGTGAACTGTCCTTGCTTGATATGAAGGGGATGGACTTTGAGAATGCCAGCTGTTTGTTGGTCATCTGCATGTAATAGTTATAATTTAGCACCCCACAAGCACAGTGACACTAAGTAATCAGATTTAGTAAAAATGAGCAAGATCACCTTCTCACCAAATGTGAATCCTGAGCACTGCTGTCCACTGCAGTACAATCGGGAGTCCACGATTGTCAGTAGCTGGGCAAACACACTTCGTCACCTGTACTCCTCACATCATCAGATGTTATGATATCACTATGATGGCACCTTTCCAATACTGTTTTGCTCTTTTGGTGCTTTCTGAGTGGAAGCTGTAAGAAAGTGGTTTGATAACAGAACCTTTGGGGATTTTTCTCACAGTGTCATTTCCCTTTAGAGGAAATGTATAAAGTGTGCATTGGAAAGATGGAAATTAATTTATATTGACTTGGTCGGAGAACTGAATGTTATTCATTCTATACCAAACCCCTTGGAAATACTGTCTTCTTATTCCCAATTCTGGGAGATGCCATCCCAACGGTGACAGTGAAGCTTCTGGATTCAATGTGACTGTAACATATGCTGGGATCTCTTACTCTCATGAAGGTAGGGCTCCATGTGGGTGGACTGAGAACTAAATGTTGGAAAGACCAATAAATGGTTTTCCTTGAACACTTACCAGTGACAGGCACGGGGCTAAGCCAGTTAGATACATTTCTTCATCAAATACATACAACTATATTGTTTTGTTTTGTTTTGTTTGAGATAAGATCTCACTGTGTAGTTCAGGCTGGTCTTGAATTTATTATATAGCATAGGCTGGCCTCAAACTCACAGCAATCCTGCTGCCTTGGCCTCCTGAGTGCTGGGATCACAGATGTGCCCAGCTAATTTCCTATATTCTTATCTCCATTTTATAATGGATGAGTTACAGAGGTGCAGAGAAGTAGGAGTCAGCTATTATGGGTCTCTCTGACTCTGAAGGGGATTCCCTTAATGCATGTCTCTGTCTCTCTGAAATCCTTCAGGTGAGCCTGGCCCCTCTCTTTTCCCAGAGAGATCCTGCAGTCAAGATTCACGAATGCCCCCTGATTCCTCAGATTGATTCCCTCTGAACCTGGAGAAGATTCTCTGATGCAGCCTAAAAGCTGACAACTTCATCTTGGACAATTGTTCCCTTTGTGGCCTGTTCCACATATGTATCAAAATACACAGAATACTTAGAAGACCAGAATCAGTCTTCAGTCTTATAGTTGTGTGAGTCACTTAATTGTCCCAGCCAGTCATTTCATCTATAAAATGGAAATGCCTGTTCAAAGGTCAGGAATGGGCTAGTTGCTCTCACTGCCCACTTCTGTTCTTTTATAACTTTATGAATTTAAGATATATGCTCTGGACTCAGAATTATGGGTGGAGTCAACAGTCACTGAAAACATTTTACCCAAGCAAGAAGTATATTTTTCTCTTTTATTTGTTGCTGTTTGAGTTACAGCTTCAGACATTCCTTTCACAGTTGCTCCACGTAATTTTTCTCCATTAATAACTGCTAACAAAAATCATTAAATGTGTTTGATCTTTAGCCTAGCATTTGGGATCCAGCCCTTGTTATCTAACTATATGCCTAGTCCTCATACCAAGCAGGTTAATCTTGGTTTCTGGAACACATCTCACATTTTTTTCTGCCTTCCTGTAGTTCTATTCCTGTGGTTTGGAGTTTACGTCTGAAATGACTTTCCTACTTAACTCCAACAATGTCCACCACTTTCAAGTTCAGTTCAAATGTCCCATCATCCCCAAACTTCTGCCAGATTGTTTCAGTTCAGGTTTCATCTTTTCCTGTCTCTGTGCTCCACAGAAGTTTATTGTGCCTTTAAAAAATTCCTACCCCTCTCATAGTCTTCTTTGTACTCTTGCTGTTTGTGGTTCTCTCATAATTCTTATTAGACTGTAAGAATCTTCAGGGTGAGACCCAGGGTTACCAGCCACTTTGGTTCCTAGTACATTCTTTGTGTCTTTACATGATGGGGAAAATGTTCTTTTCCCCTTGCCTCCCCCTTCCTTCTCTTCCTCCTCTTTCTCCTACCTCCTCTGCCTTTCACTCCCCTTCTTTCATCTCCTCTGCCTCCTGTTTCTCTTCCTTGTCTTCTTCTTAGGCTTCATCTTTTTTTCCCATTAATCTCATAATGAAGACCTTACCAATCCACATGACCCCATCAGCCCAAATTATCTACCAAAAGTCTTGTCTCCAGATACCATCACCCTGGGGGCTAAGGCTTCAACATATGCATTTTGAGGCAACACAATTAATTCAGTCCGTATAAACACCTACACATTTATCAATCTAACCTAAGGATACAGCAATAAACTACATGTCAAAAATTCCTGTTTCATGCAGTATGCATTCATTTAAATAGAAAAAAAGTAAGTGTGTGGAGACAGAATAATGGCCCCCAAAGATTACACAACATTCCCCATAACCTGTGAATGTGTTACATTACCTGGCAAAGGGAAATTGGTTGCAGATGGAATTAAGTTTGCCAGTCAGCTGACATTAACATAGATAAATCTGGATGGGCCCAATGTAATGAGTAGGGTCCATATAAGCAGAAGAGAAAGTCAGAAAGGTCAGAGTGATGCAATAAAAGGATTTGACCTTTCATCACTGGCTTTGAAAAGGAGAAAAAGGACTACAAGGCAAAGAATGCAGGTGGCCTCCAGAAGCCGGCAAAAACCAGAAAATGAGTTCCTATGGACTTCAAAAAGGAATTCAGCCCTGCTACAATCTTTATTTTAGCCCAATGAAAGCTGTATTGTACATCTAACCTCCAGTACTATAGTAAATTTGTATTGTTTTAAGCCATTAAGTTAATGGTATTTTGTTCTGTAGTCAGAGAAAACTAATCACTGTGTAACCCAGGCTGGCCTCAAACTCGCAGCGATCCTCCTGCCTCAGTCTCCTGAGTGCTGGAATGGCAGGGTTGTGCTTTTAAATAGGGCTGAAAAGGGAGGCCTCTGACTGTTGAGAAAAGAGTTGAAGAAAGTGAGGTAGTGTCTTAGCCATGAAGAAGCTGAGCATTCAGGAAGTCTTGCAGACAGAGGGCACACCAAGTATTAAGGCCCTGTGGTAGGAGTTTCCTTGTCACTTTTGGCAGCCAAGGAGGGCATCATGAATAGAGGCATTTGTGATGGGAAGGCTGGCAGGAGGTGAGGTGTGGAAATTACATATTCCTAAATTCTACTGAATAATATTTCCAAACCATAAAATGTGTAGTAAGAATTATAAAATCCAATAGTCATTTGGTACTCCTCGGTCAGTATGCACCAAGATGCCATCATAAGGAAAGGTATGCAAAATCCAATTATTTTCCTCAGGAAGGCAGGGAGCTCACATTTGAAGACTCCTACCATGAACTAAGAATGCTTTTTATATGTAATTTACCCTTCAGAATCATCCTGTGGGTTGATAATTGCTCCCCCAGTTTACGCAGGAGGACACTGAGCCCTCAAGGTTGAAGGTAGGCCAACGTCGTCGTTCAATGAGAAAGTGGCAGGCTCCAGTTTTGCTTCAAAGATCATGGTCATTCCATTACTCCCAGCTTTTTCTAGGAACTTAAAGCATTTCCCAATGATTTATGCTCCGATCTGTGTCAGTCAGTCCATGGTATTTTTCAGCAACTTGAAGATTTTGGAGGAGGTAAGCCATTTGTCTTTCTCTGGAGGCCTTCGAAGTGGCTGCTCTGGACCCAAACGCATCCTTTCTCACGCAGCATCTTTCCTGACGCCCTGGCCCGAGGGTCGGCGTCTTTTCTGCAAGGTTGAGAACCCCCTTAGATTGCACATGTCCCATGTCTTTCCGGGAGGGAAGATGATACCAAAGACCGTCAGACTTCTCTCCCTCTCCTAGTTGTTTTTGCACAGGCGGCCGCCAGGCGGCCCCTCTCGCCGGCGGCCCCTCTCCGCGCCCCCGCGCGATCCGGAGTTGGGCCGGCTGCTCAGCGCTGCGCTGTGCGCTTGGGTACATGTGGGGGCTGCTTTGCAGCGGCTGCGGCTGGAGCTGGAGCTCTGCTGCGCTGGCCAGAAAGGCCCGCACGTGGATCAAGCGCTGCCCTTCCTGATAGAGCTTACGCCTCTTCTCTCGCGCCGGCTGCTGCTGACCCCGACCGGGCCCTGGGCTGAAGGTAAAACCCCACCATAAAGAACCCGCGCCAAGCGAGGGGAGGCGGCGCGAACGCGCGGTCCCTCTCTCGCGATTGAGCCCTGGCCGGCAGAGGTGCGGGACGCCCCGGGGCCGAGTGCAACTGGAGGAGGGCGGGAGGTGGTGGACCCCGCTCCGCTTCAGTCGCTCGCGGGCTTCCGGGGTTGGAGTCCGCTTTGACCCGGGTCTACGCTTTGGCTTCTGGCCGGCTCCCGGTGCGCACTTCCCGGGCAGGAACGGGGGTCCACTTCCTTCCCACCAGGGATCTGTGGCCTTAATATTAAAAGATATACCAATAAAATCCTTCTTTCAGGTTGCACATCTGTTCCCGAAGTTATCCGGAATCTTAGGTGCCTGCAGGGTGCACGCTGGGCGGTGGGTGGCGGGAAGACAAACTTTTACAAAAGTGCTTCTGGGCGGGGGACATCGCGTGGGCGTCCGGATCGCGAACGAGGACTGCGTAGGGGACTCCGCGGCTTCACCGGGTCACCTCCGTGGCTGCTGGGGCTTCGTGAAGGGAGGGAAGAAGGAAAGGAATAAAGGACGTACGAATCCTGCCGAACTCTTGGGCCAAGAACTGTCAAACATCCGGAATCCCAGCCCCCTTCCTTTCCCTGCCCTAGAGGTGAAACCGCAGCTTTGTTTTGCCCCCTCTTTGGACCCCTACAGGGGCGGGCGTAGAGAGTCGACCTCCAGCGCCTGGAAAGTACTAGAGTCCCTAAACCACTCAGCATTCCTTCCTATCCCCCTTTCTGACCCCTTTCAATAATCCTTTCCCTCAGGGACCGCGCGACCGAACCGACTGAAATCGGGGCGAGAGGCCTTTTGTTTCTCCTCGTTTCCCCTGTTGTTTGCTTTTCCAACGTCTGGTGCGGCTAGGGGAGAGAAGGAAGCCCCGCTTGTCCCCAGCCTCCGCCTTCCCCGCCAGCCGCTGGGCGGGTGCGGGTCGGTGATTCGGGCTGGGGAAGTACATCAGTGGGACCGCGCCGCGCCTGGGGCTTGTGGTTAGAGGGCGGGAGTGGGGGTTGGGGGGAGAGAGTTGTTCCTTCCCCGCCTCCTCGGCTGCCTGTGACCCAGGGCACATTTCTCGTGAGGCGCAAATCCCGGGAGGGTGTTGAAAGCATGGTTCCGCCTCCACCCAGGGTGTCTGGTGTTTGGTTCTAGAGAATTTTCAGTCGCCAGCTAAAGGCATTGTGGCTGGGCCGCAGCCTACGGTGGGAGAAGGTCAGGGCACCTCTGGGAGAAGAAAGCCAAGGTCTGGGGTTTGCAAGTTCCCAAGAGCAAGAGAGCAGGCAATACTCCATAGAAAGAACGGAGATGCAGATAACTAGAAAGCCTCAAGACTGCCTGGACACAGAGGTGCAGTGGCACACTCTGGAATACACAGTCTGTCGAGTTCTGACTAATGGCAGGGCTCCACACTTAGATTCTAAGCCCCCTCTCAGTATTGTAGAAAAAACAGACCAGGAACACGCGGTGCGTTGGGTACAAAACAGTGTTAGTTTCCAGGTGGGAACAGGTGGCCGGGGAACAGGTGGTCTGGGATGGCCCTGAGTTCCTTTGTGGGTCCACCTCAAAGTTACAGGTGGCCCTGTTCCCTATACGGCTTAGGTACTAACAGACGGTGTTGATTCTTAGTGAGTGTGGATGATTAAGGAGTCAGAGCAAAAGCAAAGCATCCACCAGGAGAAGACACCCCCATATGGGTTCCAGAGAGTCAGGGGAGGCCTGGCCTGTGCCCCTTTGGAACCTGTATGTCTTCATACCCTTGCACTTAACTTGATGTGGCTGTTTTTCTGTAGGTGACCAATCAGTCCTTCTTCCAATGAGAGTCAGTTACTCTCCTTTTGTCCTCCCACCTTGGATCTCTCTGGAGCTCAGGGCAGGAGGTTTATGTGGCCACACTTGTAAACATGTACAATTCAAACTTTTTGCTGTTGTTCCAAGAATGGAACCCAAGGCCGCGTGCATGCTGGGCAAGTGCTTTACCACTGAGCTACACTCTCAAACTTTTTTAAGTAAAAAGTGTGTTAGGTTCTGTCCAGGACTGGTTTCCTTTTTACTGACTTAACAGAATTTTTGAGCTTCCACTTAGCAAAAGGACAAGACTGCTAAGTCAGGAATTTGAACACACAGAGAACTTTCTCCAGTGATTTCTGGATATTTTTTGCAGTAGGACAATCCAAACAAAAACAAAAAAAAGCAAAATCTTTGAAGTACCAGAAGGTGCTTTAACAAACATTTCATTATAAAAATGATTCAAGGTAGGATTCCTTTGAAATTTAGCAACAGCAGCAAAGCAACCAAAAAGACCTGCTCAAGCAGACCTGCTTTGGGTTCTGCTTATGAACCTAAAATAGCATTATGAGCAAAGTGACAGGACAGTGCTTGGCCCCACCAACCCCAGTAAGGAAACAGATAAATTTGTATAGTTTCTTTAACTTTAGAATTTAAAAAAATTCCTCTGAAAATTATTGCAGAGAAAATTGAAAATAAAGAGATGAAAACCAAAAAGAGAAAGAAAGGCAGTATTACAAACAAGGCTGAAGTGAATGATCTTATCCAAAATTTTCAGAATAAATTTCTGAAGCTATGATAGGAGTTGGTACACTTATTAGGATTTTTAAGATTGCCATATTGCCCTGCAGTAAATATGTACTAATTTGTCTTTTCCCCAACAATACACAAGATGCTCTGTTTCCTCTACCCTACCATACTGTATATTATAGTTATTGTTTTCCATTTCTGCCCTCATTTTGCAATTCTAATCAAAAAATGAGATTAAATATCTTTCATATTGTTAGCATTTCTTCTTTATGGTGTCAATTTGTGTCTGTTTATTTCTCAGTTGTGTGGTTCTTTTTCTCCTGATTAGATTTGCCCTTTTTAAAGCATACTGTCCTGACATCAGCCCCTACTGGAACAGTCAGACAATTTGCGTTGACTGGAAAATTCTGCATCTCTTTCTCCCTCTCTTTCATGCTAAGTTACATCCCTAACCCCTCTTGGCCTGTTCTTTCTTCATGCATGGCAAACACTTGGCAAGACTGCAGCCATAAATTACTGAAGGGACTACTGTCTCTACTGTCATCCCAGTAGAGTTATTGGAGAGACCAGGCAAAGCCATCATTGGCAAAAGTCGTGAAAGAAACCAAGTGTATATTTTCTGTATAGTAGCTTGCGTGTCCCAACTCCTTAACTTATGGAACAACTCTAAATACTGGATGCACCAGATGCTCTGTTTTATCATAAGACTCTCTTTTGTAAATTGTTTTGAGCCCTGCTCAAATTGGATCAGTCTTGAATCTTGACAGTGTAGCAGTAGTATTAGCAGGAGAGGTCCCCCAAGGGCTGAACGAGGTACAGTTCATCCTCTTTTATGCATTTGTTTAGTCCTGGTCACTATGTTAATTCTTGCTTGAAAGTAGATGATCCTGAAATGGAATAAAGAAAAATTCATTTAGCTAAGTGGTGAATTAAGACAGATCAAGGGCCATACAAGAAAAGTTTAGTAAGGTAGGCTGTGGTGGTGCACATCTGTAATCCTGTACTCTGGGAGGCTGAGGCAGGAGGATGGCAAGTTCATTCCCAGCCTGGGGAACTGAACAATTTAGGAAGACCCTGTCTCAAAATTTAAAAAAAAAAAAAAAAAGGAGGGGGATGGGCTGGAGATGTAGCTCACCGTGAATGCCCTGGATTCAAGTCCCCAGTATCACAAAAAAGTAAAACTATAAATGTTAAGTAAGATAAAAGATATTATATTATCACGTATTATTAGAATGGTTAGTTTACTCAACTGACCCAAAGTAGTTTTCTGACTGAAAAATCCAATTAAAATTCTTCTATAATGTGACTACAGGTATTCATTTTAAGAGAAAGAGAGCCGGGGATTTAGCTCAGTGGTTTCACCGCCTGCTGTGCAAGCACAAGGACCCAAGTTCGATCCCCGGTACCAAAAAAATAAGAGAGAGAGAGGAAAGAGACTGATATTTTCTCTAACATTTTCCATGCCTTTAAATGCAGGAAATCAAACAATATATACCAGGCATGGTAAACGCTCTGTATTAGAATCAGAGGTTCCTAAGAGTTAAATGGGAGCTTGGGCCGGGTATTTAGCTCAGTGGTTCCGCCACCTGCCTTGCGAAGCGAAAGGACCCAAGTTCGATTCCCGGTACTGAAAAAAAAAAGAGTTAAATGGGAGCTTAATGATCATCTAATTTAACCATCCTTGCAGATTTCACTACAGATCTTCACTTTTGAGGGGGGCAGTACTGGGCATTGAATCTAGGAAGCACTGAGTTACATCCGCAGCCCAGCAGGGTCTCCCTAAATTGAACTTTTGATCCTCCTGCCTCAGTCTCCTGAGTAGCTATGATTACAGAGGGCTGTGCCTCCGTGCCTAGCTGGATCTTCATTCTTGAAGTAATGACGTATTATTCTTGGAACTGCATTATTTCAAACAAAACAAGCTGACAGACAAATGGGTCAGAATGGCAATCTTTTTCTCTGGGCAGGAGGTAGAAAAAGGAAGGATTCTGACTCTGTGAAGCTTATATAATAAGCTCTTTGAATGTGGTGAACTTTTATAGAATAAAGAACCTTGGAAGCCAAAGGAGTAAGTCTTGAAATGTTACATTTTGCAACATTCTCATTCACCATTGTCTAGCCATTGTCTTGGTGACCTTCAAAGGTAGAGCAAAGCCAATATAAAATGGCCAAAAGAAGGAGAAAGAGAGAGTAGATGGTGGAGAGGAAATCTTATTCCTTTTAACCTGTCTTTAAGACTTTCTAACAGAAGTCATGGGGTCACCCAGGCAATGGTGAATGTGGCTGAAGTTTCCAGGTCAAGCTTTAGAGACAGGGAACATTACCTAAGCCACCTATTAGCCTTGCAACTGAGGGTAGGACTGATTCCAGGATAACACAATCATCCTTACAGAAGAAGATGAAGGAGGAAAGGGAGGAGATTTGGGGAGGGAAATGGAATTTTAATTCTAAAAGTATACCTTATTTCCTCTGGGTAGCTTTATGAATTTCAGAAAGTAGAAGAAACATCTTTTGATTTCCACTTGCACAATCTTCCAGGCACAGTAACTGTATTTCTTATCCTTTAGGTAATTTTCTATTCTTTGGAAATATCCTCTCAATGCTAGTTTGCTCTGCTGGACGACCTGAACTCCTGAGTGTTCCAATTCATGTGTTTTCATTTCTTGCATACCTTTGTTTTCTTTCTTCTCTTCCTTCAAGCATTGTTCCAGGTATTCCCTTTGCTCAGCAAGTTCACTTTTGATTTGTGTCAGGTATTCCTCTTTCCAAGTGGAGTCGGAGGTGTGTCGGCTGAAGATGTTGAAGGCCTGTATGATAATATCATAGAAGACTTCCTTGATGTCCCTTTCCACATGCTGAGAGTATGAGAGGATATTTTGGGGCAATCCAAAAGCTTTGATCTCTCTTAGACATCTCAGAGGAAGTGGATTGCTCACACTGCTCAGAAGTCTCACATTCTCCTTGGTGACTGTACTCAAGCGAACATTCTGTAAGGTACAGTCCTGAGATTGGATGTGTCTAATGAACAGACCCACAAAGTACACAAGCCTTAAGTATTTTGGAATCATATCAGCCTGGGTTCTCATATTTTTTGTGTGTGCAAAAAAATTTTGCACCACCCAAGGTTGACAGTTATGCTTTACATCCTCTTTCATGTGACTTTATATACCTGAAATTCTTCAGTGGGAGGAGTTTTCTCATTCAGTTTTTTTACAGTTCTCATGCTTACAGCTCCTTTTCTTTGTCTCTGAGGCTTTTTAAACTCTCAGTGATTGCCCTGACTTCGGATATGTTATCTCATTTTGTTTTGTTTTTAAATGCACAAAGCATTACTATTGCATTACCTTAGGTACCTTGATGACCCATTCCAGCACTAAAGAATCATATAGCATAATAATACCAAAGGCTGGGAATATAGCTTGGGAAAAATCGCCCAACTCTATTACGTAAAAGAACAGTCCTTCAGGAAAAGATACATATGTGTGTGTGTGTGTGTATGTGTGTGTGTGTATATATATATGTGTGTGTGTGTGTGTGTGTGTGTGTGTGTATTTTGTTTGTTTGGTTTTTTGGTACCAGGCATTGAACTCGGGACCTTGCACTTGTGAGGCAGGTGCCAAGGAAAATATATTTTTGTACTTAACCCTATAGGCAAACTTCCTGTCTCACTGAGTTAATTACAGACATGGCAATTATTGATAACTAGGTCACTAGAGATTAACAGAGTTTAGGTTTTTCCAATCTTGATAAATTAAGCTTTTGTATTTGGATATTTTCTTTTTTATTTGATTTTTTTTTTTTTTTTAAGGTCTCAAAAAGGATAAAGAACAGGCTGGGCATGGTGGTGCACACCTGTAATCTCAGCACTCAGGAGGCTGAGCCAAGAGGATAACCATGAGTTCAAGGCCAGCCTGGACTGCATAGCAAGACCTTGTCTCAAAAAAAAAAAAAAGAAAAAGAAAAAGATGAAGAACAGAGTTGTTCAGTTCAGCATGACCCTTATCAGACAGAGTGCTAAGCTGGCTCTTGATTTTCTGTTAGCATTGGATATTCCACAACTCTCCTTTCCTTTAGTTAAATACATTTCTGGTTTACATTTCATGTGTTTTTGATGTCTTTTTTAGGAGTTCTCCAATGGGTTGTATATTTGAAAATGTTTTTCTGCTTCATTAACTTCTTTATTATAGTATCATACATTTTCTCTTCTTTGAGATATAGTTTAGACTGCATTTTAAAAACTTTTGTTAGTTACCTTTCTTTCTTACTTGGTGGTGTAAGACTCCATGAAGTCTTGTTTGTTCTGGTGTTTGTCAGCAAGGGAAACTTATGAACAAGAGCCCACACATTTTACCCATGCTAATTCATACCTAGGTCAGTGTGACTGTGGTAATGGTGCTATCCACATTTATGGCTTTTACTTTGGCCAAATAACTTTCTTCTAGTTTCTACCTAGTTATAGTCAAGAAAAATGGACTACTTTCTTGAGGAATGTAAAATAGGATATCATTAAAGGAGGCTAACTTATTTTAATATTTTTA
>NW_004624736.1:31716076-31727149 GCF_000247695.1 Heterocephalus glaber | reverse complement strand
TATATATATATATATATATATATATGTATGACTTAGCAATTTTCCCTCTAGGAATGTGTCCCCTAGAGCTAGTGATCCTGTCCTTAACTAGGCTTGGATGTCAAGAAGTTCGTCACAGCAAAAAGTGGAAAACAATTTAAATGTTTAGTTATAAGTACAGTACTCAGTTAAGTAAGCCATCTGCACATGCATTAAAAATTATGTGTGGGAATATATTTGGCCACCTGGTGGATACACTTAAAGCTTAACAACAAGTTTCTTTGATAGTATATAGAATCTGATGCTATTTTTGTTAAATATGGATATGTAGATATATGTACAGAAAAAACCTTGAAGTAATATGTGCTAAAAATTTTTAAAGTCACTATCTGACTAGAAGAAGAATAAGTGATTTACAGTCTTATATTTCTGTTTACCTAGATTTTTAAAGTTTTCTGTGGTCAGCAAGTATTTTTTATTTAATAAAATAAGGCTGTCTTTTAAAAGAAGATATGTTATAAAAGAAAAATTATGGGGCCGGGGATTTAACTCAGTGGCTTTGCTGCCTGCTACACAAGCGCAAGGACCCGAGTTTGATCCCCGGTACCAAAAAATAAAAAAATAAACAAACAAACAAATAAAAGAAAAATTATTATAGATCAAAAAACAGAGCTGGGCATGGTGGTACATGCCTGTAATCCCAGAACTTGGGAGGCTGAGGCAGTAATATTGCTGCGAGTTGGAAGCCAACCTGGACTACGTAGTGAGTTGGGTTTTTTTTGGTAGCGGGGATCAAACTCAACTTTGCGGTTGCAAGGCAGGCACTGGAACCACTGAGCTAAATCCCCGGCCTGCTACATAGTGAGTTTAAGGCCAACCTGAACTATATAGCAAGACCCTGTCTCAAAAATAAATAAATAAAAAGGGAATCAATACTCTTTTCTTTTTTAAACATGTCCATTCTGGAATACTTCAAAGGAAATATCAATTTCCCCTAAGGTTCAGTTCCAGTTCAGTTGATATGAACAACATAATTGTGTGGGAGTTCAATGTACTGTTCTTGCAGCTTTCCATTAAAAAAAAAAGTTTATGTATATAGCCTACATTTATGATCACACACACACAAACACACACTGTCAACCTCCACACAGATCCTATGAAATGCAAAGCACCTCTAAGATCCATAACTTCTTACACAGCTTGTGTAACTTCTACCTAAAATTTCTTGAAATATCCCAGTTAGAACCACTTGTTCTTTTGGGCATTTGGAGTGCCTTGTCTTCCTTCACTACAGGTTTTTGAAATGGATAATTGCGCAAATGTTGACTTCCCAAGTACTCACCTTGTACCTCAGCTGGCTCGTGTACTGGCAAGTGTACATGCCCTTATTTGAAACAGTGCAGCAGTACTAACCAACTGAACAGGTTGTTCAGTTGCCTGACTATGATAAGAAGTTTGCTTGTAGGTAGTGGAAGTGGCAATAAATTTGCTGTCAACCATCTTGAACTTCCTTATGGTTTCTGTTATGCATGAATTTGTCATTTTAGCCCTTTTCCCCTAAATTTCCTCCCATTGTCATTCCATATTATATATATACTATTCAACAATTAATTTAAAGCCATTACCACATGTAAATCATGGCCCAGGTCCTGTAGAAGGAGCAGTAAGGTGTAATGCATGATCTCAAGGAGCTCACAGTTGAAGAAGCAGGCATGTTCAGAGTGTTTTAAGAGGAATAACGTTAGGGTTTTCCTGTAGCATTGACCTCATTCTTGACCTCACTTCTCTTGTGTGTAAATGTTAATTGGTGCTGATATTGACAGTTTTCTTGACAAAGAAGGAAAGGTGTCTGCCTGCATATCTGTTCCTCTCTTTGCCATTAGAATTGCCTGATTTAGCAAATAAACACACAGAGAACTCATGGAATATTTGAGACATACCTGCACTACAAAAAAAAAAATCATTCATCATTTATCCAACTTTCAAATTCAGCGCTTCTGGTGATCTCTCTGAGCAAAGTTCAAAAATGACACTCCCTGGGGCCAGGGATTTAACTCAGTGGTTTCGCCACCTGCTGTGCAAGCGCAGGGACCCAAGTTCGATCCCCGGTACCAAAAAAAAACAAAAATGACACTCCCTCTGCAGGAAGCCTTTCCTCAGATATCTTTCCATCTCCTGCAAAGCTGCATTCTATTTCATTTCTCTATGGGGGCTTTACCTATGCACCTATCCTAACAACAATGTGTACTCCAGAAAGGGCACATAGACATGCAGATATCCTCACCTATGCTTGCTAATTTGTTCAGTTAGAAGCATTATCAGATGATTAATCACTTGGTTGCGCCTGTGTTTTGTAAAAGCCCTGTTAACTGAACATATCTCAAAATACAATCAGAAAACTGAAAAGAATGACAGTGTAAGGAAACATTATCTCTAAGTATGTCTGTCATGTCTACCCAGTCTGTCATAAAAAGGATATATATTGGTATACTAGCTTTGTTTCTGCTATTTGCTCTTATTTCACTCGCCTGCCTGGGGGTAGTTTGTATGTAGTCTGGCTATCCTTAGAGGGAAAGCTCATTAGCATAAGCTGCCCACATAGGACTGTGAAGTCCATATGAATATAAGGCTAAGAGTAAAGGCAAGATGCAGTTTGTTTGGCAAAATGGAGAAATGAGGCATTTCAGTCTAGATGAGATAACTTTGATTCAGCTCAGGAACCTGGCATCTGCTGTTAAGATTTATTGCTTCCCGTGAAAATATAGGTGAGGAGTGAGACTAACATGTTGATCATCCTTGTTACTCAGTACCTGTGCATGAGTCATTGTGAGATCAGCGGTGACTGAGCACGGGAGAGCCCACGGATGGGGAGCTTGTGTTCAGACGAGGCAGTACTTCCCACAAGGCATGAAGTCAGTGGTCACCACAAAATCATATATAGCTGTTTAGCCTGGATCAATCCTGCAAATCCTGTCAACTATTGTCACTGCCTTCCCTTTGGGGCCAGCTTCTCACATGGTCCTCTCATCCCTTTCTTGGTTGTACTCTTAATGTCATACCTGATGGAGAGGTTCATGATGACTATACAAGCAATACATGCATACATCCCTGGTGAAAATTCAAGCTGTTTAGCAGCTCAGGCTCATGTCGTGCTCCTCTCCTTCCTGGCTGTGGCTGCAGTTACCAGTGTAGTATGTGGCTTTGTTTATGTCTATGTCTTTTCCTACTAAGTTCCATGAAGGCAGGTGCAGCAGCTGGTTTATTTGTTGCTCCCTCCAAAATGCCCAGCAGGACCTACAGAGGTTGGGTGTCCAGTATCTCTCTTGTGGGTGGGAATGGGAGAATCATATATGTATTTTTTCTTTTTGGTACCGGGGATATAACTCAGGACCTTTCACTTGCAAGGCAGGCTTGGTGCTACTGAGCTAAATCCCCAGCCCTCATATATGTATTTTAAATTGAAACACAATTATAAAAATTATAATATGCTTTGAAGATTAATCCTGTAAGTATATCTCTGTGACTATATATATATATATATATATATATATATATATATATATTTAAAATCTACACTAAAAGTCCTTTATAGAGATGAGGCCCAGCAAACATGGCCTACAAGACTTGGTCTATGATAGATCCAGATACTTAGGGTAGCACCTGGTACATAATAGGTGCTCAGTTATTATTTATTGGATGACTGAATGAAAATAATGAAGTCATGTCTTGAGGACAGAGAGGTTAGTGCTTGGTTTAGTTCTTTTTGTGTAGAGATATAGGGGGAATGCAGTCAGGTGTTGGGGCAGTTGGAGGAGTTCAAAGAATGACAGATGGCAACTCCAGTGTCCCTTTAATAGCCTCTCCTACTCCTGAGGCTTCCTAAGGCCGGTTCAGTCATGGACATTTTTGTAGTTCTACTCTAATGATATCATACAGTTTTGTGTTTGGTTGATTCATGTATCTTCCCCTCCAGCCTGGAAAGGTAACTTACTTGATTCTGTTTCCAGGGCAGCTCTTACATAAAGGCATGAAATGTTCATTGAATTAGAAACTGCTGTGTGATTTCTTGTGGTTCTAAAATCTTCCTGGATATTAACCTGTGTGGAGAAACTGCTGAGAGGTTTTAAGACCCCTCATATCACAACTTCTTTGGACTAGATGTTTCCAATGGCTGTTATTTTATCATGTTACCATTAAGGAGGCTTTGGACAAACTAATACCCCATTCTCTTTAATAGCCCACCTGAAGACCATGCACAGTGCAGCTTCCCCTATAGGAATAATTTGAACTGTTGGAAAATGATCCCTGATTAAAGATATTTACTATGATGAATAAGTATTTAAATACATAAATATACATCATTAGTAAAACCTACTCTCTAGTTTGGAATTTTCAGTATAGCTTCCATCCATATCCTCATTTAACCACATGCTTTACCATGGGCTTCTCTAGGTCCTTTTGAACCCTAATGGGGTTTTCAATTCTGGGCTGGTAGTAGGAGTTTCAGATGGTGGCAGATGCGAGATGTCACCTACCAGAATAATCCTTCCTCTTATCCACTGAGTAGATGTGGATTTCTTCCCAGACCACATCCAAGAGTGCCTGCAATTGGGAAAAAATGCCCCAGATGGAGTGGGTGGTGGACAGAAATGTATCTCGTCTTGGATAGATATTGAAGAAGTTGGTGGTGCCAAGATGAGCATGGGGGAGAAGTGTCCTCTCTGAATTACTGTCAGCTCGCAAGAGGTCATCATGGTTCTTGACATTTATGAAGACATTTATTAAGTAGGCTTTCCTTAAACTGGCAGAAGACTTGCATGCTGCACATTGTAGAACTTCTTTAGTATCTGAGCAATCTCTGGCATTGAGAATGTTGTCTGGGAATAATCTAGACCTAGGAGGGGTGGGAAGGGGTCTCTCTTCTTGGCAACAGCTCTGTTCCAAGGTACCCTGTGAAGTCCAGATACTAAATCTGAGAATAAGAGTTTGGAGGGCATTTAGACATAAATGATTGAGGTCAGAGGGGTAAAGTAACTTGCTTATGGTCACATTGCTTACTGGGGACAAAGTTAGACTGAGATCCAGGTCACCTTGATGCTTCAAGTGGAGAACTTCCTTCCGCCACCTCCACCCAGAGGAGCAGCCCTCTTTGCTAAAAGAACAGGGCTTGTGGAAGCTCTAGGTCATTCCTGCTTGGGGGCCCCACAGGGAAGCCATAACTCAAGCTCTTTCTCATATTTCTCAAGGGCTTCTCAACTCTAGGAAGGAGGGACCTTGAGTTAAGACTGCACCCCTAATATTTCTACAAATTTATTTATATAGAATTATACAAATAAGGATTCCATTTTTCCCAGACTCCTAAGTCAGATCAGATCTAAAGTCATTGCTCTAGAGAAATGGCTTAGAATGGGTTTCATGAGAGATGTTAGGCTTTCTCCCATATCTGAAATTAATTTATTTATGTGCTCATTTACTTATTTTTGTTCTGTACTGTATTTAATAGTATCATTCACCAAATGCATCAAATTGTGCTTATAGTTGTATCATTGCACATACTCTGTGTTGAGTGGGTAGCATATATTCAATAAATATTTAGTGAATGAATGGATACATTTCAATATTTTAACTTTTGAGTATATCTTAATTTTAATTGGATTCCCTATCAGTTCAACAATTCTATGTTTTTATTTTTAATTAATTAATTAATTTTTTTGGTACTGGGGAGCAAACTAATTCTGTTTTTTTAAAACTGTGTAACTTAGAGCAAACTTTCTGCACCCCATGTGTAAATAGGGATAACATAGAGTACCTACCCCAAAACTTATTTGTGGAGATCTAAATGCTGGCAAGAGAGCTTGGTACATAATCAATGGTCAGGAAATGATAGCTGTTATTATCATTGCCATATTCCTTATTATCAGTTGTCTGCAGTTTTGGACACAATGTTGAATTCCAGGAATAGAAGACCAGACAAGACAGATGTAGTCCCTTGAAGAGGTTCCTGGCAGCAGTGGTATTTTGAGCTGAGTCTTAAAAGGCAAGAGCTGATCAGTTTGCATTAGGACAGTGCTGGTAGGGATGGAAAAGAAGGAATTATTTGGGAGGTAAGATTGGTGAGTGTTGGGAGATTTAGAATGGAAGTAGGGTGAGAAAGAAGGCAAGGAAAAAGTAGGGAGAAGCCCAGTTTTCTATCTGGGTGTATGGTTGTGTCACTCACCAAGAGATTGCACATGACAGAGGGAACAGGCCTCGGGAAGCACCTGGTAAGCGCTGTTATAGACATATTCCTTTGAGTGTCCATTGGATAGCCAAGTGGAAATGTGTGTCAGGCAGTTGGATATGTGGGTCTAGACTAGACTAGGACAAGAGCCTAATACAGATAGAAGTTTTGAAAGAATCCACAAAAGTTGTAGTTGATAAATTAGGCCAGGAAAATCAGCGGATCTGTAGGGAGAATATAGAAGGAATGAAAAGAAGTGGGCCAATGCCAGAACCTTAAGAATCTGCTATGTTTAAAGAGAGGGATAGAAGAGAAACCTGAAGAGGATGGTCCCAGGAGTGTGAGGAGAGTGGAGAGGGAGTATTTCAGCTGCTTTATTTGGCTCTGCCTCTTTGCCCAGATGACTGCAGATTTCCTTCAACACACACTTTATAGCAGCCATTCCCAATGAAGCTCTCTTTGCCATTGTTGATCTATGCCTGACACCATCTTATAGGTGAGATACTTGAAGTTCAGAAAGTGGAATTAGTTCATTGTAGTCTAATTTCAAATTCTTTGAGGTATGCCAACATATGCTTTTCATGAAGCATATCTTATTGTCAGACATGTCTTTGAACCTTTGGCAGATGCCAACTGGATTGAAAGTTGATTTCGTTGTTTCACCTGTGCCACTTGGGGCTATAGGAGTTGGAGGATGTTACTAATTATCTAGGGTTGGAATAAACCACCACAAAATGTGTAGATTAAAACAAATCGAAATTTATTCTCTCCTATTTCTGGAGTCTAGAAGTCCAAAATCCAAGTATGACCAGGGGCATTCCCCTCCCAAAGCTCTAGAACAAAATTCTTCTCTGCTCCTTCCAGCTTCTGGCAATGGCTGACAACCCTTAGTTTTTAGCATCATCTCTGTTCCTATAGCTGCATGACATTCATGTATCTGTGTGTTCTTTACCATGTTTTTTCATGTGGCCTGCTTTTAAGGACACTATTCACTGAATTTAGTGCCCACCTGAATCTGGTGTGGTCTATGACCTCATTCGAACATCATTAAAGGTCTGGAAAGACCTTTTCCAAATAAGGTCACATTATAGGTACTGGGAGTTAGGACTTAAACATTTCTTTTGGAATGACACAGTTCAGTCCATGACAGGGAATATGGTTCAGGGAGCCCTAATGGGAATCAAATCTTCAACACAATGGAAAGAGTGGTTTAGAGGCAGACAATGAACTAGTCTGGACTTAAGCATAGGACTTTGTTAGAGAGAAATGTGTTATATAAGGAGCTAACATTAAAGTTAGTTTCTTAAATCTGGCAACATGATCAGCTGGACATTGTCTTTAAGTATTCTTTTTGTAATAATTTGCATAGTTATTAATAACAATAAAAGATACTTTTTATTTAGCAATTACTCAAGACCAGTCTTTTACATGTATTTAAAAAATTCTTACAGCCACTATACAATGTAGATATTATTGTCCTTAATTTAAGGAGGAGGAAATGAAAGCTTAGAAAAATTAAGGAAATTACCCAAAGGTCAAGGGGATGGAAATCCACAGAACTAGGATTCAAAACCCGAGTCTGTATAAGACTACATTATCTTTTTACAAGAACTGAAGTGATAAAGCATTTCTTGTAAAATCCACTGTGTATATCTATGCATTAATACTTTATTTCATTCCTATAAAGCTTCAAACCCGCTTATAGAAATACATAAAGGAAATAAAAAGTAATTAAAGAACTTAGAATCAAAGGAAAAAGAGAGAAAACAAGATGAAGTACAATTAGAACCTAAGAATTCATTTTGTAATATCCTGTGTCATTATTTCAGAGAGTTGGAAATTTGTCCCTGAGCTTTCCACAAGTAAAGAGAAAATATAATGTTAAAATTTTCACAGTGGCCAAAGGATTTTTTAAAAAAGCAACAAGGCTACATTTTCAGTATAAACTAAGCTTTTCTTGGTACTCAGTTCTGGGTAGAATTTCTCCTACAGGATTTTAAAAGGAGAGTACGGAGGGGTGTCCTGGGCGAAGACCCGGGTGACTTCTTTACTCCAGTAACCACCAGTGCATGGATTTCGGGGTTGATTCTTGGTACTTCCCTCCATGTAGGCTGATGTCTCCTCATCGTTGTGTGGCTCCTAGGCCAGGCACTCTGCAGGGACTCAGTGGTTTTCCTCATGTTGAGCTACAAAGAGGAGTTTAGCAGTTCAGCTGGATTGGGGTAACATTTCTCCATCATCGTCCGAAGTAGGGAAAAGTGTGGTCACACATGTTGGCATTCTCAGTGGCAGTCAGTGTGGAAAGCCTGCCCTGACATTTCCAGAGCCCTTGCCCAGATCCAGTACTGGGTTTCCTTTTTTTTTTCGTATGCAGGGGAACTTTTGGGAAAACAGTTTGTAGGCCCTGTTCTCCTCCATTTAGTTAGAACTGGGAAAGCAAGCTATCTCTTCAGACTGTTCCAGTGCCATAAACAACATGCAGTGCATTCTGGGCTTCCACGTAGCTGTAACATTGATTTACAGTGTGCTACTCTCCAACGGAAGGAGGCAGCCTGTGGTTTTATGCTACATTGAGGTGACTTTCCCCCCGAAAGAGTGTCTTCATAAGTTGGATGGCTTAAAACTCAAAGCCAGGGCCAGGGATTTAGCTCAGTGGTTTCGCTGCCTGTTGTGCAAGTGCAAGGACCCGAGTTCGATCCCCGGTACCAAAAAACTCAAAGCCAGGTTGGCCTATGTTTTCAAATATTATAATTAATTATTGACACAGCCTCTTGGGATCATTGATTTTTATATACTTGAGTATTATTCCTGTAACAGTAAATTCCGTGTGAAAAGGGCCATGTGAATGGCCCCAGAACCACAGCTTTATATTCCTAGGAGAGATGCAGTTAAGAGAGTAGAACTTGAGATGGTCTAGACACATCCCGCCAGGACAGGGCAGTAACACTCATTAACAAATATGGTAATATAGTTTCTTGCGATGGTCCCTGTTACTAGGTCAGCAATGCTGAAAGAGTATACTCCATGTCCCTTTCATCCACCCATCTGTCCATCTCTAAGGACATGATGCCTGCTACAAGGTGAAAAAATGGGGGTAGTTATCATAGAATGTCAAGGATTTCATACAATAAAATTAAAACTACAGGGTTTTGTAAGTGCTCTGAAGGAAATAAACAGGACAAGAGAGTAATTGGTTAGGTAACAGGTTTACTGATACCTGAAGGATGAAAAAGAGTCAGCCATGTGAAGAAGTCAGCCATGGAAGGAGACTATTTTGTGAAAAGAGGACAACAAGTTCAGAGGTGCTGGTGGAAAAGAGCTTGGGATATTTAAACACCAGGAGATAACTTGGGTTGGAGGGAAGGGAATGGAGAGTCTGTTACAAGGATAGTTGAGATTGGGTAGGGCAAGGTGGGCCATGATGGAGTTCTAATTTTTATCCTAAGATCAATGAAAACACATGAAAAAATTTTAAACAAGACAGTGGAGTGATGTGACATGTGCTTTAAAGAAATCACTTTGGGGGCTTAGTTGGAGGACAGTTTTGAGAAGGGGCAAGGATAGAAACAAAGAGGGCAGATATTTCAGCAGGCAGGTGAGAATTGTGGTGAACTAAACAAAGGTGAGAGCAGTGGAGGTAAGACTGATGATTTAAGACATGCTTTTAGTAATAAACTTAGGATATATGGGGTCCAGGTTAACACCTGTGATCGTCAAACATGGTTTTCCAGAAGTGCCATTTGATCATAAGGTTTTTACTAAATTAACATAATTTTTGATAGCCAGTAAGCGATCACATTTGACATTAAATCTTTAGCTAGATGGCACTAAACTAGGTTAGGTCTCTTATACTTTAGATAATAATATTAATAGTTTACTTAACTGGTCTGAGGTTGGGGTTGGGGCTTGAATTTTTCCAGGCTTGGCTTCAGGGTTAAATTTCTCAGTGTCTGCTGATAGTTAGTTCCTACATGCATACAGAATAAGCACATATCCCTGTACATCCTAATATTAAAATAAAATAATGTATTTCATGGTCTACTTCGATCATAGAGAGTGATCTATAGTCAAATTATAATAGCATATAAATACACAATATAATCATCACTTAAATAAATTTCTTAAGAAAGTGATCCTAATCTGTTATTTATTAAATATAGATGAGAGTCTGTAGCTGACAGTGTCATTTCTCTTCTATTTGATTTTTTTAAAAAGTCAGAAATATCTTAATTCTCAGAAACATCTGTCTGTACTAGCACTCTGATTCAAACTATGCTCCTATGAAACATAGGCATTTAATAGTGTGGAACAAGGTGGTCTTGTCACTGAAGTCAAGCAATGCCAGCTTTTCTTGGGTCACAGGAAAATTAAATACATAAAATGAAGTTTCTATATTTTAAAAGAACTTTTAATATTTTTCTTACACTTTTGACATCTCTGATGGCTTACCTAGAGTATAATCTAGTCTACAATGATTATTTTATTTATTTTTTCCTCCGTTAAGTTAATTGGTACATTTTATGTATAAAATACATTTACATACATCATTGGGCTCTTGTACCATTACATGAGTATCTTGGTTCTTATTTTTTTTCCCCTTCCCCTGCCCTCCCTTCACCTCCTCCACCCTTCCCTATTTGCAAAGATTTGTTTCCATTTTTTTCCTTTTCTCCTATTTTTTCCCTTCTTTCCTTTCCCTACCTCTCCCACTTCCCGTGCTCCTTTAGACCTTTACTTCCTATTACACAATATCAATTATACATTTTTAAAATTAAAATATCAAGACATTACCACAGATTTTACAGAATTTAAAAGGATATAGAAAGCATATTTCAAAAATCTGTTTTGAAATAAATTTGACAACTTCTAAGAAG
>NW_004624736.1:31649640-31698085 GCF_000247695.1 Heterocephalus glaber | reverse complement strand
AAAAAAAAAAAAAAAAACAAAACTCTTCTTCAGTCCTTCTCTTAATTACTATTACTTTCTTCCTCTTTGAGCAATCTCATAATTCTTCAAACATGTAGGACAAATACTTTAAATATTTTATTGAATGGAAATGTATATGTAGGAGAGAAGTGTTTACACTTCCTTTGCTAAACTATAGTGCCCTTAAGACAGACTTAGTCATCTTTAGAACCTCGCTTGACACATTCTAAGTACTAGTTTTCTAATGTGCAGTAAAGGGATTGGGCCAAATGGTGTTAAAACAATGCTATGGAATTCTTTGACTGGACAGAGACCTTGAACAAGGGGACCCAGGTATGTAGAGACCTAGCCAAGGTGACGCTTCGCAAATGCAGCATGGCAGCAGTGGAGGGCAGGGGCTGTCAATGAAGTGGAAGTTAGGGACATTGCCATTCCACACTGTCAGTCAGAAGAGACACAGTTCCTCTTTTGAGCTTTAATTAATTGATGTCTCATTACACTACCTTAAACAATTGATACAGTAATCACTGTTTGCTATAATAAATTTTTAAAATGGTATATTATTCTTTCCCCTGTCTCTACCAGTTTTCAATAATCCTTTTGCTGTGATTATTTTAAGTAAATGAAAAGTGACTATATTAAGAAATCAAAAACTAATTGATTTTCCATTTTTTATGTGTATCAAGAATAAACAGATTATCACATCTCCTGACATTGAACTAGAAGTGACCAGGGAAGCTGATTAGTCCCATTATCAGAAGCATACATCCATCTACTTATCATCCATTATCATACATCCATCTACTTATCCATCCACTCTCCCACTCATAAACATGTTTATTAAAGGTTCCAAGGTGCCAGGCATTGTGGTACATTCTGTTCATACAAAGGACAGCAAGTGCAGTCCCTGCAGTAGTGGGGTCACTTCCTGGTGGGAAAGATGACCAGACAGTTGGCTTCAGTTGTGTCCAGAGTTATGACAAGGGAAGTGGAGAGAGAAGCTAGCTGGGCAATACTTGGGATGCAGAGACAGCTTCTCAGAATCTGGTCTTATCTCACAATTGAAGGATGAGTAGGAGGGAGCCACAGCCAGCGTCCGAAATGGCAAGAAGAGAACAGTACGCAAGGCAGTCAGAGGTGTACAGCATACCCAAGGCCCAGTGATCAAGCATGGGGCCTAGGAAGTATATCTAATGAGCTGTAAGTTCAGAGAACGAAGAAGCAGGGTCAAGTTCAGGGGGCATCCTTAGGCTACAGTCAGATGCTTTAAGCATGTTATGAAGGCAGTGGATAGCCCCCAGGGCCCTGAGCATGGGGTTTTGATTAGATTTGTGTTTTAGAAAAATTACTCTGTCTACTTTCTGTGGAAGATTGATGTCATCATTCCTAAACAATATTTGAAAGAAATTTGTGTCTGATCCTGTCCTTTTTCCTTCTAGTACATTTCAGTGAATGTGATTTCATAACCTTCACTGTCAGTCTCATCTGCCACACCTTAAAGGAAGAAGAGTAACTTGGAGAATCCCATTATATCATTCTTATTTCTGATGTAATTATGAAATATTTCAAGTAAACAAAACCAGATAGAAAATAATATGGCATACATCTAAACACCTAAATACGTACCACCCAGATCTAGCAGATGTAAATAGTTTGCTATAAAAGATTTAGGTTGGTCCTTTTACATTACTGGTACCTTCATTTTTTTTAACTGATTTCCTCTCCAGAGTTAACAACTATGTTGTAGTTAGTAAACATTGAAAAAAAGTATAAATGGATATATCCATAAACAATGTAAGGTCAAATTTGATAGTTGCTTTCCTTTTTAGCTTTCATGTCTGCTTTAGCGACATATCTGTATTGATAATGGAGAAGATCTAGTTTGTGCATTCTTCTATATAAGGACATTAGTGCCTTGCTTGGCAAAAATAGATTCTTTTCTTACCTGGCATGATGTTTTCCCTTCCAGCTGGGAAAATTTATGCTTCTACAGGGAAGTCCAGGTCTTTCTGCCTCTTCCATAAGCTGCATTCTATATCATAAACATAGTCTTTCTGTCTTATTATGGTAAGAGAAATGAGCTTAGTGTGTTTTTGGAAAATTCCAAGGCAAGTGTGGCTTTATTTTCAAGATGTGGGAATTAACCTCACCAGACTTGTTTTTTACTTAAATCCATTTTGCTGCTTTTTAGAGTGAGAGCCCAGAATCAGCAGCTGCTGGATGTAGGTCTAAGGTCACACAGAAGCCTTTGCAGAGACACCTGCTGCTTTCAGAACTGCTGGGGAGTGACGACAGAGTGCCACACACAAAAGGCTTCTGTTGGATTTCTGTGCATAGCTAAGAAAGCTTAATGGCAAAGGAAGAAAACCACATGACAAAGAGGAGACAGGCTAGGAGAAGTAGAAGGGAATACAGTTGACAAAAGACTGTGCTAAGGAAAAAAAGATAAGTGTGAGCATGAAACAACAGAGAAGAGCTGGACAGTAAGTCCAGAATGGCCAGAAAGAAACCCTGGAAGTAATATCCCATACTAAGGGGTAATCATAATTATGTAAAACCCCTACCAGAGATTGTCGTTTGAAATATCACATGTGCCCCTTTTATTCTGCACAGGTTACCAGTCCATCCGCAGTAAGTAGGAACACTAATGAGCCCCCATTCTAGAATGGTTATAACTATCACAGTTCTAGCAAGAGGAAAGTAGGCATAGATAGCCTTGAAATATGCCCATCATGTAGGCCACACTTTGCCTCTTTGGTACTGACTGCGATGCTATGATGTTCTACAGGGTGGGCAAAGATATTTGTATGACTAAGTCAATGTGCTGTAAGCACACTAACTGGGTCTGTGTAGGAAATTGTTTGCAGTGTACCATATCTGCTAAGCTGAACACTGAACTGAATTTGGTGACAGCTTCTGAGTCACACTGCTGTTGCTATCACTATAGCAGCTGCCACACTGTTAGAACTAAATGTAGTCAGTATCTCTATTATGTTTGTTGCTCATCCTCTGCCTCTCAAAGGTGAAACATAACAGGAAACCAGTGGGTAAAGGAGACTGGGAAAAAAGTTGTTTTCAGACTTCCAGCCTAAGGCAATATAGAGCAGAAGATAGTAAGTAGGCCTGTGTGAGGCTGAGATAGTGGATGCACAGTCATCATGGATGGTCCTTGATAAATTTGAAGCAGTTTGCATACTGACAGACCTAGCACTGACCTGGCTGTTCACTTTGTGCAATATGTTATTTTTCTCAGAAATCTGATTTTCAAAGTAAAGATTATCAGGGGCCAGGGATTTAGCTCAGTGGCACCGTGCCTGCCTCAAAAGTGCAAGGTCATGAGTTCTATCCCTGGTACCAAAAAAAAAAAAAAAAGCAAAATAAAGATTATCAGGCAGTCAGCCATGAAAACTGAAGGAAGAGGCCATGAGCGAACGCCACTTATAAGAATGCAGAAACCTTGATATTTTAGCAGAATCAATTAAGCAGAGAAAAGTTGCATGAGAAACTATGAGAAAGATACACATGAAGAATCTGTCAAAATAACTGAGTTGTTTTGCTGCCAGATACAAAAGGTTTTTTTGGGTTTTTTTTTTTGGTACTGGGGATTGAACTCAGGACTTTGTGCTTGCAAGGCAAGCGCCGGAACCACTGAGCTAAATCCCCGGCCCATGCCAGGTACAAAAATGATGATCTATAGACTCTTGTTTCTGAGGGGTAGTGTTATGCCAGTCCCAACATAGCAGTTGAGCGTGGAAAGCTACTACATTGCTGGTAAGGAAACAATGAGCCCAAATATGTTGATTCAGTTCATAACTCAGAGTCCAGCGGCAGCATGAACATCATGCTCCCATCCATCCTCCCTTGACCCTCAAGTCTCATGGTGGTTGGTGTGGTTGTGGGAGTAAATTCTGTGACCTAGGGTATGTTTCATAGCTGACCTTAGGAAAACCGGAATTTTGTAAGGGGAGCTGCCCGTTCTCCCCTCCAGAGGCAGTGGCATTATCTTTATTACCCTGCAATGTAAACACTCTTTGGCCAGAGGTTGTTCTCTCTCTTCCCTGTGCTGATCAGCAGATATGCCCTCTGATATGCAGAGGAGTGCTACCTGTAGCTTCCTCTGTTTGCTTTGCAAATATCCCCGAAAAGATAGTCCAGAATAAGACTTCTGGAAACATCATTAAGAATTGTCTCCCAGCACTGTGAACTCTTATGGTGCCTTGGGTCCCCTTCCAGCCTACATAAAACAGTTTATCTCCCATTTATGTTAATGTAAAACATGTTTTTGTGTGTGTTATTACACCTTTAAAATACCAATGTTTCTGTTATTTACACTAACCTGGGAGAAGGGAAGATTTTTTTTTTCTGATACTGAGGATTGAACTCAGGACCTTATGCTTGCAGGCAGGTGCAGTGCCACTGAGCTAAATCCCTGTCCCCTTACATTAACCTGGGTAGGTTTCTACTTCTCACTTCTAGAAGACCAGACTGATATAAAGCTGGAAAATTAGATTGTAGTCTGAAAGTTGAATTTATAAAAGTTTTAATCAAATGTGAAACTCTGGCACTTGGATGCCATATAATTAGCTACAGTTATAACAAGTTCGGTTATGCTTCTGTTCATATAGGATATAACTGACCAAGAGATGGGGAATTACTTTTATTCATTACTTCTGTACGTTGTTAATTTAGCACTGAATTTGAACTAGAGTCAGAAGGATACGTTTTCTTTCCTATGTTTAGTATTGTTTTGCTTTCTTGTTCCAGATCTGAGAGAGAGAGAGAGAGAGAGAGAGAGAGAGAGAGAGAGGGAGAGAGAGGGAGAGAGAGAAAGAAGCAGGGTCTTGCTTTGTAATTCAGGCTGACTAGAATTCACTATGTAGCCCCATGACCTTGAACTTGCAGCAATCTTCCTGCCTCAGGCTCCTGAGTGCTGGGATTACAGGTGGCATCACCAATGCCTAACTCCAGATCTTCTTTTAAAAGTCTTGACCTACTTAATTAAATGAAACTTTGGTGCTTAGGATAGTTTGCCTCACAGATTTATACACAGCAATAAATATAAACACCATTAGAACCTGCTAAAATCTTCTCTCTCTCTCTCATATATATATATATATATATATATATATAGTGCTCACTTCAGCAGCACATATACTAAAATTAGATATAGATAGCATATATAGATCTATATCTATATCCTTGTGTTCAATTTCCAGCACCACAAAATAGTTTGAGAGTATATGTCTACATATATAAAAATTATATATATCTTCCAGGGTTATGCTGCTTTTTAGAGGACTGTCAGATTGTCAAGTTAAAACCTTGGCCACAGCTATTTGTCACAGGGTGTTTTTTTTTTAACTGCCTGATTAGTATTAAGAGTGGTAGTTAAGAACTTCTACAGATAGTCATGGCATACTTTTTAGGACCTAATAAAGAATCCAAAAGAATAAAAAGGATCTGAATAAAAAAGGACCTGAAAGGTTTAGAGTGATGTGAAGGGAATATGTAGAAACTGTGAAGCTCTGCAGTGTTTGAAGTGGTAACAGAAGTCAGTGTGCCCATCCCAGGGCTTCTCACCCGCCAGCCTCCTCCCCTGGAAGCTCTCTCTGCTCTTCACCTTACTTCTTCTCCATAGAGCTACCCTAAATCCCTCTTTCTGAGCAGCTGTCCTCTTCAAGGTGCCTCTCCAGGCCTTGTCTTCTTATCCTCTTTCATAGCCCTTGTTCTTTTCATTCTTAGTGCACAGCACAGTTTGTAGTGGGGTGTGTGTGTGTGTGTGTGTGTGTTTAATGGCTTCTCCATTAAGAAAAGAGTTATATTTCTGTTTTTCATCACACCAAACCCAGGCTTCTGCATCAGATACTCAAGAAATATTGATTGAACAAATTATAGATTTTTGACTTTGTTATCATAGGCTAGACTATCAGCTGAGCCAATTTGCACTTACATGGTTAACAAGAGTGTCACTGAGTTTTATACATAGAGGAGTTACATCATCAGATAGTGTCTTCTCTGCCATTTTTTCTATCAAAAAACCAACATATTTTCAGCGCATCCAAATGAAACATCAGAAAGCACGGGGCAGGGGACCCAATTATCTGTAGTTAACATTTTGTAGAGACATATTTTTAAAAAAGAGTGGTTTGCCATAAGGGAGAGAGGAGAAACAATGGATATGAGATCAATTGGAGAAGGTCCATATGAGAGTTGATAGGAAAGTGTGAAGTATGGCAGGAGCCAGGGGTGTACAGAGAAAGGAGCTAACATTGGAGATTCAGAATCAATGGGACTTGGCCAGCAAATTTCCAGGGGCAGTGTTGAAATTTGGGGATGCATGATTGGGAGAAAGATATACCTCTGAATTGAAATATTAATGTTGAAGAGGCCTTGAGATCTAGGGAAGAAACAAGAGTTAGAGGCAGCAGGCGGGGTTTCAGTTCTGGTTAGACAGTAAGTCACTTATCACAGTGAGCCCAGTTCCTTCCTCTCTAGAATGAGTTTGACAATCCCGACCTTGAGGTTGTGATGAAGTATAAAAAAATGTTAAGCAGCATAAACACCAGCAGATACTCAGAAACAGAAGCCATTAATATTAGGAGGAAGAGAGGATTACTGATTTTGTGGCAGAGATCTGTTTGGTTTTGTTCAGCATGGTTTAGAAGCAAGGGTCTATGCTATGGAACCAGATTGCCTTGGTTCAGATCCCAGCTTTGCCACTTTCTAGCTTGCAACCTTGAAAACTTTGGTTAATCTTTCTTAATTTTCTCATCAATAACATGGGAATAAGACTACCTACCTCATAGATTGTTTTAAGGATTAAATGAGTTCATGTTGTAGAGCAATGATGGTGAACTTATGGTACGTGTGCTGCAACAGGCTATTTGTTATCATTGAAAAGCTCTAAAAGATTTGCCATTACTATTAGAGATAAGAGATATAAGTAACTTGCTATGATCCCTATTGTTACAGATATTTATCAATAGATTGGCTAGAGGCTGATGAGACATTTAACTGCAAATGCTGACCTGGAATTTGCATAAGCCATTTGTTTAAAAATAGTGACAAGGCTAATTGTCCTGGGTGGTTCATGTGTTGTCCAGGGTAAAGGTTAGGAATCCCAGTCCTATTAACTGAGGTACAATAGTCACTATCACACTGTGTCCCAGAGTCTCCTTCCAGGTTGGATACCTCAGCCTGGCTCTATGGATCTGGCTCCTTAGCTGGTGCTCTGGTGAACCCATGCCTGAATATACATGCCTACAGAAAAATCCAGAGGATTCATGGGACCTTGAGTTGAGAGAGACAGAGACAGGGCATAGCAGTTGGTGGTGCAGTGATCAAGCCCACAAGGCAGGTGGTGTAGACCTGAAGTTCAGCAGGAACAAGATCTGAAGCAAGGAGAGGGAATTGTCCTAGAACCACCGCACGTAGAGGCCTCGTGGTGTCCTTTTCATGTGGCTAGATTACAGTGACTACAAGTTGGTGCTAGTAACACATATTCTTCAAGTTCTTGATGCTTTTTATTAAGTGTAAAAATAATCTTAAAATAACAGACTCTGAGGTGCCTCTCTGCTTTCCGTTTCCCATGGATCAGTTTTACACAATGAGATATGTTCGTTTCCTTTGGCTCACTATTCCACCTGAGCTTCTGGTATTGTTTTGAAAATATATCCATTAAAACTAGAAAAACTTGGTAAATAGGAGGTTGCTCTGAAAACTCTGGGAGACCTTGTTGGATCAGGGCCTTCTTGCCTAGCCCTAAGCCTTTTTTCTCTCAATTAATGTGAATTTCTGATTGAGGACCCTGAACACTACTTATCACTTCTATTTTCAAACCCTCCTTGGCTCCAGAAAATTTTGATGCCCCTGCATTTTCAGAAGAGAATACCTTATGAAGTGAAGGTAACATTTAGGGTATCCCTGCCTCTCAAAGACTCAGGTAGAAGTTGGCTTGAACCCTGACGCTTAGTCCTATGAGCTCCGTATTGCCTTACCCTGTCCTGGCCTGGGTTTCTCTGTCCTGATCTCGAATGATGTAGCCTCTTCGTTCCCAGTCAGAATCCAACCTGGACTCAAAGCTGTATTCTTTTTCGAATCCTATAAGAAACCCACTGGAGATCAGCATTGTCCTAGGTTTGTAGCTTTGTTAAAGATTTCATGAGACGTTTGGAACATCTCATGGACTAGTGCAGGCATAACCAGCTGTCCGCCATTCCTCCTTGCATTGTTTGTGCTCTGCCAGTGCCCTGTGCCTGCCAGCTACACACAGAACCAGGTCTTTGAGCCTTTCTGGGGCCCTGGGTCCTTTTGTGCCCACACACATATCAAACATAGCAAAGTGCACCCACAACCCCACCTTAAATGAAATTTTTGCCACAAGCTACGAAAATCACGTTTATAGTTTGCCTTTTTAAATCATTTGACTGTAAGTACTTAAAAAGAGAAAATGTAACCTGTCAATTGTTTTCATACATAATGAAATATTTTTGAACAATAGATTTAACAATTGGAGAAGTAAGCATCATAAATTTGCAGACATGCACTTAAATGTTTACAAATTTTCTGGGTTTTCTCTTTCTAAACCATGAAATATTTATGTACACCCTGGAAAAAAAGGTTAAACTGTAGGCACCCATAACTAGCTGTGCTTTCCAGTGGTTAAGGCAGGTCCTTGGGGCCCTGTCTGCAGTCAAGACCTCTAGGAAAAGAGTCCAGGTACTACCTTTGCCAGGAACAGCCCCATCACGCCAGCCTGTTCACAACTTACTTTGTCTCATTCCACATAGTTTTCCAGATTTACAAGTTTACTAAGTTTGCAAACAGCCATGCACAGTTCATTCTCGCAGAGGGTTATCTCACTCATTAGGAGCCTCAAGCCACCTTTAGAAATGCTCCACCTGGGAGTGGATGTGGGCTGAAGCCCAGAGGGTAGGAGAGGCTTCCTAGCAGGGACCTAGTGTGGTCAGCTGTGTGGAGGGAGGGGCCGAGATGCAGCTAGGCCAGGTCGGAAAGGCCTTGGAAGCCTCTCTGAACATTTCAGACCTTACCTCATAGGCCATGGAGAAGAACCAACATTCCAGGAAATGGCTCAAATAACAGACTCAGAGAGTAACCTAGGGAGAATGTCCCTGATTTTTCTTTACCTTTTTCTTCTTTCTCTTCTCTGACTTTTCAGGGATGGAGGGTTCCTTTTAGCATCCTGGTTTTTTTATTTAACAGCTAAACAAATCCAGGTATCTGGTAAGCTCCCGAGGAGCCTTGGTGTAGCAGAACTGAAGGAGCAAACATTCAGACATTATTTTGAGTTCAGAGTGACCACTGGGGCTCCATGTGTTTTATGTTTGGATTATTCTGTGTTTTCCCTGTTCTTTAATGTTAAGTCTCTTCAGCCAAATGATATGGTGGAACAGGGTGGAAATGACAGGGTGCAGATCACAGTGGTGTTTTAGTGTAAGCCATCACTTCCATTCCTGTTGCAAAGGTTTGCAAGATTTTTTTTCCTTTTGTTTTATAATTTTGTTTTTTGCATTTTACCATGGTTTTTGTTTCTTTCCTTTTGTCTCCCTTATTTCATTCGTTAGATTAATTTTTTTCTTCTTCTTCTGTGTGTGTTTGCTTTTTAAAGTGAGTGACCACTGTTTGAAAATTATATTCTCCATAAAACTGACTTTCCATATTTGTTGGAAAGTTGACTTACATGACAGTGGCCTTGTGTTCCCACAGGGCATCCGTCTACGAGACTGCAGACTGAGGGACTCTCTCACCGCTTTACCCGAGTCGACACCGCTTTCGTTACGTCCTGGCCCCGAGGACATCCTTGCCCTTTCCTCGGCACTCTTGCTTTGCTATACTTGGCCGTTTACCCGTTTATGTGACCTGCTCTGCCCCAGTAAGCATTCCAATTTCACTGAAGTACTGAATTGATTTATATTTGTTATAATTATTGATAGGTTTTTTTTTTTTTTGGTACCGGGGATCAAACTCTGGACCTTGCACTTTCAAGGCAGGTGACGGGATGATAGATTTTAATTTATATCTGCTGAAGTTTTTTATGCTTTCTGTCTGACACACCATTGCTGCATTTATTCTCTCCTTTCTTGGCTTCTTACAGATTTGTTGAGTTTATCGTCTCATTTCATTTTTTCTTCTGAATCATCCTAAAAGTTGTATTGTTTTTTATATTATTTTAGTGGTTAACCTTGTAATTTCAGCATGCATCTTTTACATGCTAAATCCTAAAGGGATTAATATCTTTACCTTCCTCTGAACAACACACCTGTGATTCACACCTCCATTTCTTAAACTAGATTTTTGTGTATTTGAGATCTCTGTAGTTTTTAAACCCCACAAAGCATTGTTTCTTTTATTCTCTTAGAGTCAGTGCTTATATCATTTACCTATATATTTACACTTTCTGTCTTATATCAGAATTGTGTATCTTCCTATATCTTGCAATTATTCTTTATAACTCCTTTCATATCTCTTACATCTGTGGTCAATTTCCTTTCGCCTGAAGGACATTTTTTAGAATTTCTTTCACTGCAGGTCTGCTGGTGGCAAATTCACTCAGTTTTATTTGTGTGTTCAAGTCTCATTTGAGTGGTTTTTTTCTCTTTTCCTCTCCTCTACTCCTTTGGAAGTTACACATTGTATTTCTTCTCCCTTATTTACTCCTTCACTTACCCTAAAATTATAATATGTATACTTAGCTTTTTACATTTTTTAAATTAGTCAAAATTACTATTCTTCTATCAAACAGTAACAGGACTTTAGACTATTTTAAGTTGTCTTTCCGTGTTATTGCTATCATTATATCAAGTTTTTCGTAACTCCTCTCCCCATTAATCTGAATAGCTTTTTGAACACTAGAGGTGTTTATAAATTTATTGACATGTTTATTCTTTTCTTTACTCATCGTTGTTTTTTTTTCTCAATTTACTGAAAAATACTAATATTTAATATTTTTTCAGAGGATAGCCTTTTCTTTTTTGCGTATTTTATTTCACCTCCATTTTTGAACTCCAATTTAGTTAGGTTGTAGAATCTTGGCTTGACAATTATGTTCTAATGTCACTTTGAATAATGTTATAATTTTATCCTCTGACTTCTATATGGTTGTTGACAAGTTTGTGGCCAACCTGATTGCCATTATTAGGTTGGTAATTTATCTCTTTCTGGTTGTTTTTATCCCTTTCACTTTGGCTTTGATGTTGTGCAGGTTCGTGTGTGTGTATGTGTATGTTTGTGCATGTGTGTACTCATGTGTTTCTTTTAAATTCTGCTTGGGACTTGTAATTTTCTAATTCAAAAACACGTATTATTTTAATTCTGCTAAATACTCAGCCTTTATAATTTCAGTATTGTCACTTTCACAACCTTCTACACTTTCCTCCTAGAACTCCATTTAAATGTATGTTTTGTTTTCTTAATTTAATCTCTATAATCACTCACATTTTTCTCTTTTTATCTCCCTGCTACAGTCAGTGTCATAATTTTTTTTTTTTGTACCGGGGATCGAACTTGGGACCTTGCCATTACGAGGCAGGCAGCGGCACTGAGCTAAATCCCCAGCCCCTCTTTGCTACAGTCAGAATACTTTCTTCAGACCCATCTTTCATATTTAATTTTTTTTTTAGCTATATCTGCTCTGCAACTTAACATTATAGTTTTCATTTTTCAGAATTCTATTTTCTTTTCAAATCTACCCTTTTTCATAGAAGATGGCTCCTTCATTATTTTCCCCCTTTTTCACTTAAAAAAAATCCTTTGGAACATAGTTTATAGATCCCCATACAGTTTTTCTGTTACCTTCAATTCTTGCAGGTTCTCATTCTTTTGTAGGTATGTACGTGACTTCTCTTTCTGACTGGTTTGGTTCTTTGTTCAGCAAGCATTGTTTATTCTGAGGGAGTCTTGTGAGCTCTGAATTATGAAAATATTTCCGTGGAGCAATGAGTTTGCTTCTACAGAGGTTTCTCTGACTCTGGGAACATTTTTATGGTGATTTATTGGTTTAGCTTTCATGCCCAATCTAAATGTAAATTTGGGCAACACACTTGTACGTGGCACAGACTTAGTATTTTGTTCTTTTCTTTAGATATTTTGTTTTTGCTCTGAGACTGGGACATGATGCAGGTTTAGTTGTCTCTTTCCTGAGCTACTGGGGACAGTGTAGTTCCATGTTGATGGAGGTTTTCAAGCAGTTATGTCACTCCATTTTCTTACCTTGCACAGGCCGGGGGACATATTACCTGTGCTGATCTGGGTATGAAAATCCCAGACTAGGCCCCTAAGCAGCTGTCCCAGATTCACCCCACCTCTTGGTGATTGCCACATTTGCTCTCATGCCTTTCTCACTGGCTTTGAATTCTTTCTTCATTTCTGGCCCATATTAAAAAGAGCAGTTGAGGGCCAGGGATTTAGCTCAGTGGCACCGCACCTGCCTCGCAAGCACAAGGTCCTGAGTTCAATCCCCGGTACTGCAAAAAAAAAAAAACAAAAAAAAAAACCAAACAAAAAAAGAGCAGTTGAGTTTTATAGGTCCAGGAGCTACATTCTCATGATGGGCACACTGCTTTAAATAGATTTGGAACCCAAGGGAGATCTGAGTGAATTCAGTCTGGCATGCATTTCTTTATAAATTAATGCATGCACCCTGTTTATATCACTACCAATCATGTTTCTGCCTTTGCTATATAGATGGCTAGGGCACAACACTAAGCAATATGAAGTCTTTGCCCCTAGATAGTTGACATTCTCAAAAGAAAGACAAGACAAACAATAAATAAAAATCCATTAAAATCAGATGGAGCTATAAAGAAACTTTAGGTAGGATAATGGGAGAGAGAGGGACCAACTGGGATGAGTGTGCTTTATTTAAGATGGCAGAGGACCTTTGATCAGGAGCTTCCATGAAGTGATGAAGAGTCATGTTGATTTCTGGGATGTCACTTTGGACTCCAAGAAGCAGACACTATGACGGGATTTTTCTATGCAAGAAATTTATTAAGGCATTTCCTATGAGTAAGACTAGCAACCAATGGAGAATGAAAATGTAGAGTCTCATTACAATTTCACGTATTAAGAATTTCAAGATTGCTCCAGCAGAGAATTCCACTAAGCACAGAGTCCTTTTGAGTACTCTGCCTGACTGCAGTGGAGAAGGGGGAGGGAGCTAATGAGCCCCCGGAAGGCTCAGCCAATTGTTATGTAAGTCTGAGTCCAAGTGAAGAAGCGAGGGTAGAAATTGTGTGGAAGTATCTAGAGTGCTGAATCATTCTGAGAGTTTGACAAAGCTGTTGGGGAGTCTTTGAAGTGAAGCCACCTGTCAGGTGAGTTTTCACCTCCCAGGAACAGGTTTGCCTAATACCTGCCTTGCTCAAGCAGTAAATACGAATAGGCTGTGGGAAGCATGGCTTTAGCACAAATGCAAAGAAGAATTTCAAACCAAGCAGCTGTGTGAAGTGTGATTGAAATATACAGTGAATGTTTAAATTTTAAAAAATTACTACAGTAAAAGACTCATTGCGATTAATCCCCCTCAAATCACCACCCTCACTAGGAACGCACTTACCGCATCATGCTTGCCACTCTCTGAAGCAGTTCTGGAAGTCTTTGTCCATGAGTGTCTTTAGTTACGCTGTCATGGCTGCCTTGATGTCCTATACAGATTAAAAACATTTATCTTTCATGGTCATTTTGACTATGGAGAAGACCCAGAAATCAGTCACTACTAGATCTGGTGAATAAGGTGGATGAGGACACACTGCAATGTTTTTTACCAGTTAGATAGTACTTGGTGGCAGGAGCACTCACAGTGTTTTTTTTGTTTTTTTTTTAGTACTGGGGATCGAACTCAGGACCTTGTGCTTGCAAGGCAGGCGTGGAACCACTGAGCTAAATCCCCGGCCTTAACAGTATATTTTTTTAATCACAACTTTTAAAGACATTCACAAAAGAAGACTTCCATAACTGCTTCAGAAAGTGGCAAGAACAATGGGATAAGTGTGTTTGAAGTGAAGGAGAATATTTTGAGGGGGATGCATGCAATGTGTCTTTTACTGTGGAGTTTTGATCACATCTTGCAACTCCTTGACAACTGTGTGCCTTATACATTGGATATCCACTGAGACATTCTCATGGCAGCCTCTCCAGGTGAAAGAGTTTCTCTTTTTAGGAGTTTCAAAGGCTCTTTTTATGGGTTGAACTGTGTTCCCTACCAGAAATCTACAGGTTAAAGTTCTAATCACCGTTATCCCTAAATGTGACCTTATTTGGAAAGAGTCCTTATGGGCATATTCATTAGGGAATGTTCATGAAGTAGGCTGGGCCCTTAATCCAGAATGACTGCTGTCTTCATAAAAGGTGAATTTAGACATGTATTTAAACACAAGGCACACACCAGAGAAGATGAAGGTAGAGATGGGACGATGAATCTCCAAGGCAAGGAACAATGAAGATTGCCAGAAAACCTGTAGAAGCAAGAAGAGAGGCCTGGGCCAGATCCTTCCCTGGCATCTTCAGAGGGAGCATGGCCCGGCCAACAATTTGATTTCAGATTTCTGGCCTCCATTTGAGACAACACATTCAGTTTTCCGTAGTCTGTTATGGTAGCTGTAGCAAACTAATACTGCACTAAAGTGGTATTAGACATGGTTTGTTGGAGAAACGTTAAGCGCAGTATGGATGGAGCAGACAAGTGAGGGGAGAGTTGTAGAGGGAAAAGAGGTATCCAGGCACCAGGTCTGCAAATCTTGGCTTTGTGAACCAACATAGGGCATTGATTTTTATTCTGAATGTGATAAATAACCTTTACCAAGTTTGGAGAGGGCATGGTCTGATTTCACACACACACATACACACACACACACAATATCACCCATATACCTTTTTTGTAGTACTAGGGGTTGAATATAGAGAATTCACCCTGAGCTACGTCATCAGTTTTTTTTAATTTTTAAATTTAGTTTTTATTCTGTGTTAGGGTCTCACTAAGTCACTGAATTGTCCAGGTTGGGCTCAGAATTGCAGTCTTCCTGCTTTAGCCTCCCAGAGTATTGAGATTACACTGCTCCTGCCTTCACTTATACCTTGAAAGTATCCTGCTGTGTGGAAGTAGATTTCATGGTAGATTGTAGAGGGAAAATAGTACAAGCAGAGTCACCAGCCAGGTCCATGGGCAGCTATAAAGAAAGAGAGGTTGGTGGCTTGGATGAGAGTAGTTGCTGTGGAGGCGGTGAGAACTGTGGGATGTGCTGGCGATTTAAAACTAAACTATACAGCTGAGCATGATGGCTCGTGTGTGTAATCCCAGCACCCTAGGTAGCTGAGGTTGGAGGATTCCACATTTGAGCCCAGCCAGACAATTTAATGACTTAGAAAGACTCTGTCTCACACTAAAAAAAATTTTAAAAAGGGCTAGCAGTGTAGCTCAGTGCAAAGGTCCTGTGTTCAATCCTAATGCCAAATTAATTAATTAATTAATTAAATGTAAATTGTATAATTTACAGAAGGTTTGGAAGAGCAGTGTGAGGGAGAGAAGAGTCAAGAGTACATATATTACAATTAAGCAACTAATCAACTAGAATTGCTGTTTTCTAAGGTAGGAACACTTGAAAAGTGAAAAAAAGTGAAAAGCTTGTCTGGGGTTTACAGGACTGGAAATGGAGATGTCTGTCATGTTTTACAAGTCGCATGTTGTTTTGCAACTTGCTTTTTCATTCCCTTGGATTTCTTTCCCTATCATACAGATATAGTGACCTGATAGTATTTTGAAAGATGCCTCATATTTCTTGTATGGAGGTACTGCTCTGGAACTAGTTCCCTCTGAATGAGACTTTTGGGTTGTTTCTCTTTTTGTGTATGTGATTGTACATTAATGACGCCTAAGTAGCCATATTATTTATCTGTTGCTGCATAACAAAATACCCACCCTCCCAGCTTAGTAGTCTGTAAACAACATCTATTAATTATCTCAAAGTTACTGTGGGTCAGGAGTCAGAGCACAGCTAAGCTGATCTCTAACAGGATGAAGCAGCAGTCAACCCACAGCTCCACTGGGAAGGACCTGCTTCTGAGCTGTCTCACTGGTTGTTGGTACGATTCAGCTCCTTGTGGGCTGTTGGCCTAAGGGCCTTTGTTCCTCACTGGCCACTAAATGGAAGCCATTTTCAGTTTCTTGCCATGTGGGCATCTTAGTAGGAAAGATCACAACATGGCACCTCCCTTCATCAAAGGAGAAAGCAAGAGAGAGTGAGAGAGTATTTGAGCAAGATGGAAGTCAGTCTTTTATAACCTAATTTCAGAAGAGTTCCTTATCTTCTTTGCTGTATTCTGTTCACTAGAGCTAAGTCATTAGGCCCAGCCTTCACTCAAGAGGAAAGGATTATGTAAGGTCATGGGTAACAATTATATTTGGGATTCATTTTAGAAATTTGCCTGCCACGATAATTTCATTGATTATTATATGTGGGTTTGCTGAGGGAAAAGGAATGTATATGTTAAGATTTGATATATAATACCAGATTCCTTTTCAAAAGCATCACTCCAGATTTCAAACTATTTTGATGGGACTATTTACTATTGCCTGAGAAAGAAAGGTTGTAGATTCTTGAAGAGCCTTTGCCAGATTTTGTCATGAATCTTTCTTCCCTTCCCAGCATCCTTTTTCTCAGCCATCCAGAACTTCCTAGGACAGGAAATAGCTGTTGTATAAAGAACTGGTACAAAGGTTCGAACTAGCAGGTACATGCCATCCCTGCCATCATGGTAACTGTTCTAGGTTATGATGACCTGGCATTGTGCCGTTAAAAAATATCATTGCCTTTACTTGTTTCCTGGCTTGAGTAAAGTTTATTCAGCCAAATTTGATGAGACAGATGGGAAAAATCATAGCTGGCTTAGGGGGTCACCTTGGGGCCATGATATCTAAGGAAACTCCATATGAATCATTTCTTCTGGATCCTCAAAGCTCAGAAGCTTCTAGTAGGACATAGAATCATGGGGTATATGTTCATTCCCTCATTAGTCAGAAAGCACCTTTACATAAAAGGATCCTTTTATATTTATTAGGTTATGATTGAAGGCAATGTAAATTAATGAGAAGAACAATTTTATCTCCTTCTTGCACGATTTGAGGTCTCTATAAAATTAAACACATCCTAAACCTAAACTGCTGTAAAAATGAAACAATTGGTGTTTTAGGTATCTTGGTTCAGTCTGCTGTAACAAAGTTCTATAAATCGAGTGGCTTATAAACAACAGAAGCTTATTTCTCACGCTTCTGGAGTTTGGATATCTAAGATCAGGTTGCCAGCATGGTTGAGTTCTAGTGTGGGCCCCCTTGAAGAGAGCCCTCGAGGATCCTTTTTATAAGGGAGCTAACCTACTAATGAAAGTGGAGCCCTTGTGTGACCTAATTACTTCCCAGAGGCCCCATCTCCAAATACTACCGCACTGGGGCTTAGGATTTCAGTATATAAATTTGGGGGGCACAGTTATTCGGTCCATAGCAGTGTGGCTGCTGTTAGCTTAGGTGTGCCAGTTGAAAGCTTAAACTATCTTGGCAGTCTCTCAAAGTGCCTTCTTCCCTACTATCATGAGCAGGGTCGGGTTGGGGAGGAGCTGAGATGAGGTTCATTGATATTCCCTGTTTGTGGTGAGCCTTTAGGTGCAGATGAGCAGGGATGTCCCCCACGTTCTGCCTCTGCTTTCCAGTTTCAGGTTCCTGTGTACTTTCTTTCTTTCTTTCTTTCTTTTGTTACTTAAATTCTTTTATTGGTATGTTTTAGGTATACAACACATTTACATTTCTCATTGGGAACTTATACCTTTACATGATGTATCTTGGTTCTTATTTTTTCCCCATTCCTAGCCCTCCCTTCACCCCCTCCACCCTTCCCTATTTACAAAGACTTTATTTCCATTTTTTCCATTTCTCATCATTTTTCCTTTCCCTTCTTTCCTTTCCCCTGCCCCTCCCACTTCCCCTACCCCTTTGGACCTTTTCTTCCTCTTTTGCATTATCAATTATTCATTCTAATCATTGGTACATTTTAGGTATACAATATAATGACATTCATCATTGGAAATTTGCACCTTTACGTAATCTCTCTTGGTTCTTATTTTTCACCCTTGCCCAGCCCTCCCTTCAACCCCTCCATTCCTCCCTATTTACAAAGATTTTGTTTCCATTTTTCCATTTTCTCATATTAATTCCATCCTGTGTACTTTCAAGGGATATGTGGGCTTTTTTTTCATGTGGATTAGTTAAAAAGCTGGCCCTCAAGGTAGCAGCTCGGTCCCTCCTATGATCCTGGCTTGGAAAGCTGCACCGAAGTGGACACTCTGACAGCCAGGACCCTGCCTCCTTCACATCCGTGCCTTCCTGGAAGCCAGGTGCTCTGGGAACTGGGCTCCTCAAATGCAGAAGGACTCCCTCCTGACCCAGCATGACCCCACCCTCCCCTCTCTGGCCTTCCTCAGATGCCTGGGCAGGTTGGGCTCACATTTCACAAGATTACTCAGCTAGATGAGAAAAACGTGTACTTTATTCAGGACCGCAAGCTCATTTGTGTGGATTGCATTCCCTGCAGAAATGAGAATCCAATGTAGTGGCCTTTCAAAGCTGAAATAAATCAGGGCTCCCTGGCCATACTTTCCTGGTTTGTCAGTTTTTGTCTTTTTCTAGAAGCCACTCAGGTTAGGACAAATTAGAGGAGAGTGAATGAGGACCAGTGTGTTGTATAATCACTTAAAATCTCTAGAGTCTGGGAATAGCTATCTGGGATTTAAAATATAAATGCTGGCAGATGATTTGTACCTTATGAGTTATGTAAAGATCTCCATTTGAGATGTGCTAAAACGGCTTTTAGATGCTTTTTTTTGGGTAATATGACAATTTTACTTGTCTTTGTAGGATTCTGTTCTACAGAATTTATTTTTCAATCTTCCCCTATACTAGGCCTTTGAATTTTATTTTTTTGGACTAAAGTGGGTGAAAGAAATGTTTATGGTTATCAGCTTTTATAGGATCCTACAGCACATTTTTCCAAAATGAATTTGAGTCATTTGGCACTTACATAAAATCAAATACTGTTTAAATTTAGAAAATTGCTTTAAAAATAAGACGACAGATAATGGAGAATAGAGTAGGAGCTCTTAGCAAACACCTGTTTTGATCTTTTCCTGGGCAGATGCTATTTTCCTAGGAATAATGACTTGTGTTTCTGTCTTTCTTCTTCTTAAAACAAACAGAAAAACTCTCTAATGGAAGCCAACTCATCACAACACATTGACGAATGTAGAATCATAAATGAAAGAGAAGTCAGTGCATATGGCTTCCTGGACTATGCTTGGACCAAAAATAAAGTCCTTACCGCAGGGGTTTGGCTCGGCCCTGCGCCTGGAGCCCCAGTTGTTGTCAGTGGCTTTGCCTGAGCAGATGCTTCTCCTAGCAGAAGTTCCTGAATCCTTGGGACACTTCTGAGGACTTTCTTTCCCCTCCTGTTCCTTTAGATGTTTTTAAGCAGAGTACTGGCACCCTTAAAAAACCAAGCAAAACTACCCAAAGAAGAAGCAGGAAAAACAAAAACAATTTCCTTAAATGAAAAAACACCCTGAAATCACACTTTTGGAAGAAAACTGTTTCCTCCTGCAAGTTGTTTAGAAACTATGAGTTTTTCCCTTTGATTTTTGGTTCCTTCTATTTTAACATTTTTTGGCATGTTTACACATTGTGGTTACATAAGAAAACCAGAATTAAGATATTTGGTATTAAAAAAGCACCCCTTGACTCAGGATGAATTTTTCTGGTGCTCTAGTGAGAGAGCTTGAATTCCTGACATAAAAATAATGGGTGTAAGTGTCTGGTCAGCTTCAGCTTTCTCACCAGCTACTCACAAGGTCCCTGAGGCCATGTTCTGACCCTGGCTCCTGCCCTGGTGAAAGCTGGTCTGCTTGGTGGCTGGAGGAATCTGCCAGCGTGTTTGTCCTGATAGGGAAAAACTCTGCTGTTCCTTCCTCCCTGGACGGGTCAAGGTGGGTCACCCTCTTCCATAATCACTGTGATTACTGGCAGCCCGCAGTGGCTAGATCTGCTGCTCACCTCTTTTCACCCTTGGTCTTGTTTGATCACTTACACAGCCCTTCGCGGTATAATCCACTAGGACTGTTTTATGAGAAAGGAAGCCTATGGAATATGTTTTTGAGGAATTTGCACACAAAAGGAGGGACACATATATAAACTCAAGAAACCATTATGTTAATGGTAAGAATTAAAGCTAATGCTCATTATTGCATACCTACCTTGTGCCCAGTGCTATGTCAAATGCTTTATTTGGGTAATGTCGTTGAACTTTCTTAACAACATCATGAGATAATTTTATTTTCATTTTATAGAGGAGGAAAGTGAAGTTTAGTGATGTGCTAAAGTAAGCTCTATCCTGGCAGCTATGGAAATGGTAGATAGGGAGTCAGACCCTGGCAGTCTGATCCACTCAGAGCCACCAGTCTATACAGCTCGGGGACCAACTGAGCTAGCCTCTCTGTGCGGTGGGTGGTGAGGCAGATACGCTTGCCAGGGGAAGGGTCTCACTCCCATCCCGGTGTGGTTCAGGTTAGTTCCTCCTTCTCCCCAGGGGCTTTTTCTGTCATTCTTAATGCTGGAAATTCATCTTTTCAGATGATCACATTTCCATGCTGCCCATTCCCCTGGGTGGATGACTTTTGGCCCAGGGACCCCTGAATATGCCGGGCCATGTACATCAGAATCCCTGGCTTAGAGAGTTCTTAAACACCAGTGTATCCTCATCAATACATCCTAAGCTGAACTGTGGGATGAAATCTACACTCTAAACATGCTCCCCACATTTTAGAGGGTCCCTAAGGAAAACTTGGTTTGGGTGGTCCAGGTTGGGGTTTTTTTTTGGTACCGGGGATCATACTCGGGTCCTTGCGCTTTTGCAGCAGGCTGCAAAACCACTGAGCTAAAACCCCAGCCCTTTTTTTTTTTAATTCAGCAGCCATCATCTACTAGAATCCTCAGAGGTCAAGGGAGAAAATTGGAAAAGAAAAGAAAAAGGAGCAGTGAGAATGGAGAGTCAAACCAGTCAAACCCATAAATACTTGCTGGGGAGCAAGGGTTCAAAATGAGCACAGTAAGAGTGAGCAGAAACAAAGGCAGGTTAGGGAAGGGTCAGGAGAGCAGGGAAGGGGTGGGCTGAACTTCCACCCTAGGGGCAACTTGTGTCTGAAACTGCTTTGATGGCTGTAGCGTTGACAGATGGATGTGTGGGCCCTGATTAGAGACGGGCCAGAAGTTGAGGGTGACGCAGGAGATCAGCGCATGGTTTGGACTCTTTGGTGCAAAGGTTTACAGATGCAGAGCTCTGGAGCAACAAGAGCTGATTCCTAACATCATGGCCAGGAGAGGTCAGCGGAGGAGGTGGCAATTGTCTGGGCCTTGAAGATTGGGGGCCTTGGCAGGCCAGCAAAGGAAAGGGCCAGAGCAGAGGTTTAGTTAGTGGGCACCATGGGTCTAGGGAGTTGTCTGATGATAAAGACACATCTGCAGGTTCTCAGAGGTGCTTGAGCAACTGTTGGGAGGGAGAGACTCTCCCTGCTTCAACTCTACACAAGAGAGAATTTTTATGTAATTGGTGTCTTGTATAAGACTTCATGTGGTAGGGGGAGCTACGTTGCTTTAAAAGGTTTAACCATTGAGAGCTTAAAAATACCTACTTACCCACGTACCTACCTACCTACTTGCCTGCCTACCTACATACCCACCATTCTACAAGAGAAGTAAGGTGGTGTGATTTAAAGAACAGCGAAGCATCTGGCTTGTTTAAGTGTCTAAGAGGTCCATGGCACAGTGAGAAAACTGACTTCAGAGCTGAGGCTTCTCTTTCAGTTCCAGGTCTGTCTGTCCTAACTGGGCCTATAAAAATTCACTTCACTTTCCTGGACATTTGGTGTGTTTGTTTTTGTTAGTGACACATAAAGGGGTCAAATTGAGTGATTTTTCAAGAGTTCTTCCTGCTGTAAAATCTTATCAGCAAAGATCTTACACTAGACCTTTCTCCGCCCATGCACAGAGTGGGTAGCAGGGTCAGCACTTGAGGAAAACCATGTCATGGTATTGTGTTGTGTACAAACTGTGAGGGAGGGAATAAAGGGACTGGCTTTTGAGTAAGAGACAGGGCCGGAGAGGGTACAGGTCGGTGGTGGGAGCCCTGGAGAAGAGGAAAGAAAGGAACCAAATGCTTCCTTCTCGTTTAATTTGGGTGGACTTCTAATTCTTAAGTAAAAGGAAGTAAAATAATATTAATCCTAGTGAACTAATAGTGAGTCAGTGTTCCTTGACATTTATTGCACATTTAGGCTAATACTGTGAGGGAGTTCTAGTATTTTGGTTTGTAATAAAATCTAGGGCATATGACTTATTCCATAAATTTGGATATTCCAGGGCAAATTACATCCCTCGTGTCCTTATTCTAATCCCTCAAACACTTTGCAGAATGGAGCATCAAATCTTCCGATACTAAATTTTAAAATGATCCACATTTAACATAACACATTGGGTTATAGCCCTGGTATGATCTCTGAATTCTAATAACAGGAATACTCTAAACTCTTTGCAAAGTTACATTTGTTCTCAATACAAAGATCCTGCGGTAGGATTAAGATTGTATCTCTAAAAATTCTCCAGAGGCAGCAGACAAGTGAAAAGCATCTACTCATGAGCTTTGCAAACTGTCCAGATGGAAACAGGTAGAAAGAAGATAAACCTGAGGTAAAACTGAAACAAATAATTAATGATGCTATCTGCTCTGCCTCCTGAACATGCCCAAGTAAAACAAGGGGTATGAATAAAATTTAGTCAAATACATACTCATAAACTCTGCACCCACTGCCACCCTGTACCCCCTTCTCTCCTGTCTCTTACTCAAAAACCCGCATTTGCATTGAATTAAATCATCTTTGGTTACTTATATCATTCCTGGTGGTAAAAGTTGTAGTTGCCTTTATAGTAGTCACTGTGCTGCCCATATACATCGAGTTCTTTTTCATTTGGGAAATGTGTTCACAGGAAATATCTCTTTTAATACAGTTACCTTGAGAGGTAAGAACCATTAGCTTTAAAGAGGACAAAACTGAGTTTCATAAAGGGTATCTTGTCCGTAGACAGAGCCAATTAAAGTCATCAGGATTTGAATTCAAGTCTGACTCCAGACTCCGAAAGTTTGAGAAGCAAATGTGTTCTGGAATGGCACATGACAAAGTACATGGGACTACATGTAGGTTTTTCCCATATCCCTCCCTGATGTGCTTAGATATGTAGTAGAATTTTCTTTGGACTTCATGTTTGAATCATCTAACTCTCCATAGAGATAGTGTTAAGAGGTTTGGAGTCAGCCTGGCTACTTACTTGTTCTATGGCCTAACAAAATTTTAATGTCACTCTTTCTCAGTTTCCTTAAGCATAAAATTGATAATAAAAATAAATAAATAAATAGTAAGGCCTCAGTAAGTCAGTTGTTACTAAAGTTATTATTAGCTAATGAGGTTGAATAGAATTTTAAGCATCCTAAGATTGATTCTGATGGCTGTTTGGCTTCTCAAGAATCTTTCTATTAAAACTCAAATCATAATGTGACTCAAACCATGAAGATGAGATAACAGTAAACATTTTATCAAGTAGTTACTGTGTGCTTTAATTAACATGATTAAAATGATGAAGACAGTGATAGTAATAACCACTTTTTTCAGTACCAGATGTGCTAATCATCTTACACATTTCTTACACACTTCTTGAATTCTCACAGCAACCCTGCAGAAGCTGGGCTCTTAGCCTTTGGGCTTGATTACCTCTAATTTTTGCTAGTGATTGGTGTCAAATTTACCCATCCTGTGCTTAAAATTGCACTCTTGAAAATTAAAACTGTATTTTCCAATTTCCATTCTTCCAGCCCATTTTGGCTTCTCTATTCCCCTTCAAAGATCTCTTGCATCGTTCCAGATGTTGTATATAAGTTCCCCTAGAGCCAGGCATAAAAATTTTCCAGCCTCTCAGTCTCAAATTCATTTAGCATGGCTAAGGGTAAATAAGTCTGTTGACAGTTACAGGAACCCACTTCCTTCAACTTGAACATTTTTCCTTTAAAGTGAGACTTTTCCAAGAAACAATTGGCATACTATCTCAGAGAGAAAGAAAAGAAATGGTAATTGGCCACAACTTTTATCCCAGTGTCCACTGAATATTCTGAATGATAGCATACCAGTTGGCATACATCTGTAATTTAAGGCATAAAGAGACATTTTGGCCTGGTTCAATTTTTTATTTCAGCTATAATATTAGCATTCTCTGAGTTCTCCTTATCTGATTTCTCTTTTACCTCACCTGACACAGGCATTATCATCTCAAATTTTATGTTTTTTTAACCATAAAAATAAATATTTTCTGGGCCAGGGATTTAGCTCAGTGGTTTCGCTGCCTGCTGCACAAGAGCTCGATCCCCGGTACCAAAAAAAAAAGAATATTTTCTAGCAGTCAAGAGATCTAAAAATAAAATAGCAGGTTTTTACTGACTTGAAGAAGTGCATTTTCTTTTCAAAAATCATTAGAATGTCTTTTATAAAAATTAAATTGGTCAACTAAGCTTTATAATAATAATAATTTTACCTTTATAATTTATTTATGTATTTTTTTGAGACAAGGCAGATGAACTACATTTCTCATGTAGTTCAGACTGATCTTAAACTCATCACGTAGCAGAGGCTGGTCTTGAACTTTTGGCAATCCTCCTCCCTCAGTCTCCAAAGTGCTGGGATTACAGGTGTACACCACAGCTAGCTGAAATTTATTTTTTAAACCGTGGTAAAACTGGATCAACCGTATCCATGGTTGGGTCAAACAGTCTCCATCGTCCTCATTGCTGGCAATCCGAGCCAGTCTATTCTGGACTCCAGAGGCTTTTAAGAGAATATTATTCTGTTTATTTAAGAAAACATTTTAAAAACATCTATCTTTCTTCTATAGGTCATATAAGATGAATTAGATTACACCAAATAAATCCCACCCTTTTTTTTTCTTATCTTCCACCCTTTTAATTTTTTCTCACTACTGCGTGGCCTTTTCTGAATGGTGATATTTTCTTGAATCTGGGAAATGGTGAATCCTGCTGAAAACACCTGAGCATTGACCCATTGCTATTGCTGCTGCTGTAGAAGCATATAAGGCTGCATGTGATATTTTCAGTTTGAGATATTTATTCCTACTTTTAATGCTACAATGCTTGCACTGTTGGCTAAATACATAGGTTGATGGGACAGTGAGGCTGTAACTTGAATGGCCATTGAAGAGCTAAAAGATATGGAGTTAAAGTTATAGGACTGACTTACATAGGGCTGGCTATACCTGTTCCTACTGACTTCATCTGTATGCAAAAATAACATGAGCTTTATGGACTTTAAAAGTTATTTATTTTTTTTTATTTATGGTGTTGGGGATTAGACCCAGGACCTTCTCACTGAGTGACATCCCCAGCCCCTTTGAGGGTCTCACTAAGTCACTGAGTTGCCCAGGCTGGGCTCCAGCTTCCAGTCTTCCTGCCTTAGCCTCTCAGGGTGATGGAATTAAAGACATACAACATGAACATTTTGAAATGCATGTCTTTGAAGGTTAAAATGAAGTAGCAAAATTTCTCTCAGCTGACCAAACAGGATGCAAAATAAGGCAGCTCCAGGTTGAAGAGGTGGATTAGTTGGAGTAAAATAGTACAGGTGGTTCTTAGGAATTGTCTGATTTTGAGGTTGAGGCTGTTTTATGAGCAAAGGTAGTGCCTGATGCATGTAGCAGTAAAATAGTGATAAGGGCAGATGGAATAGCATCTTAGCTACATCTGGGAAAAGAAGCCTGGGAAAGTCAGATGGTGTTCATTTTATTTATAAACACATCACACACACACACACACACACCTCGCTAAGACAGTTTAAACCTACTTTTATTCAAAATTTGGAGTGCAGGAGGAAAGTTCCATGGGCTATTTTTAGCCCTAAAATGAAAAACATCTTGGGAAGCCTAGAAATCACACTTGTCATTCTTCAGTTTTGAAGAGCTAGAGGTTTAGATAGCACAGAGGGAAGGAGCAGTCTGTGTGAAAGGCAAATGGACAGATGTCTTGTTCTCTCACAAGGCAGGCTTGTCACTACAGAGCATCCCCAAAACTAGTAACACCCTGACTCCAAAAGTTGGCAGTAAGCTCACAGGCTGAGGCAGAATCCCCAAACAACTGAAGACAGAGGTCCAATTTGGTTTCACTTTGTATGATTTTCACTTGGATGGAGAACAGTCTTCATTCATGCAGCAAACATTCAGTGAAGTCAGCTCTGTGCCTGCTGCTCTTGCAGCAATGATGTTGACACTGTTTCTCCTTTATGTTGGGTGTCAAGGGCTTTTCTCTTCTGCCGTTTTTGTAGTGAACTGTTCTGCCAGCTGGTCCTGCCAGGAGGGGCCTTCATCCCACGGATGAGGTTTGGAACTACCTTCCCCCCACTTGGTATCAGTGTTGGTCCCTCTTCTTTGGGACTTCTCACCCTCTGCCCTATTCAGTTTTCTTAGCAGTGGTCATGACTAGAGAAGATGGATTTCTCAGGAGTGAGTGGAAGAGTTGTTTTGGTTTTTCCTTATCCCTGGCAAGGACTCTGATTTTTCAGCTAATGAGGCAGAAGACATCAATAGGAAGAGAAAAATAAGAACTTTCCTTGCCAGAGTTGCTTGGTTACCTCATCAACATTCCCTTGCAGCCCAGCCAAATTCTCTCTGCATATTTTATAGAGTATTTGTTTTATTGCTAAAATTGATCTCTTAAGCAGAAAATATGGAGAATACATGGAGCGCCTGTCAGTTTTAGGCTGTTTATTTGGATTTCCGTTTTTCTAATGACCTCCCTCCTTATTGTCCTTTTCATTCCTAACCCAAGTAACATGCAAAAGGGATCACAGCAGCATCTGTGTTGGTGAATTAAACTTTGTAGCATGTAAAGCAAAACCTCAAACCTCAAAAGTAGACATCAAATTGTAAATTCTAGACAGGGCCAAATTTAATTAACTCTGTGTCCTTAGTACCTGTCCCTGTATCTGACAAATAAAAGCTCTTTAGTATAAGTTTATTGATTGAATGAGCAATTGACTTCAAATGTTTACCGAGAGCCAACATTGTAATGGGTGTTATTCATAACTAGAATTTGCTTAAAATTTCTACCCAGGGACAAAACTTACGACTTGTTCTTTTCTTTCTGAACACTGGACAAGGAAGAATAACCAGTGTCATTACTAGTGCTACATTTTATTCAACCCAAGAAAATCCAGTGTGTGTGGCTAAAGTAACAGCAGCCGCTCTCCATCTGGCATTATGAAAAGGTATTCACTGGGACCTCCTAGATGCTGGGTACTGTGCTATCCAAATAGCTCCAGATCAAAAGACTGGGTCATTGTCACCATCTGTCAGGGCAGTTTTATTCAAAACAGGGAGTCTCTCCTCATTCTTTTTCCCAGACACATGCAAACTCAATTGAAGACTGTTTATGAAGCAAACTCCAAAAAACAAGAAGTAGAAGTTTATTTATTCATTCCTTTACTCAGCCAGCCAGGGTTTCTCAAAGCATACACTTCTCCTGAGATTTTGTTAAAGTGCAGATATAGATCTAGTAGATCTGCAGCAAAGCCTCAGAGTCTGCTTTCTAAACAAGCTCCCTTCCTTAGATCAGGCCTTGAAGTGTCATCCATGGACTGGTAAACTTGGCATCACCAGAAGCTTGTTAGAAATGCTACCCCAAACCAAGTGAATCAAAACCTGCATTTCAAACAAGAGCCCCACATTAATATGTGATGAGCACCACTCCACCATATAATTAGCTGACAAAATAAATTTTGGGCAAGAGTCCCAATGATAGTAGGTAGGGGTTAGAAAGTAGGGCTAGGTAGATTTATTGTTCCTTTTTTCATTTCAAAACTCTTTTTAAGTCTCTGTGCCAACCTAGCATCTGATGTTCCTTGGAAGACACATATGGATGCCTCTTTGTTCAGTCATTTAGTGGCATGATATGCCTGTTCTTACCCACGCTGATTGCCATTGTCTTTAAATACAGGGCTCTACCTAACCAACTGATCTCCTTCTCAAGAGAACTCCATTATAGGTTAAGAAAAAAGAGTTTCACCAGAAGAGGCATCCTCATGTCCAACCTTGTCAGAATAATTATCAGTTCATATCAAATGCTAGGAGATTAGACCTTCTGTTTGCTTGCCTGTAAAATGGAGATGACAATACCACCTACACTGGTTTCTCATAGAGCCATGTAGTGTGGAGCATGAAACATATATGTGTAGAAGCTTTGAAAACATTACAAAATATTTATGTGATTTAAAAACAACTATTTGGAGGCCGGGGATTTAGCTCAGTGGTTTCGCCGCCTGCTGCGCAAGCACAAGGACCCGAGTTCGATCCCTGGTACCAAAAAAAAAAAACCACAACTATTTGGAGAAAACATCATGTGTATTACAGTGGCAGAGAGATATGGGTTCAAAATTTAGTCTTTACCATCCACTAACTCAGATTTCTGGCAAATTATTTCATCTAGTTGAACTCAATTTTTAAAATATAAAATAGCCATGACTGCTACCATACAAGGATTAGAAATGCTGGTAATATGAATAGAGTCTGACGCATAGCAGAGTTTAATAAATGGTGACCAAGAGCAGCAGACTAAGGGACTTAAGCCTCCAAAGATGCTTCCTCCCTTGGGGAAGCTGCTCAATGGGCACAATATGAAAGGGTGATTTTAATGCTGGTTAAGGTTTTTGCTAAATGCCCGTCCAGTTCAAGAGACTGATATCTTGAAGTTTATTATTTTAAGTATTCTGGAAGAAAAGTCCCCACACTTCAAACAAGGTTTTAATATTTCTTTAAATATCTGAGTAGCAATCACTGCAGAATTTTGAGGGTTTGCTGTGGTTATTCTGTATCATTCACATATTACCATCCGTGGTGCCAGAAAGATCCATTTTTGAAAGCCTGGCACAGTAAGAGTTGTCCATGCAAGTGGACACTCCAGGCCACAGGGAAACAAACAGCAGAATTAGTGGTACCAGGGTCATATAAGGCAGTGAGAGAAGACTGCTCTGAGGAGTGTGGGAATTGATGGTACCCTCATTATCAGAATAACAGAACAACAAATCATCTTTGCTCAAGACATAGGGAGGCAGCTGCTGGACTGTTACTGCTTTAGTGTTGGCAGTCAAACATTGGAGACAGTGGGACTATTGGCTATCTTGAAAAAATGTCTTCACCATTCTTTCTCTGTCTTCACAACCTCTAGCTCATACTTTTATTTTGGAAATGCCGTTTAAGGCCCTCAGTTTTCTTAAGACTCTTCAGGCAGATTGCGCCTTTGGAAAGGTGTTTTTTTAAGGACTACCTATTCTTTCCCTAGAGTTTGCAGAGTTTTCATGCGATATACTTGCAGGTGATATTTCAGAGTACCTGGTGTGTGATTTCACACAGTCTCAGGCAGTGTCGTGTGACCTTTTCCATCTGACTCTCTTTATAGGGCAGGAGATAAGTGCTCAAGGCCGTGTAAGTAGGAGGATAAGAAACCAACTCCTAGATAAGGCATTTCAGTGGCAAACTATTAGGAAGAGATGGGGTGAAGAGGAAGGAGTTGAGCAGGCAGGAAGAGAGGGGAAAAAGCACTTGGTGGCGTGGCCCACAGCTCTGAACAAAGAGCAGGGTCTGTAGGTAAGAATTGAGATATCTTAGGAATATCTTTCTGCTTTAATGATTTAAGAGCAAATGCATCTTGAATCATTTGAGGATTTTTGAGGATGGGATGCAGGACTCTTGCCAGGTAGGAATAAAGCAGTTCAGTGGGACTGTGCTTCAAATCCTGAACAGGTTCCATGGTGGGCTTTTCTGGATCTAGCCTCGACTCTTTGCTCACATTGTTAGAGTCTGACCTGTGATGGGTTGATTATCTCTTCTTTATGTCAAGACTACAGCCCCCAGCCTTCACCTTTAGTCCCTAGCAGTCTTCAGGGAATACATGTATAAAAGGTAAGAGGAATACAGCTCTGGATAAAGGGAACTTCATGAAAGACAGCAGTAAAAACAGGTAGAAAGGCTTCATTTTTAAAGAATATACACCAGGCCATGTGAAATGAGCATTTACCAGGGATCTACACACTAGATTTCACTGTCCATTTTGCCCATTGATAGCTATAGGACCTTGTTAGGCAAGCCATTTTATCTCCTGGAAGTCCACGGGGAATGATGCCTGCTGTAAGTCTACTACACCTATTAAACTATAAATATCCCTAGATTTTTGTGAGGATCAGGTGAAATAATGGATAACATCAAAGATTTTTGAAGCTGTACTGTCCAGTATGGTAGCCACTAGCCATGTGTGATTATTTAAATTAATTAAAATGAAATAAAATGTAAAATCCAGTTCCTTAATAATGCTATCTACCTTTCAAGTGCTTAGCAGAAACATATGGCTAGTGGCTACTATGTTGCACAAATATGTAGAACTTTTGCATTATCACAGAAAGTTCCATTGGCTAACTTTATCTCAGAGTGCTATCTAAAGTATGATACTAAGGATACAATGATGGCACATTGTAGAAGGGACACATGTTATCATAGTTGGGGATTTTTGAGAAGACACAGAATGCACTCACTAGCTAAAGTAAAATGAAGGATTTGACTAATTCAGGAAAAGCAAATGGATCCAAATGACAGGAAGCAAAGCTGAGCTTCAGGAGGAATTGGAACTGCTTCCTGGAAGATTACTGGAACTGAAGAAGCCACTTTCCCCTTCTCATTGTCTGTATCATTTTATCGTGTGTTCTTCTCCTTGAGGCCACTTGGTCTCTTCTCTCTGCTTCTATGTGTCAGGAGCTCCTAATGCCATTGCCTCCCTTTCCCCTCTTTTTTCTCCTCCCTTCCTTTCCTTTTCAGCTCTGCAGACCAACATTCCTTTGCACTACACAAGGTGCATACAGGGCTGAACCACCACATTCATATACCTGGATGAAGGTGACAGGAATGCAAGTTAGAAATCAGGTCTAAGCCTTTTATCATTTTTTAAATGTGAACTGGACACTCACAAGTTCCCTTTTCTCTTCTGCTTTTAGGAAAGAACATGAAGTTTCCTTGGAAATCATTCAGGAGGAAGGTGGATGGGCCTATTTAAGAGAGAGTGAAAGCTGCAGGCCTCACAAGTCTGGGGCCTGCGGGCTGGAAGTGGAAAACCCTGTTGGGCTGTGATCTCTCACTGAAAGGTTCGAAGTGCCTATTTGCTCCCTGCAAAAGAAAGGAAGAGAAGGAGAAGACCATGTCCATAGCCCTGAAACAGGTGTTCAATAAGGACAAGACCTTTCGGCCCAAGAGGAAATTTGAACCTGGAACACAGAGGTTTGAGCTGCACAAACGGGCTCAGGCATCCCTCAACTCAGGCGTGGACCTGAAGGCTGCAGTGCAGCTGCCCAGTGGGGAGGACCAGAATGACTGGGTGGCGGTGCACGTGGTGGACTTCTTCAATCGGATCAATCTCATCTATGGCACCATCTGTGAGTTCTGCACCGAGCGGACCTGCCCTGTGATGTCAGGGGGCCCCAAATATGAATATCGGTGGCAGGATGACCTCAAGTATAAGAAACCAACAGCATTGCCAGCTCCCCAGTACATGAACCTTCTCATGGATTGGATTGAGGTCCAGATCAATAATGAGGAGATATTTCCAACATGTGTGGGTAAGTCCATGATCAGTTTCCCAGGTGGTTTTGTCATATGTACCCACCCACAAGCTCTGAAAATTTGCAGAATTCATTCTTCCAGAGGTGGCTATGACTGCCAGATAACACCTGTGTTAATGGTTTCCCAAATTCCATCAGTCCTATTCCTGTAATTTCTTTCTCCATATGTAAAACTAAATTGAAATGGAAAGAATTAACTTGTGGGCCTCAATGATACATGTATTACATGCTGGGGAACACTAGAGAAATGTTAGGCTTGATCTTATTGGCTTTCTTAGTACTAGACACCAAGCCCACACAGTTATCCTGGTAAGAGTTTTTATTTTTTGCCTAATTGACTAGTTGAGGTAATGTTGACTGTGGTATAATTTCTGGCAGTATTTCTCTTTCAGAATTAAGAAATCCAGTTTGAGAATATATGGATTTGTTTGGGGAGCAAACAAACAGGAGTTCACATCCTGGGAAAATAAAAATCCTAGCTTTCTCCTCTCTTAATCATAGGTTACTAATCCCAGACTGTACTGTTAACCCTCGCATAGCTGCTAGACATACTGGCACACTTGAAATGCAAATGCTTTTGTTTGCTTTGTATTATAGGCTATAAAACTTAAGGGGAGGGACCAAACCTTCTCCAGCCATTACATTTCTTTATGCTGTGGCCACTGGATTTCCAACACATTGATGGGCTGAATTTGGGATTCAGTGCTCTGTAACTGAAGCTCCATAGGAATGAGTGGTCTCCTGCTTCCATGGTTATTTCTCTACTGTCTAGCAAGGTGCCTCGGACCCTACATGGGCACTCAGGAAATATTTTGGGAATGATTGAATAAATATTATGCTATTAGAAAGCATTCTTAAATAGCTCTGAGGTGCAAAAAAGTACATTTGAAACACGCTTGAAATCCCCTCTAGCTGGGGGGATGTCCCCATGTGGCATGGAACACTGAGAAGGGGACATATGGAAGTAATTAAGTTTACACCAGGAAAAAAAGTGTATAAATTGATTGTTGCAGTAATGGTCCATCTTGAAATATTCAGCACACAAGTTTATCAGAATCCTAGTATTCCTTTGGCTTGTCCACTTCTTTCTTTTTCCCGTGCCTTGTGAACAGGAAAGAGGAAGCAGATGAAGTAGAACAAAGGAGGAAGAAGGCAAGTTCAAAAACTCCCCTGAGCATCGCACCTTGGAAGGGTAGGAATTCCTTAGCTTCTTCTTGTCTTTATTCACTCTCATTGACCGTCAGAGGCTACTTATGATGCTGAGAGGAATTTTCCTTGTAGGAGTCTTACAGGTAACTGCTAGAGCTCTGTGTAGAACATAGAATAATAGTTAAGATAAATAAACATGGGCAAGAAGGCCTCCTCTCTGTGCTTCCCTGTATCTCCTCCTGGGTGCTCTGAACTCTGGCCACTTCTACTCTCTGGCAGCTGTGGTTACCACATAGCTTTGCCAACCAGAAATCTTAGTACAGAGTGAGGCATCTTCTGGCTGTAAGCTTGGAAAACGGGGCATCATAGGTGATTTTAGATTTTGCTTGGAGGAAATCAGTGGATACCTTCATGGTCCCCAGATAACTGACTGTGCTTTCTTTTTCTAGACATGTCCTTGAGTCATTCAGCATGCTCAGGGGAAAAAACTGAATCTTCTCTTCCAGGTCTATCCAATGTATGCCCCACATCACAATAGTAATTAATATTCTGAGAAATCTTAATGTGATTTTCCTCCCAATGGAAAAATCCATTTTGGAATTGCTGAGTGAAATTGATTTCTTTACCACAGGATTTTATATATGTCAATGTGACCCATGAATTTCCAAAAAGTGAATATGTTAGTATATGGTGTTTCCTGATTTGACCTGGTACCTTTTTTTTTTTTTTAAGTGAAACACCATTAGCAGTTTTTGGAAAAGTTAAGCTATGTAAATCAGAGTTGTCAAACTTGTGTATATTAAAATCATTTGAGCTTTCTATTCAAAATATAATTTCTTCAATCTTCTCCCTTAATAACTAAATTAAAATCTCTTAGGTGTGATCTAAGAAACTGGACTTAAAAAAAAACAAAACTACTGTACGGTCACTACATTGCATAATTGATCTCTAGAACTTATTCCTCCTACCTAACTGAAACTGTATCCTTTGACCATCATCTCACTTGCTGCTCCCCACCTTCCTGATAACTCCTGTTCTTCTCTGCTTTTATGAATTCAGCTATTTTAGGTTCCATATACAAATGAGATCATATGATGCTTGTCTTTTTGTGCTTGGCTTTTTTCACTTGACATAATGTTCTTCAGGTTTATCTGCAAGTAACAGTAGTTCTTCCCTTTTAGAGGCTGAATAGTACCCTACTGTGTATATGCCACATTTTCTTTGTCCATTCATTCATTGGATATACTGTATATACAAGTTTGGTATGTATATACCATATGTTGAGTGGATATATATATATGACATATATATATATGTAACATTTTCTTTATCCATTCGTATATCTGTCGGCCATTTGCTTGTCTTCTTTTGTGAAATGTCTGTTCAGATCCTTTGTGAATTTTTAATAGCACTGTTTCCTACTATTGAGGTGTTTGAGTTCCTTATGACCCTTCAGTTTTAAAAAGAATCCACCACTCTTCTATTTATTTTGATCACCTGGAATGTTTTTCATGCCCCCCAAAAACAGTCTAGTTACTGTGGTTTTATCCATGTTCTCTCCTGTAATCACCCACTTCTTTGTCTAGTGAATTCCCATGCATATTTTGGGGTCCAATTGAGATAACATGTCCTCTGTGAAGCCTTTCACCTATTAGAATCTAGCCAGGCATGGTGGTACATGCCCGTTGTTCCAAATCCTAGGGAGGCAGAGGTAGAAGAATCACTTGAGCCTTTGACTTTGAGACCAGGCTGGACAACACAGCTAGACTTCTTTTCAAAACCAGAGCAAACCAAACCAAAACAGAAAAAGAAAGTTAAACATCTTAATGTTATAGAATATGTCCTACTCCTTTGAATATACCAGCACTAAGTCCAGTCCTCGTGCCTTATAAGTTGTTGGGCACATGGATGGATAAGTGAATGGATAGATAAATGGATGGGAAAATAATCTTTATAAAGTCCTAACATATGCATGGCAGTCCTAACATTTGCTTTGTCAAAGCAAAGTTTACCAAACATCTTTGAATCCTTTGTTACCATTCCTGGATATTTCCTAAACTTTCCTTCCACATATTTTTTTTTAATTTCCTCTGTTTAACTTTTCCAATGTGAAATATTAGGGGGTCAGTTAAAAACACCACACTATGAGAGTACCAGAATCCTGTTCACCTCTGTGATTTGCTTTCAAATGTTATTGTTGCTGTCTTTTAGAAGAATGTATTTTTAGGAGCCACTTTCTCTGTTATACTTCATTTTCTCCTCTTCCTCCCCCTGATTCCAGCCTACTTTCCTTCCTTTTGATCTTTGGGCTGTCATGAGTCATTATCATGGAGATGATCAAGATGTCTGTCAGGATAAAGTAAAAGAAGAATTCTAGGCAAACAACAGGCCCTGGGAGGATGATGAGTGAGGAGTTCTGTTTAGAATTTCAGCTTTGAATCCTGGGCATGTTTCTGTGTTCTTGCCTGGGAACTGGGGTTGGGGGTCAGTTAGACTTCACCTCCTCCCCACTGTCATTCAAGGAAATAGAGGCAGAAAATACTGACAGATGTGAAGGCTTCACCCTTAGTTAGGTATTAAAGGATGTGAACAGCTGTTGATCTCTGCCATTGAAATAGTGAGGAAAGAAAAGCTTTTATCTGTTGCTAGATTCAAATTTAACTAGGAGCCCCATGCTATTCCAGAAGTCAAACTTTCTCAGATGGGAGAGTACCAAACAGATGCTGCTCCACAGTTTTCTCCAGTCACCCTAGAACCCCTCTGGCTCCCTTTGTTAGAAACCTAACAGATGTGTTTGTTAAAGCTTCTTGGACCCTCTCTTTAACCACCATTAAAGATAACAGCCAACACAGTAAAACAGAAAGGCACAGACTTTAAAAAGAATTCTATTGCCTGTCTAACTATTATCCCCCAGCGTCTCCATTTTTCTGCTAGATATTAGGATTTAAAAAAGAAAAATGAGTAGAAAACTTAGAACTCCTCTGACTCATGTGTTTTTAAGAAGTCTTTGAAAAGGAGTAATAAGAACATCTAAAATGCAGTTACATGCTTTCACCTACCTCTGTAGTTATATAATAAATGGAAATCAGTGCAGGAAAGATCAGGGAAAGGAATGAAAAAGAAAATTCACATCTATGGAGCCTGCTAAATATCAGGCACTATACCTACCATTGTTAATCTTTCTTTTAATTCTTCCAACAGCTCAATGAAGTGAAAATGAAATTAATATTCAATTTCACTAGTGAAGAGGCCAACATTTAAACAAGCTAAGGAGCTTTCTCTAAGTTAGACTACGAATACATAATTTAGGAGTCTGTATTTGAGCTTGAGGGGTTCAAAAATCTATGCCCTTATTATACACTATTTCTTATAGCATATATTATTATTTCACTGATTTTTCTTCATGTGGCTGGAAGCTTTTCACCAAATGATTTTAGGAGGATGCTTAGGATAGAGAAAATTTTTAAGTCTGCTTTTTTTCTAGAACTTTTAAATAAATAATTCTTCTTTTGGCCTTTGCTCTTTTTGAAAAAAACAAAAAAAAACCACTCACCCCTGAAATGCCTGCAGAGTGTGTCTAGGTGCTATAACCGTTTCTGTGCTCTGGTCTAAGATTGGCAGAGGATGGCCCAGCCTCAGGGGAACCTTCTGAGGGCCCACAGCTACCATTGGATCCTGCATTCACTCATTCATCCTTTCAGTGTCTGCTGTGTACCTGTTTAGGACCAGGTCCTATTTGTTGCCAAAAAGCAAGTAAAGTCCCTGTCCTTGAGCAGCTTACACGGGTCCAAATATCTAGTTGCTCTAAATTGCTCTTCATGTTTTTCCAAAATGAGTATTGTTTTCAGTGGTCAAGTACATTGTTAAAATAGTTGCATCCCCTTGGCAACCTTTCTCATGAGACCATACTGATTTCCTTATTGCTCAAAATACTGTGCTAAAGAATGTGAGAATGTACAAATGTCCATGGGTATGAACCTTTCAAACATGAGTATTAAGAAGGTGAGCGTATAATTAGGATTTACATTTTAGCTTTTTATTTTCTATTGTATATCTCCCTCATATTTTTTTTATTTTGACATAAATCTATGTAATGTTACCAAGACAGAATGTATATCAACAAAATATATTTACAGTATGATAGAACTAGGACTGGACTTGTAGACAGAGACTTGGGTTTAATCAACTAGCTCTGCCACTTAGAAGCTACTTTATGACATTTCCTATAAGTTTCCATTTCTTTGTTTATAAACTAAGGATTAGAGTTTTGACTTTACGGAGCTGTTATAAGGATTAAATGGGCAATGTAAGAGAAAATACCCACACCAGAGTCTGAAACACAGAGGTGTTGAAAATAAATGTGTTAGTTGTTTCTCTGTGCTCATGCATTTCTACATAACTCTCAGCCAAAACTAAGGGAGATAGTAGACAATTTCTGAACAGTACTTACAGAATAATATACATTTTTAAAGACTCAACAAGATTTTTTTAAATTATCAGTTATTATTGATGAATTGCTTTGTGATGGGGGTCACAAATACTTCAGGTTACCATCACTCAAAGGCTTTGGAAAATTCCAGTGTTTCTTTAGAAACTGGATCAACTCCAGGAGAGACAACTATTAGGAAGGGTTTTCCCTCTTGGTTCTTAGAAAATGGAGCAGTAAATCCGTGCATGTCCAATATCAAACCAGCTAACCTCAGCAGAGTGGATACCCCTTAGCTAGAGAAGTAGAGAGAGAGCCTATTAGTAATAGCGAAGACAGACCAAATCATTAAAATCAAGGTTACTTGGATTAGAACTCTTGAAGATGGGGTAAGTGTCCTCAGACTATTCACTGCCAGGAGGAGTGGACAAACTTCCTAACCCCTTCCCCATAACCTCGTGAACTGACACATTTTTTCAAGGCTCTGGAAACTTGATTTGCCTTTGGGATCTGGTCAACTATTTGGTTCCCCAAGAATTTACTTGGAATGGCATTATATTAAAGCTTCCATTTTCTGAACACATACTACCTTGACACTTTATGTGCACCGTGTCATTTAACTTGTAAAACAATTCCATGAGAAAAGAAGGAAAAACAGAAACAAAGCTTTTGTAAATAAGGAAGGGTGGAGTAGTGGAAAGAAGGAGGGAAGGGGAATGGGAAAAAACAAGAACTAAGATATATCATGTACAGGTCCAAATTCCCAATGATGAATGTGATCATAATATATACCTAAAATGTACCAATAAAGTTAATAATATTAGAGTTAACATTATGGAAAAAATTCCATAAAGCAGATAGTACAATTTCTGTTTCCCAGATGAGAAAACTAAGACTCAAAAATATTAAGTAATGTGGCCAGGATCACACAGGCAGAACACAGTTGTACTCCTTTATGATTCAGACCCACGGATTCCAGTCCAAAGCCCATGCTCTCAACTATTCCAGTATCTCATGTCTGTGGTATTTTACCTTAAAATCAGCGTCAACCAGATTTGCCACTGCCTGTTGCATTCTATTCCTTTTTAAGACCTTCCATCTCTATATTCTGATCCTACTCAAGTTTGTTCAGTTGTCTGTTCGTGGAAAAACATGTAGAAACAGGTGAATCCTCCCCTTAAACACACACACACAATCACCACTGGTCCCTGGAGAATTGATGATCCATTGTGGTGGGTCACAACTCCCCACCCCCACCGCGTGAACTCAATACAGTAGTAACTCGGTGACTGAGTTAAAGAGGACAGTGTTAAATAACCACCCCTGCTCAACAAATCCCAAGAGATACCTTTGTAAAGGCCTCCAGTGTGAGGAAAGAAGAAGAGAGGGGGAGGAGTGGAGACAGGGAGCTCCAAGTGTCTGGAGACTGCCCTGCAAGTTAAGGCTAGTTACCTGCTGTCCCGACCTGCGCTGAGTTCTCTATTACTCATGTTATGTAATTTTAATGCGACTGTATCTCAGGTGACAAGCTGTTACATCTCAGTTCCAGCTGGGAAGGGAAATAGGATATATGATAGTCAGTGGAGGCTAGAGATGGAAACAAAGCCCATAACTGAGTGAGGATGGAGCATCTGCTCGTCTTACTACATTGGTGGTTAGTCACTTTTAGCCATTGTATCACCAGAGGCCACACTGTGGAGGTCAGTGGTGGTTGGTGCTGGCTAGCTCAGCACCAAGTGTGAAAGGACAGAGCAGTAGGACTCTGAGCCCAGAGAGCTTCTCTCTGTTCCCCCCAATGCCCTGCGTCCCCTCTAGGGCATAGACATTTCAATGGCTGTCATTTTGACAGGAGGCCAAATTATTATCCTGCCTTAGACCTGCATGTGTGGAGAATGATTCATGAGCTTTTCCCTTAGAATACCTTTGTAGGCATATAGTGTTAACTATAACGGCCTCTGCAAAAAAAGGACCTTTCTGTTTTAGCTTAGAAACTTCATGTTGACTTAAATTTGAACCAGTAATTCTGTTCAGGTTTTCCTTCCTATATCTGGTTTCCCTATAGCTCTTCTACTAAAATGGATGCTCTAGGAAGATGAGCCATTTGGGAAGGGAGGATGGAGCAGTTAAAAAAATTAGACATACGTAAATACCTGAGTTTGAATCCTACTCATCAACCTTTAGTAGCAAATGCTCAGTCTCTCTGTGCCTGTTTCCTCATCTATAAAATCAGTGTAAGAGTACCTACTTTATGGGATTGCTGAGAGTATTAAATAACATGGTGCCTGTAGACACCTGGCCCAATGTTGGGACACAAAGCAGGTATGCTCAAAATGTATTTCTCTCATACCACAATCTTAATGTGATAAAATGCGCTCATCAGGTGAGCTGAGGTGAAACAGGAAAGGACCCAGGGTGAAAATCCATAATGATAACAAGTACTTGGCTGTACAGTTGATCATCCATGTTCTCTTCACCTTCTGCTATGTCCTGTTAAACCAGTGAGAGAAAAGGGTAGACATTCATGGGATGAGGCTGACTGTGCTTGGCCTTGAGGAAGCAGCCCTCAGTGGAATTGCAGAAATTTCACCCGTGTAGCGTATGTGACTTGCACAAAGCCAGTTCTGCTTTCTTGTTCCTGCTATAGGAGAAAGGACCCTGCATAACACTCTGGCAGTGGAGACACCTGACGGGCTAAGAACTGCTGTGTTGAGTGACCGGCTAATCCCACATAATGCATATTAAAGAACAAGTGTATTCCTGAAAATTTTGAGGCAGTTTGCTTTTATTATTATTATTTATTTATTTTTTTGGTCACTTGGCTTGTACTTTCATTTCTCAGAGAAAGGTTAATCTATATATATATATTTTTGGTACCAGGGATTGAACTTGGGTCCTTACGAGAAAGGTTAATATTTAAAGAAAGATTGGCAAAGAATCCTTTTCTTATATGAGTATCTCCTTTAGTGGTATGTCTAATTGATCTTTACTTAGTTCATGCCTTTGGAAGCTAAAATATTTGCCTTTATGGATAGACAAACTAGATTTATTTTCTTTCTCAAGAAAAGGAAAAAAAAAACTTCTCCAAAGAAGCCATAGGTTTTTTTTGTGTTTCTCTGTCACCCAGGGCAGGTAACCGGTACTAGAGATGATTTAAGGGGGAAGCTCCAGTCAATGCCAGGTGTTCGTTTTTCGCCTGTTTCCTGTGTCATATTCTCTGACAGTCTGTCGGCAGTGCCAGGAGGTCCAGCTGAAGCGATGGAGCCCCAGTGTCCAATGTGACAGCACAAAGGGGCCTTGGCACATAGGTTTCACTAAGAATGACTTAGGAATGACTTCCTTCAGCATCACCTTGACTGTCTGTCCCAGCAGACCCCTGCCACTCACCAGGAGCAGAGGGAAGAATGCTGTTTACTGTTGGGTGTTCGCCTGTTATGGCTTCCAGAGAAGCCATTTATATTTACCCATCTCAAAGAGGGGAAGAAAAGGTTTACCCCTGAGGGCATCTGTCTTTCCTTGTCACTGAAGGAAAATGTGAGCAAATAGGTCAAAAATAGGTACCAGGTCACTAGGAACAGCTATTTCTATGTAGGCAGTATCTGTGAAAACACCTGAGATACCTGCCGGCTGTATGTCTTTTTTCCAAAAATAATATAAAGGTAAATATAAAGGGCTTGTATCCTGTTCTAGTTTAAATCTTCTTTCTCTACATGCCGAGACCATGGCTAGCCTAGACCACTCTGACGCTGTCTCCTTTGGAAAGTGGGACAATCCATTATTACTCTCCCGGTAAGGTTATGAGAATTAGGTGCCATCGTGAACATAAAGCAAATTAGTGTGTCCCTGGTAAGAGAATTAAGTGTTGCATACATTTCAGTTTAACTTCCTTTTTACAGTGACATAAAAAAGGGAAGACCTCTGATTTATTACAGTTTATACTGCTTGACTATAAAGGAGAATTTTGCCTGAAATATCCCCTGCACGTTTATTTTTCACCTGAAGTAAAAATTGAGAAAAACTATTGATTAAAATTTTTTTTACATCCATTAGGATATCAGTTAATCAAAACCATAATATCAGCTGAAAGCAATAGGTTCTGTCTTTATGTAAGGCAGTGATTTCAAAATTTAAAATAAGGTAATTATATTAACCTAACTTTTTTTGTTATATTTTTTTCTAATCCTCATAGAATCACAGAAGCCCTGGTTAACTGTTATTATTATCCCTTTTTCAAATGAGGAAATTGAGATTATTTCTTCTTCCGAGTCGCCTTTGTAATGAATATTGATATAGGCTTAGAATACAGACTTGCCTAACTCCAAAGCTACAAAGCCCTCTGTTAAACAGCATTCAGTGACATTTTAATATTCTTTCTCTCCAAAAGTATAAAAACAAATAACATGAAAATAGTCTATAACTCCCTATTTTCTGGAAATAACAAAGACTAAGTAGGGATTAAAGCATTTCTTTTCAGGTTGAAAAATTTAGGACCATTTTTTCACATCTGTCCCTATTTAAAGTACAAATATACTGGTGAAGACATCTGCATGATTACCTTGAAAGAATTCACCTCCTTTCCTCCAGATACCCAAGCATCTGAAGGGGCTGTAGAAAGTAGGTTGATGTGGGATATTTTATGTTTTCTTTCTTCTTCTTCCCTCCTCACCAGAGGATAGGGATGGTAAAAGGCGGAATTTCCATTTACTGGAAACTGGATCCAATGTCACAAGGGGTGAAAAATATCTTCAGTGGCCTTGTTCTTTTAAAATATTTTGCCATTCCTTCTTTGGTGGTGGTGTTGGTGGTGGTGGTGGTGGTGTGTGTGTGTGTGTGTGGTGTGTGTGTGTTTTCCTGGGGATTGAACCCAGGGCTTTTGCACTGAATTATCTCCTCAGCCCTTTTAATTTTTTATTTTGAGACAGAGTCTCCCTAAGTCACTAAGTTGCCCAGGCTGGGCTTGAACTTGTGATCTTCCTGCCTCAGTCTCCCAGAGGCTGGGATTATAGACATGCATCACCACACAGGGCTTTATTATGCCATTCTTACATGGGCCTTGCAGGAAATACTGTATTTGATTAGCAATGTCCACAAAAGTACAAGAAGAATATGCTTCACATATAAGCCATTCCTGCTCTTAACTACTTAAAGATGATCATTGACAACTCAAGAAAAAAGACCAGACATGAAGTCTATCCTATTTCTAGGGCTAACAGCTAGCAAAGTTCTGGGAATGACCTGGAAGTATACTGAAGCAAAACTCTCATCTTCTTATAAAAGAACTCTACTGGTAATCCTTGAAATCTCAGTGCCTAACTCTTGAGCAGCTCAGGAGGGGCGTCTCAGGGTAGATGACCTACAGAACACTTCCCAAGATGATTAAGGTGTTGAAGAACAGGGGTGCCTGATTGCATTCACATGGACTCCTCAATAAGACAGGAAAAAAGATGAAAATTTGTACGATGAAAAAAGATGAAAATTTTTATACAGTTCAGATGTTCCCACCCCTAACTTCTGATATATTAGAATTCTGACATACTTTTTGAAGCTTGCAAAGGTTCTCTGTTAGACCAATAGAAGAAATAGTTTATGTGCATTTGGAAATGTAAGAACTTGTTACTTTCAGGGTGGTACAGGCTGAAAATAAGTCTCTGGATGAATGATGGAAAACAGAGCTAGACTGGTTTCATAGTGGGCATAACAGGAGCTGATACACTTGGTAGCATGTTCCTGACTTTTGAACTTGGTGTCTGTAAAAGAGAAGGAACAAAAATGTAAGCTCAACAGTCACGACAGGTCTAATTAGAACACACCTGAGAGGGATTTCTGGTATGAGGACCGAGAGACCTCATCTCTTACAGACCCAGGGTCTACATAGGGTTGGGGGGTGGGGTAGATGTTGCCTCTGTCTCACAATGCTGGTCTGATTCCTTCAGCATCAGATATTTCTACACTACAAGATGCAGTAGAAAGAACAGACATAGGATAAGCTGTGCCACGTTTTAGTTGTATCATGTAGGGCAGTAGTTCTCAACATGATTCCCAGGCCAGTGCATCAGGGAAATTGCTAGAAATGTAATTTTAAGGTCTGGCCCCAGGTTTTCTGAATCAGAAATTTCTGGAGATGGCCCAGAAATCTGTGTTTTAAAGTGCCTTGGGTAATTCTGATGCAAACTGGAGTTTAAGACCCACTTCTCTGGGGCAAGCTACATCTCCCTGACCCAGACATAAAATGATGATGCTAATGCTTATCCCACACCATACTAGATGGTATAATAAAAGGAATTAACTTGGAGAACTGGAACAAAGGTATGAGAGAGCTAGAAAGTCAGACTGGGTTGGTGAAGCAAGCAAAGAAGAGCTAGCAGTGGTAAAGTGCCTGGCTAGCATGTGCGAAGCCCTGGGTTCAATCCCCAACGCTGAAAAACTAAGAGGAGAAAGAGAAGAATTGGAAGCTGCTGTTACCTCAGGGTAGGATGAACCAAGAGAGAGAGCATAACCAGACTCTGTAGCCAGGGCTTCTCAGGAGCCGAGGAAGGTCCACAGATTCATGGAGAATGTGCAGTACTTCTGGGGCCCACAGGGAGCACCTTCCTTCCTCCAGTGCCTCCTTTGTCTTTGGCAAAGGAACCTGAGAAACCTATTTCACAGAGAAAGGGAAAGGACTGGATCTGGAGCAGATGACTGACAAACGGAGAAAACAGATAAATGAGAAATAAATATATGATAACATTTTAGGTAGGGATGCGTTTTATGTAGACAAAGTAGGGAAAGGGAGTTGAGATGCTATAAAATTTGAATGAGATAGAACAGTGGTTCTCTCTCTCTCTCTCTCTCTCTCTCTTTTGTTTTAAGGCAGAGTCTTGCTGTGTAGTTCAGGCTGGCCCTGAGCTCATTATGTAGCCCTGGCTGGCTTTGAACTCACAGTGATCCTCCTGCCTCAGCCTCCCAAGTCCTGGGATTACAGGCTTGTGCCACCACGCCCAGCTCAATATTTTTGTGTGTGTGATCCCAGAACCCCTTCAAACTCTTAAGCATTATTAAAAGTCTAAATAGCTTTTGTTTATGTGGGTTATGTATCAGCAATTACCATATTAGAAATTAAAATTAGGAAAGCATGGAAATGTTAATTTATTAATTCATTGAAAAATGAACCTATTATAGACATGTTAACACTATAAATCACATTTTTCATGAAAAATAACTATTTTCTACAACAAATTTTTTTCGAAGAAGAGTAGCATTGTTTTACGTTTTGCAAGTCTATTTAATATCTGGTTTTATAATGGACATTCTATTCTCACATCTGCTTCTGCTTTTATTGTATTATGATAGGTTGTTTTGGTTTCAGCGAGGGCTCCACACATCTATAGTTGTAAAAAGGAGAACTTTGGCGCCTCTGAAAGTACTCCCAGAGACCCATGTAATACGTATCAGTTGATGATGATAAGAAACTTAAGAGTGTCTGTTACCCAGATAGAAGACTATCCTGAAATTGAATACTTGTTGCATAAAATTTGCAAAGGACCCTCAAGCATACATACAGTGCTTTGAATTCCCTGCTATAGATAAAGCAACTGAGGGGGGTCCATCACTTGTACCAGTAGGCATTTGACAATGTTGGTTGAATGAGAATTTCACAGTATGGCTTGGGTTAAATGGTGACATTGATGCAGCCTAGTAATATAAACCACTCAAAATGCACTGTTCTTAGCACCCCATTGATGAGGACACATCTTTTTGTACTTGGCCAGCAGTACTGATGCTTTTTACCTTACTGTTCATAATCATGAGATCTCTGTACCACACACTTTTGGGGGACCACCAAAACAAAGATGCTACTTGGTCTCTGGGGAAAAAATGAGCCCTCTAGGGCTGGGGATTTAGCTCAGTGGTTCCGCTGCCTGCTTTGCAAGTGCAAGGTCCTGAGTTCAATCCCCGGTACCAAAAAACAAAGGAGCCCTCTGATTTCCTTAGCACTGTGTTCACAGTAGGCTAATTAGTTAATTCAGACTGAACATTTAACTGTTGATACTTGATGTGCACACTGGAAGTACTTTAAAATCTGAATCAAATTGCTGTGATATAATTATCATACCACATTTTAGAGCACTGTTATTCATCTTGCAAATTTTATGCTACAAGTATTCAAATTCAGGCTAGCTTTCTAAATGGATCACAGAGGTCATGAATTTCTTCCCACGATCAAGTGATTTATATTCTTATAGAATGCCAAACATTAGCCAACACCTAATTAACGCTGTAAAGTAGCTATTAAGCAAAAGAAATGGAATGAATGATTTAGGAAGTACAGTATGGAGATTATCTGTGGCCCTGCTCTTTCCATCAGCAAAGGCAAGTGAGTTCAGCAGTAACTGAGACCTGTGACAAGGGACATATGGTGAGACAACTGTTAGTCTTATGGCCCTACTTCAACCTGTGTATGGGCAAATATGTTACTCTCTTGGACAGACTCATTTGTGAATGGGGTTTATAAACATCTTACCCCAAATGAAATGTGTTTGTGTGGCTTCTGTCAGAGGCCAATCTCACACCTGCTCTGCTAAGCAGATTATGTCATATCTACCTTTCATTTTAGGCAGTTAACATCATAACATCTGTCATTCATTGAGTGTCTGCTACAGTTAGATGCTCTACATCGCTCACTCACTTTTTACAGCCACCTTGTAAAAAAAGGTTTTTTCTATTTCACAAATAAGCAAACTGAGAATTGGAGAGGTTGCAAAGGTTGCACAGGTCACACAGCTTATAGAGGCCTATACCAGGTCTTTCCAACTCCTTTGTGTTTTTTTCACTATACCAGGAACATCTATGATATGAGCATTCTTGGCACATACTTGCATGCCTCTACATAAAACAGAAGCACAGATATATTTAAAGGCTTCATGAGAGGAGAATGCAAGATGAAGGATGAAAAACTTAAGGGTAATAGGAAAAGACAGAGTGCTCAATTTCCCAAGGACACAAACGCATAGGCCCTTGCAGAAGAATGGATGAAACAAGAGATTTTTATTGCATGACCTTGCTATGTCCTGTTATGCCCTGAATACTTGGGTCTACTGAATACCTCAAGGTCTACTGAAGCTAGGAACACTTATGCTAGGGCTATGAACCTCCTCTTGATCAAGTGAGATAGACGGCTTAGTAATTTGTGTGTGTGTGCTGAAGGTTGTCTGTGTAAGTATGAATGTGTTTGTGTTTTAAAAACAAAGATCTAACTGGCTAGAAAAAAGGGAGGAAAAGATAAACAAAAGAACAGGAGGGTATGTCATCTAGCGACACATCATTCCCTGTAGTCGCACAGTTAACAAATGAGAGAACCAATATAATCTAGTATCTGCAATTTTTAATGTTCGATTGAGTGTGTGTGGTCTGTCTATATGCCTTTCTTTTTCATTTCTCAGTCTGAGCTGAGAACCCAGTGTTGCCCCTTCCTTAAAAGAATTCTCAGTTCTCTTGGCCATTTGTACAGTTAGTGTGACTGTGGCCTGTGAATCTGGCTGCTAACAGGTAAGCTCGTTAGAGTCACAATGTCTTACCAGGGTTATAGCTTACAAAGAGAGGAAAAATACAAGCGGTCCCCAGCCATCTCCTCCAACAGTGCTTCTCCTTCACTTGGGAAATACTAACAAGGCTTCTCTGCTTCTGTGGCTCTGGATTTGGATTTGTTTTCAATAGGAGTTAGTGGAGTCTCACACTTTAAAACAAGGTTCCAGACTAAAATTACTTCAGCCATGCCAAATATAAGACACATAGATGTGTCCCTAAGGATGACTGTCACTTCCATTGTATAGTTTGCTGATCGTAAATAATGAGTTTGACAACTGTAAGATGCATCGGGGAATTTCAAAAGGCAGAGCTCTTGGGACAATGCTTTTACACTTTGTTGCGGTTGAAGGAAGTTATCAGAAATTACTCTGTAGGGTTTTTTCCCCCATGTCCATTAAATGAATCACATTCCTTGTATTCATTAATGATCATTAAATAGATTACTTATAAATAAACAAATTTGACAGAAGAGTTGTAGCCCCTCAGTTATGTCTTATTTAGTGAAGATGACAGTTGTCCATTACTGTCAGTGAGCCCTTGAAGTTGACTGAAAAAGGAAGTCAGTGAATACTTCATAGCCCCAAACGAAGTCAAGTTTTGCCTTTTGTTTTTCTCTTTAATTTTTAAATTTTAATTTTTATTGGTATATGTTTTCAGTACATAATGATTACATTTACCATGGGGGGATGGTACATGTACATAAAGGTTTTTTTGATATCAGATCTATTTTTACTTTTTTCTTTTGTGGTCTTTCATATTTTAAGCGATCTTAATGCCAAGAGGGGCACACTTCTTTAAACAGTTCCCCACACAGGAAATACTTATTATCTTTAAAAATATAAAGCAGATCATGTTAATTTTCTGTTTTAAAAAATAAAAAAACGAGGTGAAGGGTGTACAGATAATGGGGAAAAAAATAAGAACCAAGATACATCATGTACAGGTACAGGCACCCAATAATAAATGTAAACATCTTGTATAACTAAAATGTACCACCAATAAAAGAATTTTTAAAAAATTTTTAAAAAATTTAAAAAAATAGAAAAACCTCAGTATCTTCCCACTGCAGGCAAAATAAAATCTTAAATCCTTACCTTGGTGCTCTAGACCCTTCTTGCTCCAGCCTCTGGCTCTCTTTCCAGCCTCCTCTTACAGCACCCCCTCCAGGTTCCAGTCACCCTAACTTTCCCTGTTATTCTCAACAACCCCCCAATAGCTCTTCTGCCCCCACCCCCAGTCTTTTGCACCTTCTAGTCTTTGTGTCTAGAATTCTTAGTCCTGGACTTTTGAAGGACTTGTTATTCAGGTCTTAGCTCAGATTTCTCCTTGCAGAAGATTTCTTTAATCCTTCAATATGATGTGGCATAGATCCCATCTGTTTATCTCTGTTAGGCTACCTGTCCCCTCCCTGCACCCCCTTTCTTTCCTTCCTTCGTTCCTTCCTTTTCTCTCTCCTCTCCTCTCCTCTCCCCTCCCCTCCCCTCCTCTCCC
>NW_004624736.1:31609071-31641994 GCF_000247695.1 Heterocephalus glaber | reverse complement strand
CTGGGTCAAATGGGACCTCTAGTCCTAGTTCTTTGAGGTATCTCCATACTGACTTCCACAGTGCTTGCCCCAGTCTGCACTCCCACCAACAATGGAGAAGGGTTCCTTTCACCCCACACCCCCGCCAGCATTTGTTATTGGTTAATTTCTTGATAGCAGCCATTCTTTGTGGGGTGAGGTGGAATCTCAGTGTTGTTTTCATCTGCATGATACTAAGACATTAAAAGCAGACTAGAAGGGAAACTGAGAGAAGACTGGAGTTAGAGAGAAAGACACAAACTTTCTGTGGCTATTGCCATCTGTATTGTACTGTGGTTTGGGGGGGAAGATTTATTGGTGGTCCTCCTCTCTGTAATAGGCAGCTCCTGTTGCTACTTGAGGTCAGCTGTCCTTCCCCAGGGAGCCCTTGTTTCTAGAAGGGGCTTAAGGGGGTCCTGACTCCCTCTGACATTTGTGAAGATTGGGGAAGGAATGTCAAGGAGATTCCTCTGTCTTCTCCCTGTCCCTATTTTTTTTCTTGGCTCTCCTTTTAAATATGGCAATTAAGCCATTGGGCCTGTTTGGGAGATTAGGAGTGTGATTTAACAACTAAAATAAAACTGCATGTTACATCTCTAGTTAGGTGAGGAAAATAATGTTGTTTGTTTAAATTTTGATCCTTTGGATGTGATTCATGGGATTGGTTTGTGTGGTTTTTAGTTGCAGGGTGTGTTAGCATCTCTTCCTTGGAGAATATACAGAATGACTTTTCATTTTAAGAAATGAAATCTTTTTTTCTGTAAAAGGAGAATTTTTCCAAGTTACAGAAATCAGGCTTTCTAGCTATGCACAAAATTCCAGTCACTTGCAAGTAGAGGAACCTGTTTAAAGAATGGCTAAATTAGCAGTGGCCACATTCTTAGGGTTTAAGAGTCTCTGGTGAAATCTGATCCTTGACTGGGAAATTCTTTTTTTCTGGCAGGCAAGATGACAGCTTAACAGACTGTGGAACAGAAACCCATGTGTTTAAATGGGTTGAAAGGGAAAGTTCAGAAGGTTAGCATTATGATGGTAAGAACCAGGAGTCAACCTGTGTTCACAGAAAGAACTTCAGAACAACAACCATAGAAATCCTCACTTAACAGGCAACATAGTGGCACTATGAGATTTTTGCATTCACAATAACCTGTTCTAAGAGTTTTCCATCTCCTTTGAATTCTACCTAGACATGGTCCCTTTTCACCTTAGCATCAATTCTTCAATTTTATTAATGACATATATATATCTATATCTGGTGTAATGTCATAGATACAGACATATGGTTTTAGTGGTTTTGGACCGTTTTATATTTTTCAAACAAGAAAGATTTAGAACCTCAAATAAAATAAGTAAAATTGGACCTGCCCTGGCTGCGGTGTCCTGTCCACCCTGTTCCACTTCTCCTTGGTGAAATAGCCTCCCTTAGGCAGAATCCTGTGTTAAAGGAGCACAGTTTGGAAACCATGGTTCCAAAAGCATTTGGCTCTTATGATTCCCCTTGGGGCCACTTTCCTTTGTGGGAGTCAGGGAGGTGTCTCAAACTCAGAGAGGCTGCCCGAGACCATGCCACGTAGGGAGGAAGCTCTGGGAGCTCAGGTGCCAACCTCCAAGGTCTCCACAATTCGAAGCTTCTCTAGCTGTTCTGAGAAGGTGCCTGGCAGATGCGCATGTGTTATTACCTCAACCTGCTAAGGGAATAGGACTGTCTCCTTAAGTCCAGAGAGTTGATCAGGCTGTTCAGTTTAAGCAGCTGCTTTGCTGGGCTCTGACAAGGCACGTGACACCCTTAGGGGCCTATCAGGGAACTCTGTTGGAACAAAATGCCCCAAAGAACTTTGTTACATTCGCTCCTAAACAACAAATTTTGATCTTGCTGCCTCAGACATTAAGATCATCTGACCCTCAACACTCCTCCCTGATACCTGGAAACAGTCATCACTGGAGATGTAATCTGTACTTTTACCTGGTAATAGTGCTCATTCCTCAAGTGGTAATCTTGAAGCCAATATTAGGAAACTTCAAGTTCATGACCTTGAATGGTAATCTTGAAACTGGGTAGCTTTCTACCAGCAACATTAGTGGACTGCCCTAAGTTTCCCACCCAAGCAATAGCTACAGCAGCTTGTACTCCTTTCCTCGGATTCCTGATTCTCCAGTGCCCAGCCCAGCTTCCTTCTCTTGCCACTAAAAAACTGCCATGGTAAATTTTGATGTCCATTGTGAGGTATCATTGCTCATTTTCCACCCCTCTCCATGGAGGTATTTCCAAAGACCACACTTTTCTATGTGGGGCTATGCAAAAGCAGGCCTGCTGACTGCTCTAATTGAACTCTCCACGTGGTTCATCTTAGATTGTTATTCTGAAGTTGTAAATCCAGCTAAGATCTCTTGGTTGAAGTGAGTATTAAAGAAGTGTTCCTAGGGTTGGTAGAAAGCTCTGGAAGTTTTACTCTGGGTCTTCCTCTGTGTATCATGACATCTATACTATAGACCAAAGCCAGTGACTCCTGAAAACTATAGTATCACAGACTTAACCATTTTGAATTTCTGAGTGGACAGCATATCATGTTTATTTTCCTTAATATATGCCTAAGTATTGTTCCCATTCCACCAGGAAGTGGGGGACCCAGCCTCAGATACTTTCAGACTTTCTACTATTCCTTAGAGTTTGACAGAGCTCCCAGGACTTGACTGCCAAAATACAAGGAAGCCCATGGAGCTCTCTACCTTCACTGATTATCATTGTCCCCACCCATATAGTCTCCTTCACTGTGCTATACTTGAACTATTCAGGAAATGTAGGAATCCTGGGCAGAACCTGCCACCGTATAGTCATTATCGATACACTCTGCTGCCATCGTGTCTGTGGAGTTGTTGTCTTCCTTGGAAACAAGTCATATCAGTAGATTATCTTGAAATACCTATGTCCAGGTTTGGGGACCTTAGTGAATGGAAACTCAACTTTTTTCCTTTTTTTTCTTTTTTTTTACTTTCTGCCCCTGCCACCCCTTGTTTCTCCAAACAGACTAACACCATCTGTTTCTGGCCAACTGCTACTCTTCCTGTGGTTCTCAGCTACAATATCACTGGCTAGGTGAGCGGTAGCCATGTGGCCACCCTCAGCTCTCTGCACTTGTCCCTCCCATTTCCTATTACAGTGGACCATCAAGTTATGACCAGCCTGACAAACAAACAACTTGGGTTAATTAGGTTAATGGAAGATTCATCTGCCTCTTGTACCCAGGTAAACATCCAGATCTCAGGGTATTGACTTACAACCAACTTGAATTACAGACAGCCCTCGGAAACCAATTGAGTTCATAAGTCAAGGGTCCATTGTACCTTCTAGTCCAAGCATGATTTGCAGTGGGGTCACCTGGAAAATTGTTAAAAATCCAGATTCTCAGGTCACACCTGAAATCATTGCTGGAAAATAATTTGCATTTAAACACTGTCCTAGGGTAATCCATATGCACATTACAGTATGTGAAGCACAACCTCCTCAATGAAAAAGACATTGTTTTACACCACCATTCCCCCCTCTTTCCAGTGCATAGTGCATGGGAGCCCCTCAATAAATAGCTGCTGAATACATGGCAAAGCTTTAGCAGTGGTATAGACCAAACATTCCGTGTGCATTGACTGCTGTTAGAAGATAGATTCTGCTTAATGTTTGACCCAGAAGGTAAAAAAAATATATCAAGTTGAGTATGAGGAGTCAGAAATCTTGGACTGGGCTCAGGCTATGTAGCCAGACCTGTAGGTTTAACAACCAACTTAGTCAACAGATGGGGCTGGTTGGAGAAACTGCTGGGGAACCTGATGGGGAACCTATCTGCAGAGGACTGAATTATAGAAGGAAAGGGATTGGTCATGTAACTTCTGTGAGAGAGTTCCCGAGGGTGTGAGAAGGAAAAAATTTGGACAGGTAGACTGAAATTCCAAAGCCAATTTCCCACACCAAACTGAAACACAAATTCCAACTAGATCAAAGAAAGGGTAGAAAATATCAACAGAATTATATGTAGGTTTGCACATTTCTTTTATTCGTTTGAACTTACGGGTAAGGAGGGAAGAGCTTAAAATTGGACTAAATCTATCCCTGCAGTTTATTAGTAAATCTGAGACATTTGTAGTGGCTTTTATACATCTGCTAATCCCAAAGACATGACCACCTGAACTTACCTTAAGGCACTGTCTGAGTAACTGAGACAGAGCAGTGGCTGGCTGTGAAAAGATTTTGCTTGTCTGTGCAGCAATCCCTTTTCAAATTGGTCACTCTGAAAGAGTGCTTGGTGTCAGCCGCATGGGAACTATCTGCAAGGTGAAGCATTCCTGTCTATTGGAATTTCCTTTGCTCTCACACATTACCAGGCACTCAGCGGTGCCTCCACACTGGTGTCCTATCAGTTACTGAAGTTTCTCCTGTCAAACATTTTAAGTGCTTAGGAGCATGAGACTTATGGTGGGAGGAAAAAAATGGAACATCACTGCCTTAGGGTTGCATCAAGGCCCTGAACACCACATGCCAGTGAGAAGTCAAGCCTCGGGCTTCCTGCACTCCCTGCCCTGGAATGCCAGGTCCTGCTCTGTAACTCTCAATTCTGCCTTTGTTCTGTGGTAAACCTGGACGTCCTCTGCTGAAGTTGGCACCATAGATAATCCATTGTGTGCTGGCAAATTCCATCTTGCCTACATAGGCGTGGGGCTGTGCAAAGAAAATTACGTGTCCTGCACATTCCATTTCCTCTCTGTGCTTATAATGAGCTCAGCTTTTTCTAAAGCACATCTAGGGAAAGGCAGATTGTTCTGCTTGAAGCCAGCCTTCCAGGTCCAGGTGGTAGGACCACCTACACCAGGAAAGGAAGAAGTGCAAGCCAGGGAAGTCAGTCCTAGAAAGCCTGGGTCTCTTTTACCTCTTGGATTCTGAGTTGAAAAGGGAAAGAGGGTCATGTATTATTCCAAGATTAGTGATCAGACAAGCCTGTACTGTCTTTGACGAAACAGTAGCTGCTGCCTACTCACGAAGTGGAGCTTTGTTACAGGTGATGACATTGATATTCTCAAACCGCTTTGGAAATCCCCGCAGGAGTGCCATGTGTGCTTTACGGTCTTGGTCACCTGCCTGGACCTCTGCTCTGCTGATAATTGTGTTATCTCAAGCCCAGGGAGGCTTGAAAAACTGCATTCCTTTCTGAAACCCCTTTTTACCCCCCAAAACACATACCTACCTGCCCTACTGATGCCAAACAAAAGCAAAACAACCAAACATATAGACTCCTTGCCTTCCTAAGTAGTACCAATAACTGAGAAAATTGGATTTGAGCAACACTCAATTTAGGTGACTTTATTTACATTGAATTAAACAGATTACAAGTGTAGACTCTGATATCAATAGTCCAGGTTGAGATCCCAGTCCTGCCACTCACTGGCAAGTTACATATCGTTGCTGAGTCTTCACGCCCTCATGGGTAAAATGAGGATAAAGATACTAGTTACCTCCTGAGATTTACTGAACGAATGAAATGAGACCCTATATTTAAAGGCTCAGCACAGTGCTTTGCTAGGGTAAGCACCAAGTAAATATTGAACTTCCCCACCCTCCTATTCCATGGAGAAGCAGATCACCCTCCTCCCTCTGCTGAGTGAATCAGGGTTTTGTTGTTAAATGTCTAGTGGATAAGTCAGTTTCCAGTCGTTCTTCCTTTTTTCCTTACCTATTACTTTTCCAGTCCTGCATTTTGGGGTCTCTGTGGCTTGATTAATGAACAGATGGTAAAATACATGCTTAAAATTAAAATACATTACATTTGGAAAGATCTTGGGGAGGAGAGTGCAAGGAAAAGAGAAATGAGATGGGAGAGGGCTGATGAAAGACCACAGACCTTCTGGTGAACACACTGAATTCTTCTTCCACCCCACCATGGACTCCTTGGGGATTTGTAAGTCCACTGTATTGGACTTTGGATTATAAATGCAGACAATCCACAGCCATTTTAAAGTCAAGAGAAGATCTGAAAACCACAATGTTTTTATCTAGCATGACACTAATTATATTCTTTGGTTATTTAACTTAGTATGAACATTCTTATGTTTCCCTGCAAGAATATTAATATGCATGACCCAGGGTGCTGCCTCGGGTCCTGTTGGGGGTATTGTGCAAAGGCAGTATATGTCCCATAATACTGTTCTAAATTCTAAATATACTGAATTCTAGAAATCCATCTGTCTTCAGTGACTCAAGGAGGATTTTTCTGCAACAAAAACAAACTTGAGGTAGTTTAAGCAAACCAGCAATAAATTGAGAGTGGGAGGATTTTATTTCAGAGATTGCAGGCATATTTAATAGGAACCCCAAGAAAAAATGCAGCTGTCTTTAGAATGACTGGAAGGAGGACAGGTTTATCTGAGATCCACTCTCCATAGAGTTCTGGTTTGTGTTGGAGTTCTGTCACTATAACAGAATACTTGAAATGATTAACTTACAAAGAGAAAAATGTTTATTTTGGCTCATGGTTTTGGGGGAGATCAGTCCATGATTAGTTAACCCTATTGCTTTTAGGCCTGTGGTGAGCACATAGCAGAGCAAAACTGCTTACATCATGAGGCTGGGAAGAAAAAATGAAAAGAAAAAGGAAGGCCTAGGGCTCCACAATCTGCCTTAGAGACATGCTTCCAGTGACCGAAGGACCTTTTAAGAGTTCTGTAGTCTCCCAGTAGCACCACCTTGGGGACAAAGCGTTTAACGCCCATGAAGGCTATTCCAGATTCATACTATAGCGTGGTTCTTATAGTGTGAGCATGGAACACAGATAGCTGCCACTAGTTATAATCCTTATGGCCTAATCTGTGGAAAGTGGTAGGAACTTAATATCTCCATGTTGACTGGCATATAGGCTTTCCAGTCTGGTATAGTCTTTGCAATTTGTGGCCAGTATAAATTACACTGTTGTATTAAACCCACCATGAAAATTTGCCTCTTGTAGAGTCTCTTTCTGGTGGTCTTCAGAAGCTCTGCTGAGCTCCCACTAGGCTGAGCAGGATGTTGACAGAGTAGTCATGGGGCTCCATGAGGTTTATCCTGGAGCTCCACGAGGTTTGCAACCAGCCCTCAGTGGTCCTTCATTGGGTTTGGCAATAAGGGTTGATCTTCCTCACAGTTCTCAGGTTTGAGTCACATGTGAACGTGTGAGAAATATAGTAAATGGAAGAAAGACAGCAAAAGCCAATTGACCTGAAATGCTCTGTTCCTTTTTCAGTTTTCACTTCATCTGCCTTACTTCTTGGTCCTTTGGTCATGGCTGTTGGGGTGTTTGGGATGCACCTGTAAAATAAGTCTACTTCTTTTTTTCTTTAGATGAATTGTCAGTATCTTTAAGAAGCCACAGAAATATCTGTAAATGTCCTTTTCTCATTTTTCTTCTTTTATCTAACCACTCCCTATATAAGTCTAGGGGATGTCAGAAGGCTAACCCTAAGTGGGCAGTGATTAATTGTTGGGAAGGTGGAGTTGTGAGAGAAGTATATAGACAGGTAGATGAATACTCCTGTTATATTAATGTTGTGCAGACTCTGGAGCCAGCCTGCCTGGATTCATATGCTAGTCCCACCACATGTTAGCTATATTACCTTGAGAAAGTAACTTAACCTCTCTGTATCCTCATTTCTTCACTGGAAAGTGGGCACACTAACACCTCCTTCATATAATTGTTGTGAGGATTAAGTGAATTAATATACATAAAGTACTTGACTTGTAATATGTTTGAGCTAAATATTTGATACTTTACTCTGATACTCGGACTCTGATGAGTCCAACTCAGCCTTATCTATCCAGTCATTAAACAGAAGAAAATGTTTTTGTATCTTGTGTCTACCATTTGAAGACAGTGTGTTGAAAGGGTGAATAATTCACATATCTTCTAGTCTTATGGTGAAGACAGGTATTAAACAAGTTATTACATATGTGATAAGGGTTATGACTCAAGCATTATGCTTTCTAATGAGATTAGCAGAAATGAAATAATCATAAATCCAATTTGATTGTCTTTTTCCTTAAAATACTCCATATTAAGTACTTCATATTGTTTCCAAGGATCACAGTGTAAGTAAAGTTGAGAGTGTCTTAGAATAGAAGTCATACCAATAGTTGCTTGCTTGAGGGAAAGAAGTGACTTAAAACTTGTGTAAATTCAAAAAGAGAGTTGTTGCCCTTGCAATCATATGTGTAGGGGACAAAAGTGTTTACAGCACAGGTTAAATTATTGTATTACTTGCAATAATTATAGTAATAATAACTAGACGACTCATAAAGCTTAGCAATTTATTCTTTACCTTTGATTGTTAAAAGTATAATGTAAAGTCAGCAGGGTAAGATTTATTTACCATTTTCAGAGGAAACTGAAGTTTCCCAAGTAATAAAAAGACCGACCCCAAATTATGGGTAGGCCAGTGACTACCACATAGTCAACACTAGAAGCATTTGTTGGTTTGAACAGCACCAGGGTGTCCTGACACTGATCCAGTGTTCTTTCTGTTTCTCCATGAAGAACACAACCAAAACTTCAGCTCTACATTTTTTGCAGATTTTATGCTTATTAATATTGAGATGAGTTATCTAATATTCACCTTCTTTCCAGATAACAAATGAGCAACACTGTTTTCCTAACTATATCAAGACATAATATAAATAGTCTCACCTTTTTTTTTTGGTATCGGAGATCGAACTCGGGACCTTGTACTTGCAAGGCAGGCATGGTACCACTGAGCTAAATCCCCAGACCTAGTCTCACCTTTTTTTAATGTTCAGATTTAGGACAGAGAAAACTAATTTTCAAGATTCATATTTTAAATTTTTACATGTAGTATATTTAATAACTCAATCATAATACAGTATTTCCTGATAAATTGTTTCTGTAACTAAAATTCATAAGCAAAGTAGAATCAATGGAATACATGCTTCAACCAATCCTAGGATTATCTCTCCCAGATACCATCTTTTCAAAGCCATTAATTTTCATCAGACTGATCTCTCAATGGTTGTCATAGAAAAAGCTTAAGAAGTGATCACACCCTGAAATTGTTGGCAAGATATAAAACTGCATATTGTAAATGCTTGAAAAAAGAAAGATAAAATCTGTCCTCAGCTATCTTGATTCATATTATGCCTTGAGTCCATTCCATCAATAACTTTAACTTCCATACTGTGGTTTGGCTAATTTTTTTATTCATTAAGTTTATCAGTACATTTTAGGTATACAGTATGATGATATTCATCATTGGGAATTTGTACCTTTACATGATATATTTTTGTTCTTATATTTACCTATTCCCCTGCCCTCCCTTCAACCCCCCCACCCCTCCCTATTTACAGAGACTTTGTTTCCATTTTTTCCTTTTGTAATATTTTTTCCTTTCCCTTCTTTCTTTTCCCCTACCCCCCACTTCCCCTTCCCCTTTAGACCCTTTCTTCCTGTTTCACATTGTCTGTTATACATTTTGATCCTTATTTACACAAAAATGGGCATCTGAAATGAACAGACATTTCTCAAAGAAGTAAAATCAGCAAACACTGGTGGTTCGAGAGATGCAGATGAAAACAACATTGAGATTCCACCTCACTCTAGAAAGAATGGCTGCTATCAAGAAATCAACCAATAACAAATGCTGGCAAGATTGTGGGCAGAAAGGAACCTTTTTCCATTGCTGGTGGGAGTGTAGACTGGTGCAACCACTGTGGAAATCAATATGGAGATACTTAAAACAAACTAGGATTAGAGGTCCCATTTGACCCAGCTATTCCCCTGCTGGATATCTTCCCAAAAGAATTAAAAGAATCATACCACAGCAGTATATGTGCACCCATGGTTATAGTGGCAGTTTGTCATAGCTAAAACTTGTAAACAGCTCAAACTGGAGACTGGATAAAGATGATGTGGGTTTTTTAAATAAAATGGAGTAGTACTCAGCCATAAAGAATGAGAAACTAGAGTCCTTTACAGCTAAATGGATGCACATTGAGGCTATACTCTTTTTTTTTTTTTTTTTTTTTTGGTACCGGGGATCAAACTCAGGACCTCAGGCTTGCAAGGCAGGCGCCAGAACCACTGAGCTAAATCCCTGGCCTGAGGCTGTACTCTAAAGTGAAATAAATAGGTTTTCCTAATTTTAACCTAGGACAAACTACATCAGCAGAACTAGAGAAATGTCACCAACATGGTATTTGGTGTATTTCACATTTACAAAATTCCTCCATAGATTTGTAAGCTGAATTGAATATTTGATCATCACTATTTTTCATTTGTGACTTGTTGCTCTGAGGAGAGGTACCATTCACAAACTTCTCTATGCATTTATTCATTAATTCACTCAGCAAATATTGATGGAGGAGCCCCTTCCAGGTTGCAGGCACTGTTTTGGCAGTTTCTGGGAACACAGCAGAAAATAATAAAGACTAAATCCTCACCTTTATTGAACACTGTATTTGTGAGTTGGGGCCAGGGAAAAGGCAGACCATAATCACATATAGATGGCAGGTGGAGGTAAGAGCTACGTAGAGAAGCAACCACAGAGTGAGGGGTGCTGCTTTATATGGTGAGGGCAGAAAAGCCACTCAGAGAAGGTGATACTGGAGCAACACCTGCATGTTGTAAGGGAGAAAGTCCTGGGGCATCTGTGAGAGATCACTTCAGGCAGAAGGAAGAGCAAATGCCACAGCCAACAGCCCACAGCCCTGAGGTGGGATGAGTTTGAACTGTTTGAGAAACAGCAAGGGGCCAGAGCAGCTAGAGTGGGGAAGTGGAGAAAGTTGGAGGAAGGCAAACCAGGAGAGGGCCCAGCAAGGTTTGGGGGACTTTATTCTGAGTTGATGGGAAGCCACTGGTGGGCTCTGAACAGAAATCCAAAGGCATTCCTTTGTGTTTTACAAGCGCTACTCTGGCTGCTGGGTGGGGAGCAGCATGGCTTGAGAGAAGGGCTGAGGGTGAGCAGAAGTCTGCCTGGATTTCGCTGCTCTGGCTTCAGTTGCTCTGTGACCAAATCCCTCCAGGCCTCAGCTGTAAGGTAAGGTGTCGGTACTTCTAGTCCCTGTGGGGAAGTTGGGTGCAAGGCCATCCCTGTGTAGGAAAGGCCTCAGGGTAGAGACGGGTTATTACCCAGCTTTGGGTGAGTGAGTATGTTGTGGGGCTTCCCATTTTCTCACCTCAGCAGGCTGGCATAGGATCCTAGGAGGCCGCATATGTAAAGTGCCTGTAGGTGCTCCGTAAACCTCAGCTCCAGTCACCACCCTGTGCTATCGGAGTACTGGCGTCTTTCTTCTTCCCCTGGGGACTTTGAGCAGCAAAAGCTTGAAGGTGAGGGTAACACCTTAGGGAAAAGGATTACTGATTCCTGTATCTGGGAGCAGGAAGTTATGCACAGAGGGAGCTGCAACCACATCACTCAGAAGGAACTTTATTCTTTTGTTTAAAGCAGGGTGTGTCTGTGTCTCTCCCTCCTCCTTCTCATATTCATTTCAGACATCTTTGTTTCAAAAGTAATCCATCCTGTATCCTCAGAGTGATTTTTAAGCAATACCAAGTGCCTAAAGTTTCCAAATACCCCCTCCCTTCTGATTCCAAAGTCCACCTGTAACTATAGGTAACAAGTTAGCATGTATCTTTCTTTAAGTTTTCTGGGATAATTCTAGCAGTCATAAACACATTTACAGACTTGTGGTGGTGGTTGTCATTTGTCTTTGTTTTATAAAAAGAAAAAAGAAATAATTCCAGGGGTTGTACAAAACCCTCCAAATTATCTCTAAAATGTTTAATAATACACTTTATAAGTAGACTATATATAATTTTAACAGACTGTCAAAGGAAGCTGGCATCCTACTCCACCCTCAAACAGCAGCCATTTGAAACTTCCTAAAGTCCCCAGCATGGGTATAGACCAGATGTTCCGTGTGATCTCTGTGCTCTAGCTCTTTCATCAGATCTGCTCATATTTGAGCCAAGAAAAGCTTTATCTCTGGTGTGCCACTTACTGGATTTCTCTTGTTAACTGATCCTTAAGTGTACCTTTAAAACATACTCTATAAAGGACCTTCCAGATCAGGAAGGGAAATATTAATGTTTAATTGAAGTAGTTGTTTTTTCCCACAGTGTAATTTATTAAATTATAAATACTCAGAATTTAATTCTTGTATGTGTTACCTATGGTTTTATCAATCAGAATATTGTATTAAGCCCAAATGCATTTTTGGTCATTTAAAGACCTGTCAAAAACACATTGCAAGTCCAAATAAAATTTAAATGTTTCTCCTTTTAGGATTACAGATAATCCAGGAGTCACACTAAATGAAAAGCAAAAAGAACCCCATGTCTGTGTATGTTAGCTAAATATAAATGCGTGAATCTCCATATTAATATCTGCATGAGTGATAGAATCCACTCATCTTGCAATACAGAACCAAATGTAATGAAATTGTGTTTTCCTCAGCAAGACAGCTCTTTAGTCAAGTACACACTTACACATCTGTTTGGTTGTTCCCAGAGGATGCAGTTGATTTTAGATTTTAAGCCAAATCCTTTTAAATCAGCCAGGGTATTTTCCATTTGGAAGTGAAAATTTAGGGTCTTTCTCACACAGCTGATGGTTCTCTGGGAGCATCTTGGGGACAATTACTGGAAGGTTTAGACTGATATAAAATGTCAGTGCTCCCTTCATTTGTTTTTCAATGATCCCATTCAAAATTGCTCAGATTAATTCTTTTATCTATAGGAAAGAACACTTTTTTTGGGGGGGAGTGTCAAACTCAGGACTTTGCACTTGCAAGGCAAGTGCAGCGCCACTGAACTAAATCCCTGGCCCAGGAAAGAACACTTTTAGGGAGATGAAAAATAGGTGGGGAAACTCAGACAACAAAGCCAATTCCCATTTTCTTAAAAAAATTATAATTTGAAATAACTTTAGGCTTAGACGATAAGTTGCAGAAATAGTAAATAGAATCCCTATCTAACAATTTACCCAGCTTCTAATATTAATATAATATATAACCTTAAAGCCATTTTCAAACCAATGAAATGGCCATTGATTAAATCATAATTTGAAGCTGAAAGCATATAGTAAATTTGCACTGTTACCCTGTGTTTGAGAAAGAACTGGCATTTTGTCTTTACAAATTGTGCACATGCACAAAGCCATCTGCTAAAGTGTCCTTCATTTTGAAGGGCTTTAAAGCCGTGGTTGGAGAACAGCTCAGCCAAACTCATAGGGTTTCCTCCTCATTTTGTGGGGTTTTCTTTGGTACTGGGGATCGAACTGAGGTCCCTGCGCTTGCGCAACAGGCGGCGAAACCACTGGGTCAAATCCCCAGCCCCCCTCCTCATTTTGGATAAGAAGTTCTGTCTGAACAGTCCTACAAACAGCTGCCTGGAAGGCCCGCATGGATTTGACTTACTGAGAGGAAAATCCTGTGACCACTTCATTCCATGTTTATGTTGCTGATTTAAGTAGTGAGGCAACACTTTGAAAATTACACCCTGCGTTACTTTTTTTATCACCAAATTCAGGGCCACGGGGAGTATAAGCTCAGTAGTGGGAGCCAAGAAAAACTGCCTTTTGTTCAGGATTCTGACAGTTTAAACCTAATGGTCATATTAACTTTGCTGAGACAAGAAGTGGATCTTGCCTTATGTGGGGAATCCTCACGGTCATCCCACTGACCAGCCCTTTTTGAACAGAGGCCCTGAGTTTCAGAATGGGCTCTCAGCAGCTGCAAACATCTATAACAATCTGGGGTACAGATGAATGAGCCTCCTAGGTCCATAGCTGCTTGCATCCACCAAGGCCTTGTGGCTTTGACAGATGTTTCTGTTCTGAACACTGGGAGATGAATGTGCAGTTTCTCTGCTTGTTGCCAGGGATGATGGTTATTCACAGTCATGCTCTGAGGTCTTCTGAAGCCATTTAATTGTACTTGGAGAAGCTGGCATCTGTTAACAAACATTTGCTGCTTTGAAAAGCAAGGCCTTCTCTTGGAAAACAGCAGTGAGAGAGATCACATTTATTGCTCCATCAGAATCCGGTCCAGATTTATGGAGTTAAGCTTGATGTGGAGATGTTATGAGATACTTTGTTGCTCCCAAGCTAAACCTAAGCTTACTTCCAGCCAACACATATGTCAGTTTCAAAATACATTTCAGATTTCAGCATTTGTCTTCTGTTCATTGAGATACCTCTAAGAAATCAAAGCTGTTTGAAGAACTATTTTAAAATGGCCTCAGGAACTTGCTACAGCTTTGATTTATAAGGGAACCCTCTTTTCCTATGCCAAACCTGATTCTCTTGTAGGGTTCTCGCCTACAGTTCTGGTGAGAGGCTCTGCCTAGTTACTTAGGCCAGACACCTAGAAAAGGCCTTCACCTCTCTCTTCCCAACCGCACTTTGAATCCTATTGCTGCTTGTACCTTCAATGCATGTTAGATTTCTTCACTTCTTTTCATTGCCATTTCTGCAATCATATCTCAGATAGAATACTGCAGCACCTTCCAATTTTAAGATTCCCAACTTCAGTCTCACCCCTTTCTCTTCAAATTGCCCATTCTCTTCAAAATAGCCAAGAGTAACCTTTAAAACAAATCTAGCCATGTCTGCAGCTAGTTCACTAGTGAATGTAACTAGTGCTGTATCCAAAACGCAACTTTATTCTCCTACTGTCCCTAGATAACATTCTTGCAGGCCAAGGCTTTTCTAATCACTATCAGGTAATGATAATCTTTTATCACTAAATGACACACAATAAGTCCCAATTCAGTAATGAGAGTGAATCCAACCCAAGACAATAAACATTCCAAATATCAGACTCCTTCCTCTCTCTCTGCCTCACCCTTCTCTTCTATGCTAAGATTCACCATAGTACTATTTGTCTCCAGGGAATGGAGCAGTGGAAATGTGGCAGGATTCTGACTATCCAATAACTTCCTTCTCCCACTATTGACTGCTACTTTGGACACTGTTTGAGTCAAAGCGCAGGAGAAAGGACCAGGAGACAGAATAGAATATCATTACTTGAGTGGGTGATTCTGTGCTATCTGGCCCTATAGATGGCTGAAGTTAACTCTTTAATGGGAGCCTTTTTAGAAGATTCCATCTGAATGGATGATCCAGCTTGGTCTACATTTCAATGGACCATAGCCTTGGAGGGGTGATACCCAGCAGATAGCACTCGTGCTCCAATAAGTCATCTTAACAAAGCCATAGACAAAGACAGGCTTTTGACAGTGACAAGCTTTTGACAGCTGTAATCAGCTAAGCTAACTTGCCAAGGTCACTGTTTCTGCTTAAAGCAAGATTGGCTGCAGTCATCATCATCATGAAAGACCACGTCACATTAACCTTCATCATCACATTAACCTTCATCGCTGACTGTCATTCCCTCAGAGAAATAGGAATGTTTGCTTCATGTATTTAAAAAAAAAGTTTGTTTTATTTTTGATTTATGATTTAGAGAAAGTGGAACTCAATGCTTTAAATTCAGAAACAAGGAATGAGTGAAGGAATAAAGGAAAAAAAGGCAGACAAAAAAGTATATAAGAATAATAGCCACAGAGGCAAAAAAAATTGACTCCTGGTCCTGGATGTTTCCTGACACTAAAATATAGGACAAAAACTAGTAAAAGGCATGAATGGGTTGTTGTATGATAATGACCTTTTTGAATGAGGAGAGATGAGGGCTTCATCATGGACCCCCCCCACCCCCCCAGCCCCACAGATATGTTAGAGGTCAACAAGAATTTATAAAATGTTGCTCTCAGGAAGGTTCTCTAGGTGAGCAGAGAAACCTGGCCAAGGAGCCTGTCTTTGCCCCTGTGATTTGCAACTGCTTCTGTAACCACCACACTGGACAAGGGTGGGAATGTTGTTCTTCCTTTATTTTATATCTTTTGGGTTTTTAATTTTATCTTTTTTTGTTTTATCAAGATTTCTAGATGAGACTGGCTTTAAAAAAATAAGCTTTGCCCCATATGATCTTGCCACTTACTATATGAATTGTATCAATTTATTCTTTCAAAACTGAGTAAAATGCCACAAGTAATACAGGAGTTGGGGATAGCAAGCATCTTTTTTTTTTCTTAGTCTGTGGAAAATTTCTAGAATAGTTTTAGGTTTACAGAAAATTGAGCATAGTCCAGAGAGTTTGCATATACTCCTTTTCCCTTTACAAGTTCCTGTTATTAATGTTTTGCATTAGTGTGTTGCACTTGTTATAATTGATGAAAGAAAATTGACTCATTATTACCTGAAGTCCATAGTTTACATTAGGGTCCACTCTGTGAGTTTTGGCAAGTGGATATTGTTGTGTATGCACCAGTACTGTATCTTACAAGATTATTTTCCTACCTTAAAATTTCCCTGCTCTCCCCTATTATTTGTTTCTTCGTCATGCCTCAAGTATGAGCTAGACCCTTTCTGTTAGTTCATTTTCTGCACCTGGTGCTACTTCAGAATTTTTTTTTCCTATCATCACATTTATTCCTCATGACAAATATATGAATTAGCATTGAAAGGCTATGTATTGAATAGGTGGCATCCTCGCTCTGCAACCAGCCTGCTGCTCTGCAGCATCCTTCCAAGAGAACTAGGTGTGCATAACATGAGCCTAGAGGTTCCTTTAAAACAAGCTGTGTGAGGGTTTAGCGGACAAGAATCCCAAAGCTTATGCTTTCTCCTGCTTCTGCTGCTGCTGAGGAGGAATGCGGAGTAGCCACTTACGTTGGGCTTCTGCCCCAGTTCACTTTCATGTCCTTTTGCTTTTTCTTTTTCACTTTTATGATTCTCTTTGTTCTAGTCTTTTCATTTCCTTTTATTCTTTTCTTTCATTTTTCCATTTCCTTGGTTTTCTCAAGGGAAGTGGGAGGGGTAGGGGAAAGGAAAGACGGGAATGGAATTAATATGAGAAAATGAAAAAATGGAGGGCCAGGGATTTAGCTCAGTGGCACCGCACCTGCCTCCCAAGTGCAAGGTCCTGAGTTCGATCCTTGGTAGCAAAAAGAAAGAAAAAATGGAAACAAAGTCTTTGTAAATAGAGCGGGGTGGAGGGGTTGAAGAGAGGTCAGGGGAATGGGGAAAAAATAAGAATCAAGATATATTATGTAAAGGTACTAATCTCCAAGATGAATATCATTATATTGTATACCTAAAATGTACCAATAAAATTAATTTTTTTAAAAATGTGAGAAAACCAAGGAAGCTACTTCAAATTTTTGAAAGGCTCCACCAAAGCCTAAGGGAAATCAACTAGGAAATACACATAGACAACTTAAAAGTCCAAAACTAGGCACTGTGTGTGCTCTGGTGGATGCTGACCTGCCCCTCTGGGCTCCCTTCCCATCCAAGGCCTCATACTGGCTTCTGATCTCCACATTGTAATCCTAAAACGTTTGTACAGATCTGCAAGCACCTTGCTGGAAAAATGAGAGGGCACTGATTCACCATGAGATGCTCTTAGAAATTTTAAACCTTCTATGGGACCAAGAGAGAGCGGGAGTTCTCCACTGCAGTAATACCCTTCCCTCCAACCTCAGGACTTTGTCCCCAGTGAGAACAACATGCTTTCCCCTACAACAGGTACACCTACCAGGAAAGAAGCCACCTATTAGGGAAAACCTCTCCTGCTAGTTCCAGGGCCCCATCTCTTAAGCATACCTTGGATAATAACTATAGTAAACCTTTTATATAGTAAGCATTATATCTGTGTAATAATCCCATGCATACAGGAACAATAGAATCATTTCCTCACAGACAGTAAAACCAAGTTTCACCAAGCTCTGCCTTCTCACTGATACTGAATCACACATCTATACGATAAAATTTGGGACACCCATTAAATCATATTTTTGAAGACTATAAAACATGGGAAGATGTTTTCTGATATAATCATGAGGATTTTTTTTTTCAATATTGAAGATCAAACCTAGGAGCGTTTGTGTTTGTTTTGTTTTGTTTTCACATTTGAGATAGGGTCTTTCTAAGTTGCAGGCTAGTCTCGAACTTTCAATCTCTCTGCCTCAGCCTCCTGAGTAGCTGAGATTACAAATGTGTGCTACCACTCTCAGCAAGACATTTTTTTATGTTTCCATGTTTTCTAAATTTTCTATAGAGAACATCATTTTATAATCAAAAAAGAAATACACAACTTCTTCATTTTTTTACTTTTTAAGAAGAAAGCAGTACTGGTCTGTGTGCTATTTCGGGGAGATGTGCCCAGCCTGAAGTCCAACCAGGCAGCCTCCTTTTCCTTAGCAAGTCTGATCAGGATAAGGGAGATGCAAATCTGGTCAGAATGTTAGCCCATAATAAGCTTGAGATAATGTCAGCCCTCCAGTAAGCTTGCCTGTGGTTAACTCTAGAAAGATGCGGAGTAAACATTTATCATAGGAGCAACTGAACTCTTAAAAGAAAGACTTTTTAGAAACTCAAAGCAAAAACAAATCCTCTTTTCTAAGCAGTTTCCTAGCCAGATGTAATCTTTTATAGACATATCTAAAAATGCTTTTGAAATGGGTGACTCAAATTTGCCACTTCCAATATTCCCATGCCATCATCTTCCTGAAGCCATATTTACTGTATTTATACTATCCTGACTGTGCATTCAGAAATAAATGGATGAGCTGAGACTTTGTGAAAAACTGATAGTTTTACTTCTCTGAGTGCCTTGGGGCACAAATATTTTTAAATTTTGAAATCCAGTGACAATAAATAGGCATGTGCTCTAGATTCCAATGTTTCTAAATTATTGGGGGTTGGCTTCTTGTTCTTGGGCTGATTTCCTTTATGATTAAACTATTTAATTGTAAAATATGCATAATACACATATAAAATATATATTATAATTTACTATTTTTACTATGTGTAAGAGTATAGTGCACAGTGCCATACAACCGTGACCGCTATTCACTTCTAGAACTTTTCCATTACTCCAAACTGAAAGCCTGCACCCACAATAACTCCTTATTTCCCTCTCTTCCATGATGTGTAACCTCTACTCTTTCTGTCTTTATGAATGCACTTGTTCTTGATTCCTCCTATAAGCGGAGCCATATGGTATTTGTCCTTTTGTGTCTGGCTTATTTCTCTTAGTATAATGTCTTCAGGGTTCATTACATCATAGCAAGTGTCAGGATTTTCTTCCTTTTTAAAACTGAATAATATATTGTATATATTATATTTTGTTTATGTCTTCACCTATTGATGGATATTTGGACTATGTCTATACCTTTTGGCTATTGTGAATAATGCTGCTATGATCATTGATGTACAAGTATATGTTCAAGCCCCTGCTTACAGTTCTTTGGGGTACATATGTAGAAGTGGAGTTGCTGGTGCATACAATAATTCTATGTTAATTTTTGAGGAACTGCCAAACTTTTTCATAGCAGTTGCATCATTACACATTCTCATTAGCAGTGCACACAGTCCTAATTTCCCACCTCTTTGCTGTAGGGAACAGGGAAAGGGGACGTTACTAGAACCTCTGCAGTAAGACCTGGTCTCCTGTGAGCCACAGCAGCACAAGGCGAATTACAGGAAAGGTAGAAAAATGAGACTGAGAAGAAGCTGAGCTTTGGATCTGATCCATGCTGCTCTGGGTGGCAAAGACGAAAGCCCCCATCTTTCCTCACCTTTTATTCAATACGTGGGGAGAAACAAATGTAACAAATGACTTGCAGAGAGTTCAGTACATCCTGCATAAATAAGATGGAACAATCCAAGAACAAGGAGGAACTGAGTAGATGTTTGTTCCTCCCAGGATGTTTTCAGCTCCCAGGATGTTTCTTGTCCTGGAGAATCACAGCATCACCGGATCATTGAGGTCTCAGTTGTGACCGGAGGCCAAAATGGAATTATGTCTCGCAATTCCATAGCTGGGCTGTAGGCAGGAGAACTAGGGTAACCAGATGATTTTTCCCTAAAATTATGTAGCATTGCTCCTGACACTTTGCCAATACTTATTTTTCATCTTTTTAAAGTAATAGCCATCCTCTTGGATGTGAAGTGGTATCTCATTGTGGTTATGATTCAGTATTTTGAAACAACACTTTCTATATGGTTGTGACCATCTCTGAACTAAATAATGCTGTGTAATGGTTAGAGCTTCAGCTGAGGATCCCACTTTTCCCGGAGACATTCCTGGTGCCACTCCCCACCTTCTCAGAGCTAACCCAGCCTCCTTTGTGCTAAGGGAGCCTTCTCTTTGGGTGTCTAGAATCTCTGGTTTCATCTTTCACAGGACAGATGAGAGTGACTGATTTCTGCTCCCTGGAGCAGAAATAAGTCTGCATGGGTAGGAGAACTGGCCTGATGGGGGTCCACGATTTCTTTGCCTGCCCTGGGCCCACAGCTTCTCTAAGAGGCAAAGGAAGTACAGAATTCTGGGCCCTTCTGCTGGCATCAGCTCAAAGTCTCCAGGCCTCGGGGGCTCCTACCTTGGCCTAAATCCCTGCAGATCACTGGAATTCCATTGTACAGAGTGTGAAGTATTCACTCCACACCTCTGAGTGAGTTGTTTCCTCTTCCTTTGATAGAGGACTCAGACCCTCTTTATAACTAAGCAAAACCCATATAATTCTGTGGTACTGCTTCTGTAAACAGTAGCTTCAGTTGAAAAGACCAGCTCCAGAACTGTGAAAAATGACAACAACCTGAGCCTTGTCTGGGAATGCTTCCCTGATTTTCTGCTCTGAGCTTTTTCTAAACTTACCTGGTAAAATGCAGAGCATTTGGGTCTTTCTTAGACCTGTCAGTTATTACAGGGAGTGAGGCCAGGCAAGGAGCAGAGCTGGAGATACTTGGACATAACTTCAGTATGTTTGTCTTCATAAATCTCAGCAATTTTTTTCCCTTTTCCCTTCTATGTAAATATTTGTCATTCCTGAAATTTAAATAATTCAAAGTGACATTTTCTTCTAAATATATGTTCTGCCTTTCATGTATTGTTCCTCCTTTGCATAGAGTTAAGACCAGAGAGAGTATTCGCCTTCTCTTCATGTGACTTCACTCTAAAATGGGAGATATAAACTGGTTATCATTTGAAATGTGAAGGACATGTATGGATGGGTTAAGTCTTCCTTTTTCAGTGTAATGCTTTTTTGTGTCAGGGCCTCTCCTGTTTTCCTGGTGGTCACCAGGTCCAGGTATCAGATTTATTTATTTATATTCTTATTTTTTTGGACTGACAACCCTACCACTAACAATTAAGGCCACCCCTCCCTAAATAGGTGGAAGTTTTGCAGATAAACTAACAAAACCACTAACAAATAAAATACTTAATAAAAGAACAGTGTTTAAAGTCATATTCCTGCATGGAATCTACCTATAACTAATGACATGAAAAACTGTCGTTGTAATTCAACTGCAGAAACAATTGACAAATATCTGTAAATCCCACCACTTATCGAAATCATTAGCCATTCATTCATTGACCTTCCAGCTCCATCCAATATTTCATCATGATGAAATTTTGGCTCCTTATTAGGATTGTGCCCCCATGTATTACAGATGATTACTGAATTTCTAGCAATAAATTTCATGAGAGATACAACTACAGCATTCTTTTAGTTATACATATTTGCTGAGATGTTAATTACAGACAAATGTACGTGCAAATGTAGCATCAGATTTTTTTTTCTTTTTTTTTTTCAGTAAAGCATGTTTATTAGGAAGACACATTAACATGCTTAGATATTTTGTTGGTTTTTTTGAGACAGGGTATTGTTTAGATTGGCCTTGAACTCACTATGGAGCATAGATGGCCTCAAACTCCCAGTGATCCTCCTGCCTCAGCTTCCTGAGTGCTGAGATTACAGGGTTGTGCCACCATGCCTGGCTCATATATTGTACCATTTTACAAACTTAATCTACACTTTTTTTTTGGTACCAGGGGTCAAACTCGGGACCTTGTGCTTGCGAGGCAGGCGGCAGCACCACTGAGCTAAATCCCCAGGCCGACACTATTTTTTATCTTACATACTTTGTACATTAATGTGCTACCCCATTAACAGTATAACAAGTAATATAATATTACATAAAACATACTATGTATAATCAACATTAAAATAATAATTCCATGCTTATAAGCAAGTACATTTAACTAAGATAAGACATAACCCATTAATTTATCCACATTAAAATTCAAAACTGTACAAAGAGTGTCAACCCAAGTAAACTATTCATTTTACATAGGATGTACATTTTATTGACCAGACATTAGCACAATAAGTCAAATCAGTTCTTGTCATCATGACTGTTACCTGCCAACTCTTAGCTCTTAATCCACCATCCTCCATGAATCCATCAGCCTGCTAGACAGCAGTCCCTCTTCTCGCTCTGGGCCCATGGCATATGGGGGTTTCTGTTACTGAATCTTTTAACGGGCATCTCATTCTTTCTTCAGGGAGATCATCCACACCTTCCCCTTAAATAAGACGTCTCCGTGGACTAATGACCAGGCAGTCCACGATCACACATAACTTTGCTGTCATGCATTTGCTATCTTTTTAATTTGGGGGATGCTGTGAGTCAGCAGAGCTGTGAAGACATGGTCTCAGCCAGTTAAATTGTAGCTGGATTTAGGGATGAATATTTCTGAATCAGAAGAGTTTATGTCTGGTAAACTTAACAGTTGATGAACATGAGACTTATCTATAGTAAATGTTTACATGTGCATACACACGTAAGTATACATGTACATATGTGTGCTCCCTTCTCATCTGTTTGGTGAGAGATGCAGGGAATCATCTAAGGCAGGACCTTAAGATAGAGCTGTGCTAACCAGCATGAGCCACACTCAGCACCTCGGGAAGGGTCTCTCCCAACCAGAGACTCATGGTGCCAGCCAGCTTGTGGATCTGTGCACAGCAAATGTAAGTTTTCCTAGTTGTCAGGCTGTGCTCTGCATTGTGCTCTTGTCCCAGGTCAAAGGGAGCACTGGTAGCGTCACATGGCACCAAAGAGCCTGGCAGAAACATGAAAATGAGACCACTCAGTGTTTTTGGATGGCAATGACCAAAAACCAGTTTCCTAGCAATTTTTATTGACTTGGTGGTCTCTCTGGACTTTCTGTATATGGGCTTGAAATGTATTCATTCACTCACTTGCTCACTCATTCTTTCCTGTAAGACATTTGTTGTGCCCTAAATATATTAAACAAAGACTATATTGTTGATAATTGTCCCTAGGTACAGGCAGACCAGGAAAGCTATCTTCATCATCATCACTGTCATTATCAATATTTCTTCATTTGAAAAGTACAACTAAAACACATATGGTCTGCCAAGTCTGTGCTCAGTAGTTTATGGTAAGCAAGATAGACTTCATACTCTCTCGCATCTCACAGTTTAATGTGAGAGACACATAAATTCACAATAATAATAATAAAGGGAGTGAGTCCTCTTATAGGGGAAGCATATGATGTTATTATGACCTACCAAAATGTCAACACCACATGGTTGAGCTTAATACTTCTGTTTACTGTCAGTTCCCTATATGCCAGTCCAGAATTATGAGCTTTATAAGTATCACCATCAACATTCACGAGAACCTTGCAGATCTGACCTTATTATTTTCATTTGATAGATGAGATACTTGGACATTAACTGCAGCATGTTTGTCTTAGGAATCCTCAGCAATTCTTTTTCCTTTTCTCTTCTCCTTATATGTAGATATCTGTCATTCCTGATGTTTAAATCATTAAAAAGGACTGACTTTCCTCTGCATGTGTGGTACAGAGAAGGTGGATGAATTTCCCTTGGTCACAAATACTAGGTGGCAGGACACAGACCCCCTGGCTCCAGGTTCTGCACTCCAGTCTCTGTCTGCACACTGTGGGCCAGGCTGTTGGAGGGGAGCACAGGAAACTGGTAGAGGAAAATGCCTATTACAAGGACTCACGAATGAAACGAAGGTTAACTCTCAGAATTGTTGTGGTTGCTCATATTTCAAAATCTGTTATCAGATAAAAGATAGATTGCTATGTTCACCTTAGCTTTCTAATTCTTGGCTTACCTGTGTGTTTTTCTTTTGCTTTCCTCTCTTTGAAGTTCCTCTAATGGCTTTAATTCCTCATTACCACATTAAGAGGATTTAACTTTTGGCATTTGTATAGGCTCTCTCCAGCTCTTGGGTTCTAGCAAAATGGAAGGCTGGGAAGTAAAAACATGTAGGGCAAGTTTCCTGGCTGGGACAGATACACCACTGGTGTTGTCTGAGCTGCCTTTAACCTCTCTCAGACCATGTATCTTTGCTCAGAGCCCCAGATGAGCGAACATCTGTCCATATGACCCCACCCCTCTTAACAGGATGAACAGCTGACCTGAGACAGATTGGCTTGTGCCATTTGACGTGTGTTCCATGCAGAAGGGAGAGCAGAGCCAATTAAAGCAGTCTCTCAGGACCTCCTTACAGTGACCCAGAGGGAAGTCATTAGTCAGTGGGGAGCCACTGAGTAGAGGGTAATGGGGCCAGGTGGAGGCTGCCATGTGGGGCTTGTCTTCCTGTCACAGAAAGAGGGAGTATGGTCTCATAGAATGTACAAGCAAAGACTACGGCTCCAGGGGATGGAGTGGGGCCACATGGCCATGCAAGAAGAGAAAAGCACTCTATCTCTGTGCTTCACCTCCTAATCTTGGGTGTTATGCTTTTTACAATAAATTTTACATGACTTAGTGGCTTGAGTAGGTTGTGTTCCTTGTCACAGATCAAAAGGAAAGTTCTCAAGTAGTGACAATGAGGAATAGAAAGCAGATAAGAAAAACTACCCAAGCAATTATACAGTTAATGTAATACTAGAAGAACCATCACTACACCCAGGCCTGTGGCCATCCGTTTTACCCACAGTGACTGGCTGTTCTCTACATCTGGCTCTTTGTTAGACACAAGTAGACAAATATGAGTAACATCACACCTGTTCTTGAGGTTTTCACAGACGAACAGAGAGAGGCAGGTAAACAAATGAATAACCTTAGCATGTGGGAGCTACTACAGCTGAGCTACCGAAATGTTCCTCTAAAGGGAATGACTAATTTCAGTTTCACCTCAGGATATTGGGGAAAGTTTTGCCCAAGAGCTGATTTTTGAGGTGAGTCTTAAAAGGTGAGTAATTGTTTGCCTGGCAGTGAGGGAAGGAAGGAGGGAGGCAGGCCCTCCAGGCAAAGGGAACAGACTGTGCAAATGCAGGCAGGTATGAGATGGTTTGTAAAGTTAATGGGACTGGGAAGGAGTCGGGGAGTTGGAAAAGTGGGTGTTTTGGGCGAGTGGCAGAAATATTAGGTTGGGTGAGGTTTTGAAGAATTGTATATATAATTAAAACAGTTAATAATTTTGAGTATTCATTGTTCTATACCAAAGATAAAGTATTTCATTTATATTTATTATTCTTATTTAGGTAAATGCCGAGGAAATGTATTGTGTTCAGTACTCATCAAGAAAAGGTTTTAAAACGCACTTTATGGGAACAATGATTAGAGGCTGGGGTGGAATTGGAGGGAAGACTGGTGAGATGTTGGTGAAAACCAAGGAGAGGCAAGAGGCAGCTGTAACTAACTGCCAGGTGGGAAATAAGTAGCTGATGCAGGCAGGGGCTGTGGCTTTGAAAAGAGTTGGTCCGGAAACACTTCTGAGGCAAAATTATTTAGATATGTGGAGAGAATGAAAGCAAAGCTGGAGCTAGCTTTAAGGACTTCCTCTGCAGAGTTGGAATCAGTAGAGACAGGTGCACAACACAAGCTCAAGAATGGTGGGATAGATGATCACATTTTGGGACATACTTAGTTGAGTTCCTTAGGGATAATCTATTGACAAGTACATGAGGAAGTTGGAGGCTTGGGAAAGGGATTAGGGTTGAATCTACAGACCTGGGAGTTTTTATCACTGTCCTTCTGATTAGTGAAAGGATTAAAGAAAGGGACATGAGGTGGTTTTAAAGATTTGAATTAATGAATGGGTCTCCCGGCCACAACAGGTACAGGTGGTGAATAAAATTCTCTAAAACAGCCATGCAGTGCCCAGCCTCTTGCTAGCTTCCTGGAACTTTTAATTCATCGCCCCATTGCTTTCCATTCTCTTATAGGGAAACTAGGCAGGGCTTAGGGATGGGGTGCTCAGGAGACCCGAATCAGTAATGGCCTGATCTGTTTTTCCATGTGCCATTTTGTACTGCATGGCCTCCTCCCTTGTCCTGCCCGGTGTGACACACACATGCTGATTCTTTTATTTAATGGCTTATTAGCAATTTTGGATGAGGTACACTGTCACCTTATGATTAATTCAGAGCCCTGGTGGGAATTGAGATCAAACACCTGTCTCTTTTGCTGAAGGGTCTTTTGAGATCTCTATAAATTTGCATTTTGGTGATACCCTGTGTACCAGGCTTGTGGTTCCAGGAGGGCTCCTGAGTAGGGTGGCTGTGTGGCCCCCTGATCTAGAGCTAATTAGAGATAAAGAGCACAGGAACTGTTCAGTTGTTTAGTGGTCACTTATCACAGGTGGCTCTCTGGATTTAAAATGACCAATTGGAACTCAGGTTCTCTAGCCCAGTTCTTTCACATAGTATTTACAGTAAGCTGGAATCTTGGAAAAGACTAGTTATTTTATATTATAATAACCTCAAAAATCCTAAGAAGGGGATGGGCTGCATTTCATGTTAGAAGACGTTCATTGTATTTTAAATTCTTCAAAATTCTGGAGTTCATAGGTAGAGGTGCCTCTCTTTAAGAGGGAGAGGCCACATTCCATGTTGCCCAAGGAATGTTCATTCCTGGTCAAAGTCCTAATTCGATGTCTATTCTTAATTTTTATCAATGTTGCTGGTCACCCCACTCTATCTCAGGCCCTTCCACTACCTAGCTGCCTTACCTGTAAACTAACTAAATGAACTGTTTTCTCCATTGGGCTTATGAAAGAAAGATGAGGAAGGATAGAATTTTCACACTTTGTAATAATAAATCTCATGTGGGCCTGGTTTCCTCAGAATTTTCCTCCCATAACTAAGAAGACATTATCTCCACTTAGGGATTTTATATCTTAAAAATATTTGAAAGATTATGTTTTCCTTTCTTAGATTGACACCTAAGAATTGCTATTTTGCAGATAAAATAAGAGTCAACAATTACCAGTTTCATAGTGTTCAAGTAAAAACAGCCAAACATGGAGATGGGGAGGTGAAAGTGAGAGAGATTTATACATCTTTTGAATAACTTGCCGCAGCAACCCTAGGTGTCTTTTTGAGTTATTCAGTTAATACAGGAGTTTAAAAAGGCATCACAATATTTAATTTCATGCTTTTCTTTATTTGGAGAAAGACTTGGCAGTCTTACACAGTCAGTGTTAAGGAGCCCAGTGATGCTTTCTCCCTCTGAATGTTGAGTTTCCCCACTCTCCCAGTCTCTGGTGGCTGATACATGTGCTGTTTGCTTTCCATCGGGTCCTGAATATAGACTTCCTAATTCGATAATGTTGTGGCCCTGGTTTGAGATTTCTCACGAAGAAGGAATGAAAGACGTACATTTATTGTGTACACACACTTTTATTAGACTCTGCTAAAGCAACAACTTTAAGAAGTAGGAACTGTTGTCTTGTTCAGGAACAGGAAAATTGAGGCTCTTAGAAATGAGACAGTTTGTCCCACAGTACCGAGGAGATAGTTGCTGTTCTTTCTCTGAGTAATGAAATCCACCAAGTCATGTGTCATATCTGCAGAGAAAGAAAGCAGTAGGTGAGGTGATGAATCTTTTGGCCCGATTTGGGGAAGGGGACATATTTCAAGAGAAACATTGTATCTCTGTCTCACTAGGTGATGTTGGTTTCTATTTCTGAACAATGAAATGAAGATAATATGAGTTCCTCCCAGGGATGCCATGTGATTAATGTCTACTCAGATAATTCAGAGGATGATCTTTTGGGTAGGGATGGAGGCATGCCATAAAATATATCTTTGAATTCTCTATCAAAAGAGAGGAAATGTGAACAAACAACCAGTGAATAGCCTAAAGCACAAGTTCTCAACTGGGAGTGATTTTGCCCTGCAGGGGAAGTTAGGGCTAGATTGGCTAAAGGTACTTTTTGTTGAACTTGAGAGGATGCTTGTGGCATCTAGTGGATAGATACTACTAAGCACCCTACAGTGTACAAGACAGCCTCTCACACCAATGGATATCCTGCTCAGAAGCCTGACCATGTGAGGTTAAGAAACTATGGTCCCTTGCCTGGAAAACGGTTCACCTGGTCTGAAAGAACACATTAACTTCATGAACTCTCAGATATTTTGAAAGCACTTATTTGCACAAAAACAGTTACTATGAATTATGAATTACAAATTACCTAGGATGAAGGCATTTCTCAAGTGGGAACATTTGTCACTATTAGATTCTTCTGAGAGCTCTATGAACTACAAAAAAAGTATAGTAAAGAAAGAGAAGTTTTACAGATTTGCACCCATCACATCACAGGGAAGAAGTATCATTCAGAATTAGAGAAAATTTCAAAATATCCAGCCATTACTGATTTATTCCTTTGTAATATATTGCTTTACATAATAATCAGTGGAGACTATTGATTTGCATTTATTTGGGTGTTGCTATCTAATGTGTGCATTAATTCTAACTGTTCTATACTTCAATTGAATTCTGTACTTCAGTTGAAGAAAAGCCTTGAATTAAAATGCATTGTTAACATAGAAATCTTGACTTTTCTTTCCCCTTATTGTGACCCATAGTCATAATGATAAGGAGAAATATAACTCCCAACCTGTTAGATGTTAGATATATTCAACTATGTCTTTTGAAATCTAAGAATGAATTTTAGGGAACAACAGAGGTTAAAAGTAGGAAAGATTTATTGAGCGATAGCTCCCGAGAGATAAGAAGGGTCCCAAAAATGGATTGCCACCGAGGTCACTTTTCTAAGAATGTTTTATAGAGTAAAATCATGAGGTGGGTACAAAATCATGAGGTGACTACAACATGGATCAAATTATAATCGAGCAATAAGATTATAAGTATATCTGCTTAGCTAATATTGATCCAGTAGGGAAGCAGGTCATGTAGCAAGGGTACTTGGAAAGAACAAAGGCATTTTTGGGGAAGTGATGGGTCTAGATGCTCTGGTCACCCACTTGGGGGACTGATGTTTATCTGGACTTTACTAGACTAGGTGATACCAATTATAGTCTAATTCCAAGTTACTCTTTATCCCTTAGGGAGGCATGTAGGTCTGGTCATTGCATCTCTGTCTTGAGGACTGGTCTTTTTCAGATGCACCTCCAGCTATAATTCTGATGTCTTTATTTTTTCTGCTGACTTCCTTGAGAACCCAGTCCCTCTTTGACTATATATTAATTTTTATCTAACTTAGCTCCCTATAATAACAGGGTCTCATCTCAGCCTGCCATGTACCTTGGAATGATTTAGTTATAAAGGATTTCTCAACTGTAGAAGAAATAGTATCAAAGATTTTTCCTGAATACCTCTTCTGCCTTATTTTCTTCCCTAACTTCCTTCTTTATTTGAACAATTCTTAAATATATTTATTAAAATGCTGTTTTGTAGATGTTATTATCTTTTTATACTTCACAAAGAAATTTTCCTTGGATTGGTTTCAAAATATTATTTCTTGTTAAGTATCTTAATAAGATTATGATAGCACTTTATCAAGTATCTTGAGTCTGTGTTCTAATCTGTCCCTTTTTCTATTGCCTTGGCCTTGCATGAGACTCTGAAAGTCTCTTCTCCTTTTTCCTCATGGAGAAATGAAGAGAGATAAAGCAGATGGTAGCTACTTTTTATGCATTATCATTGCAAAATTGTGATAGCTAAGTTTTTGGAAACTTAGGATGCTGCCATTAATATTTGCTCAGAAAAAATCAGGCTACCTTGAGGGTAACTGGATTTAATAGAGCCACTGTGATAGTTAAAAGGAGGCTGAACTTATTCGAAGAGAGGTAATATCTTTCTTCTCAGGATGAAATAAATTCTGCCATTTAGAAAGGAAGAAAAACAAGGTGTGTGTTAGGAAGGGCTCTGTGGTTGCAAGCAACAGCAACTAACTAATGTCAGTTTAAAACATAGGGTTTATCAGAGTCAAATGGTAATTCTGGGTAGGTAGAACTTAAGGTGGGTTAGGGGTAGGGGTCACAAACTGGCACACTTGCTAGAACTCCCATGACTGAGGGGACAGCAGTTCCTCCAGGAAATAAAGCTTTGAAAAGAACAAGAGTAAAAGAGTGTTGAATATCAAAAGTAATACAAGATGTAGACATATTTCTATAATAAATAACAGGAGACTGGATAGCTTCAATCTACTGACTGTGCTACAGCTGTTTGAAGCAGGAGAAAATGTAGTTTACTGTTTTGGAGAAGGCAAAATATGTATCTTGTACATACATACATACCGAGGGTCTTACAAGCTCTACTGCTGAACTATACTCGCAGCCTGTTCTGCATGGCCTTTATTCACAAATAAGAAAGGAGAAACACAACAGAATTAGAATGGAAGGTGCAGCTCTGCACTATGGCATCTCCAGTTATTGACTAAATCACTGAGCGGTGCAATATTCAGGGACTGAGTCACTGTTGCTCCCTATGAAGCCTGCAATAAATCAGGAAGCACAGCCATATCCACTCTGCCCCAGAGCAAGCCAGAAACTGCTCTAAAGCAGAGCAGAACCTGCCTCCCTGTGACTGAGACATACCAACGTCCAGTGGTTTTTAAATTAATTAATATTTTAATTGGCAAAAATTATATATATTTAAGGTATACCGCATGATATTTTGATATTAGTACATATCGTAGAATGATTAATTCACCTCTCATCATTTTTTGTGGTGAAACTTTTAAATTCTCTCAGCGCTTTTTCAAGTGTACATTATTATTAACTCCAGCTGCCACTCTGTACAGCAGATCTCCAGAACTTATTCCTCCTAACTTTGTACCCTTGACCAATGTCTCTCCACTCAGTGACCTTTTGACCCTTCTCTGATGTGGCATCTTGACTTAGTAACTCCACAGGTGACCTTTCCACCTCCATAGAAAGTACAGATTTCAAGCCTAAATTTCTTATCCGAAGCCGGGGTAAAATGTGATTGTCTTTTTCTGTAGAGCTCTGAATAGTAGTGAGTGGGAATCTCAATGATTACTAATATTTCCAATCTAGTGGAACTACTGGTTCATTGTCTCTTGTTTTAAGGCATTTCAGTCTCAAAGCTTGACAAAGGTGATGTGGTTCTTTCTCCTGTATTTGTTTTACTATATTTAGTTAAAATGTTCATTTACTTTTAGAATACAAAAAGTCATGTATTAAGAATACTTGATATGTTGTGTTTAAAATTAAGCACTTCTCTGCCACATACACCATTGTTTATAAGGTTGTCTTATCTATTGTAGGTGCTGGAAGGATAAGCAAGTATGACTGCATCACATACTAAATCTAAATAACTAAGACAAATAAAGTGTACTTGGCCCTCTGTATCCATAGATTCATCCAACCATAACCAAACATGCAGTCAGACCTCTGATGGCTGCACTTGTACTGAACATGTACAGACTTTTTTCTTTGCCATTATTCCTGATCAACACAGTGTAACAGGTATTTACATGGCATTTACATTGTGTTAAGTATTATAAGTAATCTAGAGGTGATTGGATGTATACAAGAGGACGTGCATAGGTTAAATGTAAATACTGTACCATTTTATATAAATGAATTGATTATTTGCAGATTTTGGTATCTGGGGGGGTTCTGGCACAAATCCTCACTGCATACAGAGGGCTGGCTACACCCTCATGTGAGATCAAACCTAGGATGTCCTTTCCTTTCTCCCCACAATCCCTCAACTGCTTTGTGGTGTTCAGATCTTTTCTCCAAGACACTGACTGGCCACAGTTTGTTCAGTTGGTGGTATAGGGTGGAATTGATGGCCTCTAAGGCCCACTGGGGGTTGCTTCTTGTGGGAGTCCTGTGTTTTGGAACTTTAGGCCTCTGCTTTTGTTTTCTTTTCCTTTAAAAAATCATTGAAGTGCAGAATGCTGGCAATGACCTTTGGAAATGTTTTTACAGCTTACCGAGACTTCCTGACATGTTTTATTAGCTCTTGGTGGTAGCTAATAAAGTGGGTTTTAGCAAAGCCACTTACCATGACAGATTAGAGCCACTTTCAGAATAATCAGTCACTGGAGCTATTGCGGAGGCTCGATGACAGAATGGCTGGCCATCCTTCTCTGTCCACTCAGCAGGGTGTGTGTGACTCTGTCTTGAAGAAGGGAGGTGATCCCTCTGGGAAATACACTGACTAGCTTATTCTGACAGAACCTCAAATAATCAGAACCCCTGCCCCAGTAAAGCAGAGATACTGTTGCTAGAGGGATTAATGAACAAGTTATTCCACAAAGCTTTTACTTTCTACCTTCACAGAGGTAAAATATGAGCCCAAACTGGTTGACTGCCTTATAAAAGAAAGGAAAGAAGTAGAAACAATGCTCCCTGAGAATTTATGAGTATTAAGCAAGATCTTTATTCTTTATATATTTTTTTTCTACTTGAAGGGTTGATTTATCAAAGTGGTAAAAATTTTGGACTCTGGATTTTCATAGTCCTGGATTCAAATTCTGCCTGTGCCACTGACAGCCTAGGTGATCTGGAGCAAATGACTACTTAAGACTTGATTTTCTCATGTAGGAAGTAGAGTTAATAATCAGAGGGTTGTTGTGAGGGATAAAATATGACCATGCATATGAAGTACTTAGAACAATGCTTGACACATTAGTACTCAGAAACATAAAGTTGTTTTATAAAATGCCTTGGAGTGCCATGTTCAACACTGTTTATGGAATATATATATATTTATATATATATATATATATATTTATATATATATAT
>NW_004624736.1:31540848-31608856 GCF_000247695.1 Heterocephalus glaber | reverse complement strand
GTCCTCACTTTCCACAGCTCCTCCTCCAACCCTCCTCTCTGTCTCTCTCTGCCTCTCTCTCTCTCTCTCTCTCTCTCTCTCTCTCTCTCATATACATACACGTATCCCCGTATACATAATGCACATATATTTTTACCCTATACAAGCAATTACTGTACCTGTTTTTTGGGGGAAGTTACTTACTCATAAGAAGACATAACAGAAAGAGCTAGAAAGGAGCTAGACAGCGTTTTCCCCCCAGTACTGGGGAATGAACTCAAGGCCTTGGCACTGAGCTGTATTTCTAGCCTATTTTACTTTCTGTTTTGGAGACAGTGATTCACTAAATTGCTCAGTTGCCCAGGCTGGGCTGAAACTTGCCATCCTCCTGCCTCAGCCTCCCAGAGTGCTGGGATTACAGGCATTTAGTACATTGCCCCCTGGAACCTAGACATGTGACATCTACTTCCTTATGCCCTATTATTTTGTGACAGACCAGACAGAGAACTGTTATTTCAGATACTCGGTATCAATATGGTAGGAACATGTCTTTAATGAGAATTCCATCAGAACCTAAAGCAAAAAAGAAGCTAAAAATAAAACCCTGGAGACAGTCAGTTAAGCAGGCTTTTTCTCAAACTTTGTTTCGTCTTTCTATCTCCAGAGCAACATTCCTCATAAACTGTAAATCTACAGAAGAGAAGTCCTGGGAAAGAGGACATTTTAAATTCTTTTATTGGTACATTTTTAGGTATACAATACATTTACATTTCTCATTGGGATCTTGTACCTTTACATGATGCATCTTGGTTCTCATTTTTTCCCCATTCCCAGCCCTCCCTTCACCCCCTCCACCCTTAAAGAGGACATTTTTTATTCTCTTTTACACACCAGTTGATTAATTCCTGAAAGCTTATTAGTAGTCATGATGACAGTTATCCTTATTTTATAAATAAGAAAACCAAGACAAATTGGTTATATAAGTGATGCCAAAATTACACAGCTATCAAGAGGCAGATCTTAGAACTGACTTTTGTCTTCACAAAATGCTGTTCTCTCCACTATCTGAGGGCTTCTCAAATATCAGTATTCCTGTGCTTTCTGGTATAGAATGAGAATAGAAGAGTTTTTTAATTGGATTGGCCTTGTTGGTAAAGTAAAAATAGACAATTTTTTTCTTTTTGGTCTTTTTGAGACAGTGTCTCACTGTGTAGTTCTGGCCGGCCTTGAACTCAGTGTGTAATCCAGGCTGCCCTCGAACTCGCAGCGATCTTCCTGCCTCAGCCCCCCCCAGTGCTGGGATTACAGGTGTGTGCCACCATGCCCAGCCCAAAAGTAGACAATTTATGTTGATCTCCTTATCCAGTTTTTAAAATTTGGCTGTATTTTGAAGCCCACAAGTCTAGTACTACTATTAGGTTACATGGTTTTGCTTCCCTCCATGGGCACATCTGTTTTCAATGGCCCTGCTTGAGCTCAGGATTTTCTTCCAGCCTCTGGGCCTAGCATATGGTTACAGCCTAAATTTTTCCTTAAAATTTTTTTTACTTAGATTTTGATGATGTTCAAGAAGTACCTACTTCCATATAAGACACAGGAATATTTTCTTGTTCCTTTTTTCACATTCTGAAGAAAGAAAAAAAAAAAGATCCCAAATAAGAATCCTCTGAGAAATTTCTTAAAATTTAAGACTCCAGGGACACTCTCAGTGATTGATTCCGTGGTTGTGGTTGGGACCCAAATTTGAAGTTTTAGCAAGACTCTGAAGAGATTCTTTTGCTGGCTGTAAGAAGATAATACTTTCAGGAACTCTCCTGTGAGAGTTGATAGGATGTGAGCTCGCCTTGCACTGAAAATTCTGAGCTCTTTCCTAGAGACTTAGAGAGACATGGCATCATGTCAAGCTCAATTTTGTGAATTATATGAAATATCTACATCTATGTCTGGTTAAAACATTGGAACAACACCATCTGCTTTGCCAAAATCAAAATCAACTTCCTGCCAAAATCAATTTAAGTAAAACTAATCTTTAAAAACATTATCTAAATTTGAAGGCACTTTTACACTTAACTGAACGTACGATACCACCAAGCTGAATCCTAGGCCCACTGAGAGTCTCAATCCTGTGTGTGATGTCACTTGGTTGCCATGGAAGTGAAGGCTTGTGCTACAAATTCCACCTCGGTGCAATTTCCCTTTATTACAAATCAACTATGAATTATGTCTATTTTTAACCACATCCAGAGAAAGTATTGACTATAAACACTTTGATGAAACTACTTTAATAAGTTATGTCTGTGGCTTCCAGGTTTTCTGCTATCCTGTACTCTGTATGAAACAATGTATGTGCGCCTGGAACAGCTCATGACAGGAAGGGGTTACTGATCCGGGAGAAGTGCATCAGCTTATCCAGGGCACAAGAAGCACTTGCAAAGCCTTACACTTATCCCAAGAGACTGTTTTGGCCCTGCCCACCCCATTCCATCATTCATTTATACAAATAAACCTTCCCAAGATCAGATATTTGGCCATAGCATATCAGGCAGATATCAGGCAGTAGCGTCACCTCATCCAACCATCCTGTGAATGGAAGGCATTTTGCTGAGGCTCTCTTCTTCCCAAAAAGACTTCCTTTTTAAGTGAAGAGCGGGTATGAGCATGGCATTCATACCTTTGCTTCTCTGCTTCTCTGCTTCCCTGCCTGGCTGACCAAGCCTCAGATTCCCTTTGATTCCGTCTGTTCGGGCTGCTATAACACAATACCGTGGGATGGGGACTTTTAAATAGCAAAAACTTGTGGAAGCTGGAAGGCCTAAGTCAAGGTGCCAGCACAATCAGGTTCTTGTAAGGGCTTCTTCCAGGTTGCAGTTTCCAACTTCTTCCTGTGTCATAGGAGTAAGGAGAGAGCTCTCAGGGTCTCTCGTAAGGGTGCTAATCCCACTTATGAGGGCTCCACCCTCATAATCTACTAATCTCCCCAAAACTCCATCTTCTAATCCCATCATCTTGAGGGTTAAAATTTCAACATAGGAAGTGGCGGGCGGCACACATTCAGATCATAGCACCTTCTGACACCTTAAACTGGGTGAAGTGTTCTGCTGTCAGTCTCTCACTGCTGACCTCTATCATATATTCCTCCTTCAGTGGAAAGATTCAGCTCCACAGTCTGACCATACTGCCATCAGTTCCTCTCTGTGTTGGTTACCCTATGTAGAAATCGATTGTGAAATATTAACGGTATCTGGTATATCAATATTAGCAATTAAAAATTTAAAATATGATTAGGAAATTGAAGTACTTATTTGTCTCTTCTCTTTCCATTCCAAGTAACAATGTTTTGTTTTGTTTTGTTTTTAGTGGGAGCTGAGAGCAGAGGGTCATGAAAAATTCTAAGGCCATACCCAACCTTAAGGGGAAAGACTGTGTAGATAACTGTGAAGCAGACTGTGATGTCTGCTTCAGTCTAGGTTAGAAGTCAGGGCACTGTACCACATATTTTCTCTGTGCATTCAACTGGAAGTGTCTTGGGTCTTAATCCATTCTTGATTGTAACTTATTGATCATCTAGTACCAAGCACAGTAGTATCCATTGATTAAAACAGAAAAAAGCAACTATGGCCCCTAGCCCATTAACCCCTATGGACTAGTGAAGGAATCAGAGAATAACAAGTAAGCTAGAAAATAAAAGATACCACATAATTAGTGATGGGGAGTGTGCAAAGAAAACAATGAGATGATAGCCACAGAGAATCCAATGTGGTACATTAAGGTTGAAAGAGGATCAGCAAAAGTATCTCAAGGTAGGACCTGAAATATGAGAAGATAGATGGCAAATGTGCTCCAGCAAGAACAGCTGATGTGGGGAACTGATGTAAAAGAGACCTTGGCGTGTTCAGGGAGTGGAAAAGAAGCCTATTTGGCTGGAATATAATCAGAAACAATAGAACAAAATAAGCAGGGATGGGTAGGTAGGAGCCAGAGCAATTTATGCAGTTCTGATACCAGCTTGAATCAGAAGTACGAAGAGAGCTTGCCAAAACATTAAAGGCTGCCCCACCCCCAGGGTATCTGATCCAGAAAGTCTGAATTGGAGTCTAAGAATTTGCATTTCTAACAAATTCCAGGTGATGCTATCAGTCTGGGGACTTAATCATTGAGAATCTAAATATCAGTCTTTTTCAGATCAGCATAAGGGATTTGGATTTCATTTGGAGCATTCAAGTGAAGCCATCAAAGATGTCAAGAGTGAAACTCTTCAATTATTTAAAGTGATGACTTAAACTACTGTGTAGAAAGTTAATTAGAAATGTCAAGAATAAAAGTGAGGTGATTTGGAAAGTTATTCTCTGTTGTCAGGTGAGGGTAGTGGCAGTACAGAGAAGAGGAAGCCTTCAACATGACTTTAAAAAGTGGCAGCAGATTCTGCCCTTGGATGGAATTTGATAGGGACAAGAAGTAAGGATTTTTTGCCTGGGTTTCTGGCTTGAGAAACAGGAAAGATGGTCAAGGAATTTACTTAGGGCAGGTTGGGACAGGGACATGCTTGGGCAGGAGAGGAAAAGAATAAATTAGACATGTTTTAGTTAGGTCACATTTTGGAGAGCCGGCTCTGAAGGCTCAGACTCTAGCATGTGTAGATGCTTCAGAGTGAACTAAAAATATATTGAAGGCAGTAGCCTCCTGGTCAGTGCTAAAATGGAAACCACATGGGTGTTTGGGATCAGGGCAGATCTTTAGTCTATAGGCTCTAGGAACCAGGAATGCGCTGTAGAAATCACTGCTGCCCTCTAGGAGTAGCATCCCACATAAATCATTTAAAAAGTAGGTCAGGCACCTTTGAAAATTGGATTCACTCTTAGGTAGCTGAAAGTTAACAAAATGTCTACCCTAAACTGGAAGCTGGGGTGCTTTTCCACTCAGGGTTTACACTAACGTGGGATTTCTAAATGTTGGGGCTATTGGCAGTTGAGTTTGAGAACTGCAGTTGGGAGCTGCCCCATGCATTGTCACCTGTTTAGAAGCATTCCTGGCCGCAGCCTTCCAGATGCCAGTAACATCCCCTCCCAATTGCACCATCAAACAATGTCTCCAGACTTTACAGATATCCCTTGAGTGGGGGCAGCATCACCCCTAGTTGAGAAGCATGGCCCTGAGAGGGACCCTTGTACATCTTAACCCTGTGGGGTTCCCCTTTCCCCAAGACACAACCTTCCCTATTTACTGTACTGATTCACCTGCTCTGCCTCTCAGTAATGCGCTGCAAGTGACTTACCATGCATTTGAAATGTCAGTCCAGGTCAGTGATTGTGGAGATTCTTTAATGGCTTCCTGGGGAAGACATTTCTGGCCTTAAAATAAATATTCCCAAGGATGTTGCTGATGCAAGAAACTTTAGGGCATCCTGGAGAAGGAAGAGTGTACCAGGAGAATCTGGTGAAGATCATGATGACAATAGTAGTAGTGCTAGTACCTAACATTTATGTAGGATTGTGCCTTACACTAAATGTTTCAAAAATATTAACTCATTTAATGTGCACAGTAATCTGTGACCTTAGTGCTCTTATTACCACTCCCATTTCACAGATGAGGATACTGAGGTGCGGTGACTTACCCTGTCACACAGGTGAGTGACTGAGCTGTGTCCACATGTAGGCTCTCAACTCTACCATGGTTACAAAGAAAGGGCAGGAGTCTGGTGGGAGAAATATGGGTGCAAGTGGGTATAAAATGGTCTGTCTGCTCTGACGCATTACCTAGAATCCTTAATCATACATTTAAAGTTACAGTCCTGTAAGTAGAAAATTCACATTGAATTTTAGAAATTGTGACATTGATGATACATATTTGAAACAAAGAGTTATTTATTCATCCATTTCTCTCCTTTATTCTGGTTTTTTGTTTTTGTTTTGTTTTGTTTTGTTTTTTTGAGGCAGTGCCTCACTATGTAGTCCAGGCTGGCCTCGAATTCGCAGCAGTCCTCCTGCCTCAGCCTCCCCAGTGCTGGGATTGCAGGCATACATCACCACACCTGGCTTCATTCTGTTTAAAGGAGGCATCCAACCTCAGTTTTCGCAGCAAGCCACATAAGCCAGAGATTTCACTTAAGTAGCAGTGATTCATTTTCACAGACTGGTAACTTTATTTTTGGTACCCAGGAGCAACTCTGCCACATTTTAGTGCTGTTTCCAGTTTGTGTTGGAAAAGCCAACACAAACATTTGCATTACTGTGGCAACCACAGGCAACTGTGAAATTACAGGTGTGCTGAATTGATGTGATTTAGTAGGGTTGGGAGCTTACACTTTTTCCTGATACTCCTGCAGGAGCAAGTAGATGGGAGGGGAGGGTGCTTGAATGAAGGATATAACAAGAGTTGTGAGCTGATTCTTTGATTGCTGCCTTGGCCCCTGGAAAGATAAGCTTATGATGTTTTCCTTCAAAACGTGCCCTGAAATGCAGTTCCTGCAGCTAATAAAATATCAGCGGAACTCAGCCTGACTGAGCCGCCAGGGCCATCAAGAATGTGATGACAACCGGTACAGGGTTACACACGACTCTGTTGTGCTACATATATGGATTTTGAAATTCCTTTGAAAAGAGCTTCCATCTGGTGAATTTCTCTAAGGAGAGAAGTTACTCATTTATGCATTCTAGCATGTGAAAAAAATAAATTCTTCATTCTGTTTTTGAGGAGAAAGAAAATTGCTATCAACGGAGCAATCCTTTCAATCTGCTTTAGTTTTCAGTTTGATAAATGTTACTTCCAGACAAACACCATCAAATGGGTTACTGCTGTTGCTGGACATTTCTGTTGGCTCTGTTGAATTGTTCCTCTTAGATGTGTCAATAATAAGGACAGTACTAAAACCGGCCAAAATATATCAGGTACTTAGCATGTGTTTATCACTTTGTGTGGACACTTTAGCTCCTAAACTCCATTGGATAGGAAAAAATCACAGCCCCCTGATTTACAAATGAGAAAATACAGCCTTAAAGAGAAATCTCACCTGCAGGTCACAAAGGAAGCAGTAGTGAGTTTAGAAACTGGACCGTGAATTCATTTTTGTGGCCCCAGTGTCTTCTCCATGCAGCCCCGTCATGGGAGTCGCATAAACTCAAGGCCAGGATGGGTTATTTGTGTGCCCGTTGCCCGTTCTGTGTTGCCATCCAGGTGTCCAAAAGAAACCTTCCTAGACGTGTCTGGAGGGTAAAATGTCTGAGCATCATCATCATTCCCCACGCACAGGGCTGCAGGCTCCCTTCCTCAAGATGTTTGTGTGAGATACGTCCAAACCTCGGAGTGCTGGGGCTTATCCAGCAGCCACCACAGCACATTGTCAAGCAGGTAGGTGCTTGAGGAAGTGCCAGGCCTGGCCAGTGCTTGTACTTGCTCAGAAAGGCTCAGCCACCAATTAACTCTGAGTGTGCTTCCTGTGCCAGAACCCATTAAAGCCATCAATATTAGCATCTGCTTTTGCATGCTTAACAAGAATCTCATTCCCAGGACAGTCCTGCAGGAAGTACCCAAAGGCTTCAAAAATTCCCAACGGCTGTACAGGCATCAATTAATTAAGTCTGCTAGCAGCTCTCCCTGCAAGGAAACCCCCAAAGTAGGTAAAAATAGAGCTGTTTAAACTAGCAGAGAGAAGAAAAATGAGAAGGTAGAAGACCCCATATCATCAGCCCCTCACTTCAGAGCCCTTTGGTCCCTTGGTAAAACCTGCAGAGTACAGTTTCAAAACCACTAGTGCATCCTGGCCTGCCTTCTATGTCTTATCATCACTGTGTCTCATGGTGCCTAGCACAGGGCCTGACCCTCTGGAGTGCTCAGGATATCTTTGATTGGGTTGAAATGACTTGGGAAAATAGCACTGTTATTTTGTGACCTTATTTGTTTTTTAAAACCTTATGCAAGTACCATTTAAGGATTCAGGGGAATATGTTATACTCCATGAAGGAGATTCAGCTAGAAATCACCTTCAGGCAAACACCCTCTGAAGACTTCCCTTTCTTCCCCTATCCCCCATCCCCAGGCCCTTCTGCTTCCTTCCCCATCATAGGACTGGGCAGCAGAAATCAGACAGTTTTGATGTGATGCTGATTTCTAGGGCAAGGTGCCTATATCTATCCCCTAGTTGTGCTGAAATGTTCATCCTGCTCCCTCCTGATGGGACCTGCCTGGCAACCTGCATAATCTTGGGAGACACATGATCTGAGTCCCCGGCAGAGGGGCTGGAGTCTAGGGCTGCTGGCCAAGCCTTGGGCTGAGCTCCTCACCCTTGGCCAAGCTTGCCTGTCTGGACACAGGGGGTGCCACATGGCCGGAAGGACTTGCTTGATTTATAATGCTACTTTCTGGCAAATGAGATAGAGGCCTGTGCTAAAGGCATTTGGTAAGCCTGAGGGACAGGGATGCTTCTGTTCAACACTCAGGCATGACAAGGAAATGCTGAAGGGCGCTGTTGGTGGACAGTGTGTTGCTGTGTATGTTCCAGTCCCAACACGAGTTTGTCTCGTTGTTTTCTATGGAAGAATGAGAGTCACCAAAAAACAATAATTTTAATGAACTGATTTTTACCAGCCAAATGACCAGATATTTTTCATCAGTCAGTAAGACCAGCTAGTTATCAAGATGAATGGACTGAGATTGTCTGAGCTAACCCAGAATGCCATCAGAGGCTGGCTGCTTGTCCATTTCAGTTTCAGGCAGGTGCGCACCGATACTGTTCATGACAACAATGGTAGCTTATTCTCCAGATTTATAGGTCCAGGTAGTCATGCCTGACTCTCTGGCCATGTATTTTCAGCACTTCACAGTTTGAAGAGAGCGCCTATAAATAAATTATAGTGAACTTAGGGTTAGTCCAGAGGCAGAAACTTAGATGTCTAACACCATGGCTCTATCACCTACTAGAAAATGAGAAGAAGAGTCCTCCCTTGTAGGGTTGTTTAAGTTTAATCAAGTAATTTCAGCATCCCCCAATTTCCTATTATGTGGAAAAGGAGTTCTGAAGCTAAAAAGGTTTAGGAAACATACATTAGATGGAAGCAGTTTTCTCTACTGTGAAATTTCTCAGAACCTATATAAGGCTTATGTACAAGAAATTCCTGGAAAAGACAAGAATAAGGACATTTTATTTAACTCTGATTTCTTTTCTTTGATTGATTGATTGAGGTACTGGGGATTGAACCCAGGGTCACTCTACCACTGATCTACATTCCCAGGCCTTTTTATTCTATTTTTGTGTTTTGAGAGCATCTTGCTAAGTTACCCAGGCTGACCTGGAACTTGTGATCCTCCTGCGTCAGCCTCTGGAGTAGCTGGAACTTCAGGATGTGCCATGGTACCCAACCCCTTTGAGATTGATCCTGACATAAGGAATATAAACATACTTGGTTGAGAGAGGCTGTGAACTAAAAACTCGCTCCTGATTGTGGCCTCTAGACTACACAGTGGGTAAGGATTTGAATACTACTTGCAAGGTATAAGGATTGACTCAGCTTTTCCAGAAAGGCACGTATGGGTTCTGTTGCATTAGCACACCAGGAGTTTCACTGGGGTTAATGTTTTATCTGTTGTGTCAATACACTTAACAACATTTTGTTTAAACATGCCATGACAGAATAAAACTATTTTTAATGAACAGGTTTTGTTTTTAAATGAAGGAATGACAGGAATTACTTTGGATTGTATTAAACAGTTGAAATCAAAAAATAGTTTTAACATATTTAGACCAGAGAAATGTCTAGACTTTATGCCTTACAACTCCTCTAGTTTTTAGTCATTTCAAGGTCTAACAGTCTGTTTCCTCTCTCCATGCTTTGTATACTGGGTAGTTCTGTTATTTAGGAGAATAAGGTCTGATGGTTCTTGTCTAGAACCTGTCTTGCTTAATGGCTTTGGATTAGTTTGTATTTGGTGATCTCTCCTTCTGTGGCTTAGAGATCTGCAGCCAGGCTTGCTGGAGGGCAGCTGAGCAGGAAGGAGGGCTGTGCCCCCAGGACCCATGCACCAGGTCCTCATTACCTCACCCAGCCCAGATCCAGGTTGTCCTGCTACCAAAATGCCTGGTTCACCCTCAGGCATTGGTCTTTTTAGTTTAGAAGCAAGGACTCTAACACCCATCGTGGGGGTCAAGAAGATAGCTGCGAAGGTTTTGAGCTCTGATTTCTGATCCATATTACTAGGTACCTGTGTCCAGAAAATTTGTTTTGCCTCTCTGAGCATCAGTTCATGCATCTGTAAAATGGAGATACAAGTAATATCTACCTTATAGATTTGCAGGAAGGATTAGATGACACCACAGTAAGTGATTGCTCTGTGTCAGCTTCTTGGGAGAGAGGAGCAGATGCCAACTCATCTGACTGTGAATGATTGACCCCCCCCCACACACACACACACCCCTGAGAGCAGAGCAGCCAGCCTTTCCATCCCTCCACCCCACCCGCCAGGCCCCTGCTTCAGACTTACAGTAAGGTTGGCCAGTTTTACTCTGGGGCAAACCTAAACAGCATGTCAAAGGGAATTTGAATTTTGTAGAGAAAATGTGGAAGTCATATAGAGAATAGTTTTCCAATTCTGAAACTTTTATAGGTCCCAGCTCAATAGTGTTTCAGTTTCATGAACTCTGCCAGTATTTTCAATTTAGCATAGTAAGTGTGCCCAGGTCAGTGTGAGAATCACCTGCAACTTAATTAGAAGTGCAAATTCTTGGGCCCTACTCCTCCAGCCCCAGTATTCAAACTCTGGTGATGCAAACCGGAAGTCCGTGTTTTAACAAACTGTGTAGGAGAGTGGTGGGGAACCTATGGAACGAGTCACCCCAGCCGCTGAGCATTGGATAACAGTTGTTTTTTCTAACCTAAAACCTCTGTATTCAGGTTTAATTGTACCGTCGACACTTTGCAATAAATAGTGGGTTTTAGGTTGCAGTTTGAGTGCTTGGTCCCTAAAAGGCTCGTCATCACCAAGGCTCCCAATTGGGAGCACTGGTCTAGGTGTTGGCAGGTTGTCCCCTTTCTTTCTCCCTCTTGGCCAACCCTGGACAGTTTTTAGGTCCAGATAACTATGCCTGGCTCTCTAGCCATGTGTTTTCCACACTTCCCGGTTTGAAGACAGCTCCTAAGAGAAAGGCTTATTGTCTCCTCTAGCAGACTCCTGCATTCATGCCTACCGCAGGTGTAATCTAAGTCTAAGCTTAGCCCTAGAGTCAGAAAGCAGACATCTGTTTTGGGTGTTCAGAACGCCAGATCAGGTGGCTCTCTCCACTTCCGAAGCTTCCTTCCTGGTCTCCTGATCACTGGAAATGATTGTGTAAAGATAATCAGAAATATTTATCAAGCTCTTCCTGTGTTGAAAAATACCTTTCTCTATTTTACTTTCCATGTAATTCTCACAACCCAATGAGGTAGATAACTGTTATATCCCCGTGTCCTGCATGGTGAAACTAAGCCTCAGAGAGGCTAATCATTTGCTAGTAAGTAGCAGTCGAGGGACTTGAACTCAAGTCTACCTGACACCAGATTCTTTGAATCTTCAGCTACCCCACAGTCTGGTTAAGTAGGCCATCTCCCTAAGCACAAAATATCCTAAGCCTATGGTTTGTAAACTTTAGCATGGATCAGGATTGCTAAAGGATATCTTAAAACATAGGTCACTCACTGAGCCCCAGCCTGGAAGTCTGCAGCTCTGACAAGTCTGCAGGTACTTCTGGTTCTACTGCCCAGGGACCATGCTTAAAGAATCACTGCTCTAAAGTGGTATCTCTCCATGAGGCCACATAAGAAATTCTGGAGAATCTCAGATTCAGTTGTTCTAGTATAGGACACTGCCATTTAATTTTTTCATTTTTGCTTCCCTGCATAGTTCAGGTTGGGGAACACAGCTTTATTTGAAGAAAGAGTACCAATTATTGTTGACAGCCTTAGTCATGAGTTCCACATCAGTGTTTCTCTAAATGATGGGTGCACAGTGCCAGGAACTCAGCAGTGTGCTAAGGAGCATCAACGTTGCAAGACAAATAGTGCAAATTAATTTTATGACAAGATTTGGTGAGTTTTTAATATTTTCCATAAAAATCTATTATGGAGTATAGAGGAAAATGTCCTAGTAATATAAACTATAGGATTTCTACCACTTCCAAGAATGTAGTCCAAGAAAATTGTCAGAAACTAATTATCAGAGACTAAGGACCAGAGATGTGCACAAAAGAGTATCACTCAAACATGCGGTGTCTTGACAACTGTTGAACCTGTGTGATGGGTTTATAAGGATTCGTTTTTCAAAGCATATTTAATAGTCATGGTACAATGAATGATAAGTGCAGAAAGGAGAACACAAACTGAATATACAGTGTGAGTCCAACCCTATAGTTTTTAAAAACTATACGCAAACAGCAATAAGACTTAAAGGTAATGTACCAAAATATTTTAGTGGCTGCAATCCCTGGTGGAATTATGAGTAATAAAAAGATATTTCTACTCGACATCATTTTCTACTTTCTTAACAGTATTACTTTTATGTTTAGGCCAAAACAATTTAGGCAGTCACCTGCCTTTATAAACGTTGTTCCATACTATCTATCTGAAATATAAACCATAGTCAGTAAATTTTTCAGAGAACTGGAAAACAGTTTAGTGTCACAAATTATAGTGCCAAAGGTTATTCCTCTGGGCTCAGGAAATGAGAAGTTTCACAGGAACCTAAGGAGGTGGTGCTGAGCAATAAGGGTTTGCTCTGCAAGGTGGGTCCCAGGTGGTGGCAGGCACCAGGGCTTCCTACCCACCTCTCAGGATGCATGGGTGCAGATGGGGCTTTGTTCTCTCCTCTGGTGAATGCAGCTGGCTAATAGTGCAACAGTGATGTTGCCAAAGAATCGCTGCAGTTAGTAAATGTATCATAGATCAAAAGGGTCATAATGAGAGGGTTTAGCAGTGCCCAGGTACACTGTGCAGGTGTGTGGATGGTAAGAAACTCGAGCGTATTATACTTGAGGATGACTTCTAAATGTTGAAAGACATGGGGAAAAGACTCCTGTGTTGCAAAACAGCAAGTCTGTTCACCTTTATCACCCCCAGAAGTCTGTACGCCCCGGGATTGCCTTCAGAAAACAAGCAAATGGTGCCTTCTGCACATTTGTGCTAAATGTAGCACTGCAAAGAGGGACCACATTACTACAGTGCTCAGTGGGGCTTGGGAGAGGAAGGAATTTGAAGGTATGAGGTGCTTAGAGATAGTGTCACTACGGTCATGATCTTCCAGTATGATCAGTAGATATTTTTTATGCAACCAAGACCCACTAGGCTTTATAAAACAAAACAATAAAGACATTTTGGCTGGAGCTTCCACAACAGCCAAAGCTGATGCCTTAACCTGAAGGAGCAGGTGGCAGGTGAGTGTACACTAGCCTGGGATGGCCTTGTGATGAAACCCCTCCTCCATAGAAGGCAGATGACCTGTCCTAAAAAAGGCTCAGAGGTTCCCACCGTTTGCTACAATCAATTCACAACCTCAGGCATCATTTTCCCTAAAGGGTCCAGGCTGGCAAAATAAATGAGCAAGAGGAATGGAGATGCCCGAGTGGGTACAGCATCCCCTATGTATAAGAAACAAGATGTTGCTGAGCTCTTGTCATGTGGGAATTTCAGTTCCCAGTTGTGCCACATCTTTTGAGTTTTCAAGGGAAGCTAGAATTCTTGATCTTCGTGTTGTGGTTCCCAATTTCTAAACATTAGCAGCATTTCAGATATATGTTTTCCAAAGAAAATACTCTTCCTGGCTGACTTTGGCCTATAAGCATCAGTGTCTCACCTCTGTTTTTTTTGGTACCGGGGATCGAACTTGGGTCCTTGAACTTGAAGAGGATTTTTTCAAGGACTGACTTTCTTTTTTTTGGTACCAGGGATCGAACTCGGGTCTTTGCACTTGCGAGGCAAGTGGCAGAACCACTAAGCCAAATCCCTGGCCCTCACCTCTGTTTTTTAATCTCAGGTCCTACAGGAGCAAATGCATCATCCCATTCCTCTTCTTAGCCTTACCCACCCTCCTCCTACACACATCAAATTCCAAAAGACAATTTTCCTGGATTTTCAGATTTTTCTCAAAAATCATGTTTCATAAGAACCTTAAAATTGGCTCATGGCCTAATAGTAATTTACTTCAGTTATGATTTTTTTAAACCCTGGCTACTAAGTGGTATTTTCTTGATAATAAAGTTAGCTGTAGACAATAATTTTAAAGAAACGCCTTGATTTTTGAGGAGTAAAGGGTATATTATTTGGGAAACAGATGCTTTGAAGTGAGCTGGATCTGGATTCAAGTTCCAGATCCACACCTGTATCGCTGGGGCAAGTGACATAACATAGCTTCTTGTTTTCTCATTTGCAAGTGGGGAAAATAATTACCCTGGGTCACCAATTGGTAGGTTTGTGTATAAATATTTACATATGTTAATATGTGGAGCCATTAGATGCTCAGGAAATAGAAGTTTAACTTAGAAGCCAATATAACTAAAACTTTTAATTGCACATGTAAAATATCCTCAAAGCTTTTATGTATTTCATTTTAGAACTTAAAACAGTCACTTTTTTTAGAAGTTTTATTGTAGCTAGGTCATGCTGCAGTTGAGATGGAAGAGAGTGGGAAAACAGAGAGTGAAGGGATTAACCTCTGAAATGTCTGTACCTCAGGGAGGTCTTGCAGACAACTTTCAGTGCCAGAATTTAGTGCCAAGTATAAGATGACACTATGAGTTATCATCTAATGTAACTTTTGCTTATTGCTAAATCACCAGTATGTAGCACAACCTCCAAATAAATGTTAGTTATTTAAATTAGCTAATGAACAAATAAAGGTGTGTGGTAAGAGTTTTGTCTGGAGCAAGGATGACTCCTGGCTCAAAGCTGTGTTCAGATCATAGCACGGTCAGAGACTGGCAGGTATGTGCCTGTACCATCACATAGCACCTGCACTCAGAAGCGCCTTGGGCTTACTTCAGTACTCTGCTGTCACCATCATGAAATTCTGAATAGTTTTCCAATAAGGGACTCTTCAAATTATGTAGCCAGTGCTGATCAAAGATTTTCATCACTAAATACAGAAATGTCAGCACATTTACCAGAAGGCACAAAGTCATAGCCCCTGGAACCAATCAAATATTTTTCACCCACAGAGTATTTTTTAATATAAATAAGCTTGTTATTTAGAATTTTTTAGATTTATGGAAAAGTTCCAAAGATACTATGATGTTCCCATATATCCCTCACCCAATTTTCCATATTGGTAACATATTACATTGCATTTACAACACATTTGTTTCAGCTAAGGAACTAACGTCAGAACATGGCCATTGCTAAACTCCACACTCTATGCAGATTTTGATAGTTTTTTCCTAGTGCCCTTTTCTTTCTTTTGGATGCCATGTAAGGTACCACATGGTATTTAGTCTCTGTGTCTCTTTAGACTCCTCTGAACTGTGATATTTTCTCAGACTTTCCTTGTTTTTGATGAACTTGATAATTTTGCAGATATTTTGTAGAATATCCCTCATTTTGAGTTTGTCTAGTTTTTTTAATAGTTAGACTGGGTTGATGGATTTTAAGGACAGAGATAACACAAAGTGGCATCATCACATCATATCAAAGGTATATGCTGTGAACCTGACTCTTCTCTATTGATGTTAACCAACATCACTTGGCCAAGGTCTGTTTGACGGATCTCTGTGGGGTAGTGACTCCCTTCTTCCAGCCTCTACTCTTTGGAAGCCAGTCACCAAGTGTGGCCCCCACACAGGAGCTCTTCCTTCTTGAGGGGAGAGTATATATGTAAATTATTTAGAATCTTGCTGCATGGATTTGTTAGTGTCCAATTTATTATTCAATCATTTATTTATATCTATGAGGGTAGACTCATAGATATTTATTTTATACCTACTCCTTCTATTTTATTGCTCAGATTGTTCCAGCATTAGCCATTTTAGAGCTCTTGCTGTTTGGCCTCTGTGACCCTTTGACAGTCCTCGTTGTTGGTTCTTCTTGAGCATGTCCTTTCTTTCTGACACTTTCTGATGTTCTAGTCCATCTTTTATATCCAGCTGTAGAATCAGCTATTTCTTCAAGGGACCCTGATTCCTTTTATTACAGAATGGTATTAGAAACAAGATCTGAATATTGCACATGCATATTGCTACCAGAATGTTTTTCTTTTTTTATTTCTTAATGTAATGTTTTTAAAAATTAACCTGTCACCCTATAGTCAAGTTCCAAGCTTAGTTAAATATACATAAAAAATGTTAAACAATATGTTTGAAATTTTTAAAATATTTAAATTAACCAACATTTTAACTGTGCCACAATTTCACATAGGAATCTAAACTTCTGGATTCTCTTGAAGACCAGGTCTGGCAATCCTAGACTTATTTTCTTACTGTACAATAGTTAGCTAATACTGGGGGCCTTTTGTTTTCCTTTTCCTGCATAACGTGCTTTCCACCTTGATAAAGTCCAGAGCACTCCCTATTGTATTACACCCAGCTTACCTTACTCATTTGCATTCCTTTGTAACCTTTGAAGACTTACAGTTCAAAATACATTCAAGTAAATTATTGACTTAAATTACCTAATTCAGTCTATGAATTTAGGTCAACTCTGACCCAGGGATCAGATTTGAGAACCATATTTCTAGTTTCGTTCTGATCCCACCAACTTACTGTCTTTCAGGGGCAATACATGCAGATGCGAGTAATAGCATCTCTGCATCACACAGTCCTTCTCTTGGCTCCTACATGGCTCGGTTTGCATGTGCAGAATCTGCCTTGACTTCTTGGGTGCATTTCCCTTTCTTAGACCCTTTCGGTTTAGAAAGATCCCACCAGCTACATCCCTGTGTCAGATTAATTTCCTGTTCACTGTTCCCTTCTGGCTCTGCAGAGCATTCCTCAGGTTGGGTTTCAGTCAAGCCTTGCATCTTGCAAACCTTGCGGTTGCATATTGCAGAGTTTAGAAACTCTGGGAAACTACATATTTGACACTTTTCTATTGAGGTGAAACTAGATACTTGACTATAAATATCCAGTACAATTGAGGAAGGAGATGTGCATCCTCACAATAGGTAAAACCTAATAGAACGACGCATTTTCCTCTGAGATGTTAAGAGACAAATTTGCATTAATTTTCACTGCAGTCTTACTGCCTTTGACATGTCAAAATTAAACAGGGCCCCCTAGCAATTACCTGGGAATCTTTCTATAGAGCAGTGGTTTTCAGACTGACTCGAGGGCTACTGCTGGGAGTTGGCAAATGTAAGGGGAAGTCAGGCAGATGAAGCATCTCACCACCCCCACATTACTCTGGTTTATGTAGTTATTTGCTCATGTATTCATAGTCTTAGTCCACTTGAGCTGCTATAACAAAAATACCTCAAGTGGATGGCTTACAAACAACAAATACTCATTTCCATAGTTCTGGAGGCTGGTATGTCTAAGATCAAGGCATCAACAAATTTACTGCCTAGTGAGCACTGTCTTGTAGGATCACAGACCGCAGTTTCCTTGCAATAGTATCACATGAAGGAAGAAAAGGGGCCTCCTTTATACAGGCACTAATGCCATTTACAAAAGGTCTGCTCTCGTGACCTAATCACCTCCCCAAAGTTCCATCTCTTGATCACCATGTGGTCGGTTGGAATTTCAATACATGAATTTGAGGAAGGTTATAAACATTCATTCCATTGTATGCACCCAGCAAATACTTATTGAAAACTACCATGTTCTGCCATGCATTAGATTCCAGGGATATAATTGAGAACACATGCACTTTTTGACATTAAAAATTTTTTACTGTACCAGGAAACAATAATAGCAAAGGGACAGTATGAGACAAGGTGTTACATATTACCGTGAGAGAAGCACTCAGTGTTACCATATGCCTAAATAGACAGAGGGTGAGGTGGGCAGGGAGAACACTGTATAAGAAGTGATAGCTCAATTGAGATTTGAATAGCAAATGGGAGTCAGCCAGACAAAAAGGAGAAGCCAAGGAAGGTGTTTCCAGGTGCCAGTGTTCCTGTGTGTGGTCTCACCCAAGAGTGAGTGAGCCAGAGGATCTTAGTTCTAAATGGTTGAAGTATTGCATGCATCATCCAGGGGTGACAACAGAGAGGCACATGTGTGCGAAATCACTTGCTGTCACTTTGAAAGCAGTAGGAGGTTTAGAGTTTTATGCAGAAATTCAGATTATGCTTTCACCAGATTTTCTGGTTAGATTTGCATATCAGAAAGATCCCACACCTGGCAAGTGGAGATTAGAGAAATACACAAGTAGAGGAAGGTAGTTTATTGAAAGGTGAGCCACATAAGTCCAGCAGATAATGGTCGCTTGAGGTAGAGGAGAGGCAGTGGAGTTGGAGAGAAATTTATAGATTATAATCTATTCAGACAAGGCTTGGTACTAATTGCCCTACACGTAATGGAAGAAAGCATCTGCTGGTGAATAAAGAATAGTTTTATTTGTGTGAATATTCAGAATATCACATGCATGACAAGAAATCTGGGTCATTTTCAAATTCTAACTGGTACTCATGATCAAATTACTGGTCCCTCAGCCTGACTTGAAATTCATTAACATCTCATTCTCAGCTTATTCCATCTCATTTGGCCCATTAGATTTTCAACAGACTGGGCAAGCTTGAACTAGTGAGGGTTTGTTTTTTAATGGTTTTACTGTCGATCCATGGTGAATACCTTTCACAGGTTTCCTTGGGTCTTTCTTTATCTGATTCTCCTCAACTCTCATTTCTCTCAGAGAAATCCTGGAGGTGTGGGTAAGGAGCAGCCTCTGGTAGCTGAGAAATGGTACTGAGGGACTAGAGAAAGTGTGACAAGCAGGCACACTGTATTTACAGTTGCTCCTTTAGGTGGCTGAAATAGCACTTCCTGTGCCTGGAAAATGACATGTCTGAAAGAATTAACAGTCTGTTTAGAACGTATAATTGCATGTTGGTCTCTCTCCCTTTTGGTCTAACCACCGTGATAGACTGGAGGGTACAGAGGAAAGGAGTTGTAGAATAGAATAGTAGCTAGTTTATTTCTAACCATTTGCAGTTGTCATTTTGTTTGGGGACTTTTTTCCTTAGGCAGAAGAACAAAGTCCTGCTACACAGGATTGTTTTCTTTGGCATGATGAACAGACACTTTCTTGAGGAACCCATTGAGATAACACAAAACATCTGCTGAAAGGAATACGTCCTCCACAGCTGAATTTGCATCAGCATCAGCTTGCTAGCTGGATGGATAGATAGACAGACACACAACACACACACATACACAGGGATAAGAAAGAGGAAGAGAGTAAACTAAGGTAAACTAAGGGGAGGGGAATGGGTATTTTTAAGAAACATCTGTGTTCATTTTTTTCCTCCTCGTTATCCAATTGCATTTCGTTTTGCAAGTATTTTGGAAATGGTATGTTCTCAGCCACACTGCCAGAGGAGGTCTGTTTTCTTTTCCCACATGTGTGGGGTGTTGTTTTTATTCATGAGCTACTGAGAATGAGGGATTTTATGACATGTAGAGAGATTTTCACATGCACTGGGATCCTATTACTGGACTCCAAAGACAAAAAGGACAATACAGATGCTCCTGGGTGTGAATAACAATTTAAAAGAGAAATGTAGACATTTCTGATTGTTGCTACTGACATGCCATCAGGGCCTCAGAGGACTGACCAAGGTGTTAGGCTTTGTCTTACGTCAGTGTGGAGTCTCATCGGACAGGTCACGTGATGTTCCATGTGTCACGCCTTCCAAATCTACTGTTGAGGAAAGAGTTCATCCTTTGGGGATAAGGCAGCTTCACCTGTCCTGTTTCATTTGTCCTCCCTGGGCACTGGGATGAGGAGGAGCCATCTTTACAACCACGGTAGCATGGCTGCTGCTCCCTGAGTGCCTCCTGGGTGCCTGCCACCACCGGGCTTCATTCTCATTTGCAGTAAGGAAACCGAGTGCTGGGAAGGGAGCACAGAAGCCCCCAGCTGGGATCTGGACCCCTGTGTGATCAGTGCCTGAGCTGGAGCTTCACCAGTCTCCTCACCCTTGAACATCTGGGGAAGACCGACCCAGACTGCCCTTTTCCACTTTCATTTTTTAACAAGCTTTGTTTTCCTGGTTCTATCAATTGGATTAGAGTGAGCTAGAAGGACCCCTGAGAACTTTACAAAGCCTCATGACAGAACGGAAAGAACATAGGCTCTGGAATCAGACTTGAATTCAGATCCTTTTTCACCACACATTAGCTCTGGTGAGTCCTGATGCATCCCTTTGCCCTTCTGAGCTCTGATTTTGGGGTAAAAAGATGGCAGAGAAGCTCAACTCTAATAATCAGCAAGTATTTATTTTATTTCCATCGTGCTCCAGGCTACATGCTGGCACTAACGGGACTTCTATGAGGAGGACTGACACAGTCTCTGGCCTCATGGAGAGCCACAGACCTGAGGCAGGGATTTTCACAGGTGGCTACAATTCCCATCTGTAGTCTGTGCTCAGGAAGACTTCAGGAGCAAGGTAGCAGACACCATAGGACCTTCATCAAGGAGCAAGGGAAGACTTTAAGATGAGCTCTAAAGAAAGAAGAGGAATCGAGTAGGTAAATGGAAGCAGTGGAATATCTTTCAGCAACTTTCAGAACTTGGGATGTTTGAGGCAGTTCTCAGGGGTTCTTGGGGACGAATCATCATCCCCCAAACTTCCAAAGCTCAGGCTCACCGCAGCCCTGATCACATGCCAGAGTCCATTTTTGTTCCCCATAACAGGACAAAAGGAATAGTAGAAGCCATGTAGACATTTATTTCCTTTCTGGGTTGCCTGAAAAAGAAGGATTCAATGAGGCATTTGAGAGCTTAATGGAAGGGAAGGAAAAAGGATGAATAGAGGATGAAAGAAAAATGGATTGAAGCTCAGAAATTACTGGAATTTTTGTTTAATTTTGTTTGGGAGAAAAGAGATTTACTAAATTAGAGATGAAAGACAATTTCACTTGAGGCTCCAGAGAAATTATTATATCCTATGCTCGATTTAGCTCTCACACTGAATGTGGCTTGGAGATCGGAAAGTTGTGGTTAGACACATGGATGAACTCCACAGGGCTGTCAGATGCTGGGTCCTGACTGCATACCAAATCCTAAGCAGCAGACAGCACTGTGGAGCTCTCTCATCAGGCCTTCCAGGGAGGCTCCAGGCCTGCAGCCTCACCTCAGCCCCTCCTTCACCCCAGCTCCCTAGCCATCCTCTTGACCCCATTGCTGACAAACTCCAGTCTTGCATTGAGTCTAATGATTGAGCAAATTCCTACTGGAGTGATTAGCTTGGATTCTGACCTCTGTCTAGCCATTTTGGTTGCTTTGTCCTATTCTGGAATCTGGGCTCAGCCTGGCCCTGTTTTCAGTTGCTCAAATTCCATTTTAGTATTGACTCATTTACAGTGACCAAAACATACCGCGTGACCAGGGTCATGGAGATCCAGGTCACCCACAGACACATTGAGCTCTATCACCTTTTGGTGGAATAGTCATCTGAATATGGTTTTTTGTTTTAGGCCAACTTCTTGGGGTTTGAAATTTCCCAGGTCTAATCTGAGTCACAGGATGTGATGCAGGTCAGGGTGGGATAGAGGAAGGGCATCCTTTGACCCTCAGTTAGCGATTGCAAATCACTCAGAGATCTTCAGACATCTTCAAAGGTCATTTTGTATATCATCCATTGATATCTGTTTAATTATTGTCATTGGTTTGTGTTGCTATAAGACCAGTCAAAGTTTAACTCCAAACTCTTAAATATATAATCTATTTCCATTAAGACTCTAGGTTAATGTTGTCTGGCATTAACTTTCTAATTGTGTATAGTGACTGAAAATTAACTATAATCACCTGAAAAAGTAGATTGAAAGAAGAAGGGGAAGTTTTAATGATAAAAATAAAAGAAAGGAGTTTCAGATTCTTTCTTGCCACCACTACACTAGATCAAAATATTCTTCACTGCAGAATTCTCCTTTCTTCTCCCAAAACAGTGTGCAGCCTTCTATGCTAGAACTACATCAAGACTGATTTTTTTCTTAAAGCTATCATTTCTGCCATGGCTTTTTTTTTCTTCCCCAAATAGGAGATGATAGATTCACATCTTGACTAAATAAGACTTTTGCTCTTTTCTGATTCCATTTTTATATGACATATTCCCTATCTTGCTTGTGTCAGGTACTTTTGAAGGTAGGATCAAAGTATAGAACAATCCTTTTGTGCAGATAACTTACAGCGATATAAGGCATAAGTATGAGAATGTTATAGGAAATAATTTAAGGCCAAATATAACCCAGGTCCTAATTGGGTACCTGCCACTCTTAAGGTCTTGCAAGTTCAGAATTGATGTCCTAATACCAAGACTGCCTTCCTGAAAATAAATACACAGGAGGAATCTAATCCTAACATATGTTACAAAGAACATTTGGTCAGTGGGATCCTAAAACTAATAGTTCATAATACAGTGCTTACTATCTGCAAAGCATGAAAGCAAAGCCTTTTATATGTGTATGTATCTAATCCTCACTACTCTTGAGCTTCAGATAGCATTACTATATCTCATTATTTTCTAGATGAGGAAACTGAGATTTAGAGCAACTAAGACAATTGTATATGGTTACATTAATTTTTTTGGCAAAGGCAGAAGTGAATCCTCAGCAATCTAATTACAGGCTGTGTGTTTTAAATCAATAGGTATTCTGAGAAAAAGAATCTAGAGTTATATAGCACTTTTTGCCAGAAGTATTCTCAGATCCTTTACTACTCTTGGCTCTGTTGTAAACTTTTATGAAAGCAGAACTTTAGCAAATATATTTCACCTTCATGATGCTCTCTTTTCAACCAAGGATCTCTCAAGATTAATAATTTTAAAAATACATATTGAGAAATCCTGATTCAAAGGATCATAGCATCTTATATACTCAACAGAGGCAGAAGGGACAAAAGGAGGGGCTTGGCTGTGGTCCTGAGGCAGGTGAGTGGTACCCTGTGGACCACACAGACTGCCCTTTCCCCAGGCCCGGCCATGCACTGCCCCTCATGGACAGGCTGCTGTTGTCACTAGTCAGGGGTCCATTTGATGTGATCCGTGAGCCTTTCATTCTTCTTACTGATAGACTGTACTTTTTTTAAACAAACATTTTTACTTTGTGGTACTGGGGTTTGAACTCAGGGCCTTCACACTGAGTCACATCCCCACCCCTATTATTTTTTATTTTGAGTCAGTGTCTCACTAAGTTGCCCAAACTGGTCTTGAAATTGTCATCTTCCTGCTTCATCCTCCCAGAGAGGTGAGATTATAGGCATGTGTCATTGTGTCCAGTTTAGAGATTTTGAGCTCCTTCTGCAAGCTTATCCTTTTGAACTAAGTGGAGCCCGTAAAGTGATGTCTTAGCTGTCTGTTTCCTGCCACCAAACAGCCTGTAGGAACAGGGTGCAAATGAACCCATACTTTGGAGCTAAATCTCCGTCTCCTTTTAGCTTTGTGGCCTGGAACAAATGCTTTAACTGAGACGTGTCTCTGGTACACTGTTTTAAAAAGACTGAAATAATAATTCCACTGCTCAGGATATTGTAGGATTAAATGATATCACACACACATATATCAGGTCCCATTCAAGATCCCCTTTCTTTTGACTGTTTAGTGGAGATGGGATGCTTCTTTGCACAATGAAGAAGACAAAACCCCCAGATCAATCCCTTTTCTGTCACTGAAGGGGGTGGCTATGTCACTGGTTTGTGTGGGTCCTTGCCTTAGTAATACAGTGATACCTCAGTTGTCTAGCTCAATTTGTTCCAAATTTGTGTTCAAACACCGAAAAGTTTAAGAACTGAACATATTTTTCCCATAAGATACAATAGAAAACCAAATAATTGGTTCTCAGGCCCCCAAATTACATTTATAAATTCATTTTTCTAGGACTTTAACAAATTTTGAAATGATTTCTTTAACTCTTTCGTAGTTTTCCTCTTAGCTTTACTGTTGGTATCACTAACTTTCTTTGGAGCCATGGTTACGATGTTTCACGCAAATAAAATGCAAAATAAAACCACAAAAAAACAAAACAGTGACGAATGTGGTAATGCACTAATACAAGCGCTATATGTTGTCAGGGCGAGAGCAGCCCTGAGACTGAAGGGTCAGCCTCTTGTGTCTGCAGCGCGATGTGATGCATACCAGGGATTGAACTCGGGACCTTGCGCTTTCCAGGCAGGTGCGTGCCACTGAGCTACATCCCCAGCCCCCATACAGGTTTTTTTAAGTTGGATTTTTGGTTGATTATCGAGCACAAAGCAGATTGTTTTTTGAACTCTGTAGTTTGTAGAGTGGAAAGTTTGAGCTTGGAGCCATTTGAACCCAGGTACCACTGTAATAGAAATTAAAACTAAAGCAACAAGTATGAATTACAGACAGAAGCTTTAGTTGGAAAATAAGAGAGACAATAAGGAGAGAATACAGCTTGTGTCACAGCTGGAGGGGCTGTGCTATGATGAAGAGGATCTGTCCTGGCCACCCACAAAAGAGCTGAGACCAGTTTTATGGGGGACAGTGCGGGGCTGGGGTCCAGTCAGTTAGCATCTCAGTCCTGGTTTTGTGGCTCTGGAGGAATCCTCATGGCTTGAGGGGCAGAACCACTCCAGGAATAGTTGCCCTGTTTGCTGTGGTTTCAGTCATGTGAGGCTCTGCTTTTCTGGGATCCCCATGACCACCAGTTTAGCACAGTCAATGACTGGAGACTTCCAAGTACCACCCCAGGGAGGGGGTCTGGAAGTAGAAAAAGCTGGCAATCTCATTACTTTTTGTGTTTTTCTGTCTCGAAGGGGGGTGAGTTAAGCTGGGTAAATTTTGGACTAATAAACTTTGTTATGTCGACTTTTAGATAGACACTCCCTAACTGCCTAACATACCTAGATCCAAAGTTTTGAGGAAAAGGATACAAAACGAGAGCCAAGCTTTGTTCTCCTCTTAGTTATTGGGCATTTGTAGGCTGAAGCAAAAAGTCATAGATTTAAGAAAAAAACACTTTTAAGCCCCTGACTCAGAAGAAAATACATTTCATGCTTTTGATGAGTAACAGGTTAAGGACCCAGGAGTTTGCCCTTTGTTCCTATGGTGGTCTCTGACCAGGTCAGACCAGTGGGCTGAGTCTTGCCCTATCTTGCTGTCACGTGACCAGTTATGCAAGATGAAAAGTTCTAGAATCTGGAGGGCGGTGTCACACATGTTTTCTGCATCTGGGGAGAGCATTGCTTCAATTTGCTACCTTTGGATAGGTTTCTCTCTCACACACACACAATAGAACATCTGGAAGGCAGTAGAGAAAGGGAGAAAAGGTCTAAAATAATATACAAGCTATAGCATTGGCCCTTGAAGCATTGTTAATTGAATGAATTTCCCAGATGTAGCTTTCCTGTTCTTAGTCCCTCACTCATTGAGTTGGGTTTTGTCTTGGGCTCTGCTGAGAACCCTTTGGGGTTCCAGCCTCACTAAGACTTCTTGGCTTGCAGAGTTGGCCTACGATGATGGCACTGAGAGGTGAACATGTCTTCATTTGAACCATTTCAGCTTTCCCTTTTGAAGAACTAATTATATATAAGAAAGGAAATGATGAAATCAAGCCCAACTTCATAGCCAGAACCAAGAGATTCTGAGCCTGGAGTCCTACCTACCTGAGAAATTCAGGCAGAAAGTAACAAAAGTTCCCCCCATGAAGTGCCAGGCACAGTATAATGCTAGTATAAGAACACTATAAAGTAAATATGTTTTGCCAGTTTTATCATAAAATAGAGTGATGACATAACTTGCCTGTGCAGCTAAGTAAAAGGGCTAGGTTTTGAAACTAGATCTTCCAGATTCTAAACCAACTTCTCTCACCCACTGTAAAGCCATAACCCAAAGAGGAAAACAACCACCTGTAAGGGCTTAGACAAGGTTAGAGACCAGATGAAGGGTGGAGGGCAGAGCTAAGAGTTCAGAACTGAGCAGAGACGGAATCAAAGCTAGGAGAAGCATCTTCAGGTAATCAAGAAGGACAGCAGTTGTGCGCTTCCTTGGTGTGCTCTTGACTCTGCCTCATCTGCTGTTGGGGTCAGAGGTAAGAGGATGGTTGCCTTAGGGCCAGGCAGACAGACTCCCCATGTCCCTGGCAGCCAATGCACCTCCACTAGATTGAAGCCAGGGGCAGGGATGGCTTCAGGCTGCCCAGAAAAGAAGATCCCTGAAAAGGAAGGTGTGTGCAGAGCTGTAGAGCAGCGTCGCAGATTCGAGGTTCTGGGTGCTCATGCTTTGAAGTCAGACTATTTGCTAGCTAGGTGACCATAAGTCGTTACTTAATTTTCTCAAGACTATTTAGTCATTTGTAAGATAGAAATAGTGATTTAAATTCTGTTCTGAGACTCAGTCAGCTAACCCACATAGTATTTGGCATAGTCCCTAGAACATAGCAAGTGTTCAGTAAGTATTAGCTTTTATTGTTAGTCTCAGGTCTGTAGTCTTAAAGCCTGGACAGGAAAAGCACACTTCTCCTTGTAGGCAGCAGAATATGTTAGTTGACCTCCTATTGCCTCCAGTGGTGGATCTTGTGACACTGTGGACTTTGATCCTCCCTTCCCTTAGCATTGCCTTTCACCGGCTTGTTTATATTTCTGTGCCATTGAGAATAAACTGTAGATGCCTCATCATGCTGAGCAATCAAGTGGTGCCTCTAACCAGGCAAGAGAATAAATGACACTCTAAACATACCCATACTTTGCATTTTAGAGTTGGGATGACTTGGTTAAAATCTCAACCCTGTCCCACTTTTTAGCAAGATAAAGCATGCTTCAGAACCTCAATGTTATTCATCTGTAAAATGGGGATAATAAAATCGACTTCATGGATAGATTGTGAAGAGAACATGTTCAGCGCTCCTGGCAGCAGGTACAGGAGTTCCATTCTGAGGCTAAAGCCTTAGATTCCATCACCTCTGGCCCTCAGGCTTCCAGACCCTCTCCCAACCTGCAGCGGTTTGAGCGGCCCTGCTTCAGCAGGGAAAGCCATAAACTCTACGTGTGGCTGCCCTCTACCTTCACAAAAAGTCAGCTCCAAGCTGTGCCCAAGATCTCCCTGGGTTCATTTGATATGTTGCCACTTTGTTTTTGAAGAAAAGCTATCAGTGTGCAGACACTGGGGAGGAAGATCCTGTCATGCCGATTGGCAGGCCTGTTCCATCTCTCTCATCCTACCCTAGTGTTCCAGGTGATGCTCTTACAGAATGTATCACAGCAGGCAGCTGCCACTGGTCACTCTGGAGGCAGGGACAGCAAAACTCCCAGCTACCTGGGGACCTAGGGCATGCCTGGACCACAGCTCTGCAGTGCTGCTCAAAGGCCAGTGGTCAGGTCTGCCTTTTCTTGTGAAGGAGTTTTCCTTATAACAACTGCTAGATGCTCCTGGCCTTACCTTGTAGACAGAAGAGGGAACAGTCCCACTGAGTGAGCCCTTGCTGTGTTCTAGACACTGGAGGGGGATCTTACTCATGGTCACAGCCTCCCAGCCATGCAAGGAAGGCCTTACCACCATAGTCCCTCCTTTACAGAGGAGAAGCAGAGGTTAAGTAATTTGCCCACACCATATAGCTGGGAAAACAGCAGAGTAGGCATTCAAACAAAGTCTGCATAACTTAGGAACCCATTACAATATGCAGTCTTGGACAGTGTAAATAACAAGAGCTTAAGTAGCAATTTAGCAAAAAGGAAGTGGACTTTTGATTCTATTTGTTTCTCTGACCAACCTGGGAGTAGTAGTCATCAGATAGGAAATCTGAGCGACTCTAACCACTTACCTTTTCTGGGTTATGAAAAAAAAAACCCAACTCCTACCTTCCTTAAAGAGACAAAGTGGGGATGAGTATGATGCAGAGCACCTGTGTAGTTTGTTGAATTTGCCCACCTCAGAAAAAAATGTTTCTTGAGACAAATTTTAGATCAGAATTTGTGAGTGTGTAGCTTAAGGGCCAAATCTAAACTACAGAGATGTTTTTGTTTTAACCTGCAGTAATTTTTTAAAACTTCAAACTAGTCGTTAACATTTTTTAAATGCAGCAGGTACACACAGAACTCCAGATTTCAGAATTATCTTGAGAAAGCAGCACCTCTCACGAGCCTGGGCCTCCGTCTTCATTTGGTCACTGTTGGCCGGAGTGGAGAAGCTGCCCCCTTGGACAGGGAGGTGGGAAGGTGCTTTCCAGTTTGCCACAGTCCTTACCACCCCTTGTTACCTGGAGAGAGAATGGCAGTTTATCTGCAGTATCACCCTCCTTCAGCCAAATTTCTTACTTTAGACTTAAGAGGAAAAGAAGCTTTCCTGTCATGGTTTCATGCCTTTCTCTCTTTGCTTCTCTAGGTGTACCCTTCCCAAAGAACTTCCTTCAGATCTGCAAGAAGATCCTGTGCCGACTTTTCCGGGTCTTTGTCCACGTCTACATTCACCACTTCGACCGAGTCATTGTGATGGGTGCAGAGGCCCACGTCAACACCTGCTATAAACACTTCTACTACTTTGTCACAGAGATGAACCTCATAGACCGAAAGGAGCTAGAGCCCTTGGTAAGTGTCACCTGCACTAAGAGCACCCCAGTCATACCTAGTAGCTTGGCCATTAGTCACAGTCCACTGCCAGATGCATGGAAAGTGCCAACTGAATGCTAGATGTTAGCTGGAAGGTTGCAGACTTGGACTGGGTTCAGCAGTCAACTAAGGGCCAAGAGATACCAAGGTGTCCACTGCTACCAAATAAACTATCTTCAAATGGTTGTCCTCTGAGAGGTGACATAATATAATAAATGGGAATATAATGATTGGGGCTGGAAGAAGTAGCTTTGATTCTCAGCTCGTTCACTTATTTAATCTCTTATAGAGAGATTAAATCTTTTAATCTCTTATTTAATCTGTTATTTGATCTCATGTTATCTGACATTATTAATCAAGGATGATCAAAAACACTCCCTCAGTCAGTAAATGAATATTTAGCACCTACTATGTGCCAGCTACTAGGCCTACAAAGTCAAGCAAAATTGCCTTTGAGACAGGGAATAAAGTCAGCTCTGAATAAGAATACAATATCATAGGGACTTTGCTTTTGACACTGAATCTTCTGTTATGGAGTTAGAGGGGGTGTTTTAGAATCTAAAACATCCAGGATCAATCTCTAGTGTTACTATATGGGTGAATGGGGTCACTTGTATTTTCTTTATAAGGAATTTTTTTGCTACTGAACTCAGTGTTTGCTTTAGAAGTCCAGGCCCCTAAAAACCCCATCACTTCTCTAACAGGTGATTCTTTAATATTCATACTTTCATTACAGTTATTTCGAGTTGGCTCTATCCAGTACTTTCTTGTCCTGTAGAATAGAATAAGATTATGCCTTTTCATGCTAAATATGGCTGATAGAGCAACTAAGTTTCATCCAAGTCCATTGGAATAATGGCCAAAATGCAGGACCAGGATGTCTGCTTTTGCTAACCTGTATCTCTTTCTCTTTATTGTTTTAAATTTTAGTTTTTATTATTATTTAAGTACATTCAAGCCCACAAGTCAGATGATACCACTGAAAAGATAGCTTGTTATACTCACAGATCCCAAGAGAAAGGATCATGCCATACCACCAGCAGCCACGTGGGGAAGCACTGGGTCAGTGAGGAAATGGAGCAATGGGCAGGAGCCCTATTGGAGTTTCCATGTGAAGACACAGGCATGTGAGGGAAAACAGGCTGAGGGTGACTAATATGAATAATGTCAGCAGGCTCTGGGGCAAAAGGGCTGCCCCTAGTTGTCTGGTTCTTGTGTTAATATCAGAGCTTTATGGAGGAAGTGTTTGGGGCCTGGGCCTGGATTGGCTGGTTTATATTGGTTGGTTGTAAACAGCTTGAGGATGGGTTTATTACAGTCTCTAGGTGTTGGCTAGCACTAGAAGGAGCAGTCCTTCTGTCTCAGCAAGATCTCAAATGCTAAAGAGTCAAAATTTAAAGCATAAAAGATGTGTTAAATCAATATAGTATCTGTATCCAGCAAAGATGTTGGTGAATTTTATGTCACCTTCAGAATTTCTCATGTCACAATCAATGGTTGTTCTGTGGGAGTACATGACAAAAAACACATAGCTTTGCATCACTCAGTTATTCTGGAGCAGAGCAAGACTTTTGTATAAAGTTGAGATGTTTCTTAAATCACTGGCTAAAGGAGAAGAGAGGTAGTTTTCTTCATTTTTTCATGATGGCTTACTAGAACACTCTTGGGCCATGGACTGAGTTGTAGTTGGACAACTCATGTGGAAAGAAACAAAAATGTACTAATGTTCTGCTAGTTTGCACTTTATAAAGGCTGTTGGGTAAACAACCACTGTAAAGAGAAAAGGTTACGCAAACAACTCAGAGGAGTTGAATGACTAGAAGGAGTTGATAAAGCTAATTTCAAAAAGTATCAAGGACAAAAAAAAGAAAAGAAAAGGAAAAGTGGAAAGGAACCATGTAAATGGAGAGGTAGGGGGAGACCACTGCAGTCTCATGGATATGGCTGCTTCTGAGCATTTGAGTTCAGTTCCCTTTAGTAGGCCTGTGGAGGTAGAAGGAAAATAGCTTCCCCAAAAGCCTGCCATAAGGAAGAGGCTCTTCCAAGCACTCATACTTTCAGTTTTGCTGAGCTAAAGGAGCAGAAACATTAGATGGCTAAAGTGGAAAGTCAGTTTCTCCTTTATGCACAGAAGCATAAAGGCCATTGTAAGATAAAGCTGAGTGTAAGTCAACAAGCAGAGAAAGCCTTTCTTTGCTATCAAAAACCTCTCAGTTATTTTCTATAACTGAAGAAGGACTCCAAGGATTCTAGCACCTGGCAGTGCCAGGAGCTGACTCGAAATCTTGGGGTCATAGTTAGTCCTTAGAAAAGCCAAGATTCTAGATAAAAGCCTCTGTGTGTGCCTGGGAGAAAAACTATGACTAGATTAATCATGAATTATAAACAATGGAAGTGAACAAGAGAGGTATGTTTTTCCTCAGAAGCTTATATTTCTTTAAATCTTGCTTAAAACAGTGTTCTTCCTACGCTTACATTTTGCTATAGTTACAGAAAAGATTAATTTTAGTATGTTTTTTAAATACTGAATTATTTGAAATTATGTATTTGCTTTATACAAACCTAAACCTTCAAAACATAGGCATTAGATACTGAGAATATTTATGAGAACAGTAATTATATGGTATTAGGCTCTGCATACTTAGCATATCCAATATCCTCTAAGAGTTATGTTTGTGGAGTGTTACTGCTGTAATTATAGGAGTTGATAGTGCTAGAATACCTGATAGCTAAGTCTACTGTTGCAATGTACTGTACATACTGTGGTTAGATGTAGTATATCAAATCAATACATTTATATTTTGATTTGCATATACTAAGTACTATGCATGTACAAAGCAAGTTGCTCAGATATTCTACATGCATAAGAAAAATATGCTTTTGAGAGATTTGCAATGCAGTCTAGATTATATAAAATATGAATGTCACTCATCTTTGGTCCTTGAAGTGTAATGAAGTCAGGCATTTGCCTTCATATACTAGTGTACATTCTTTGGAATCTGATGCAACTAGGGGCCAGAAGGGCAGCAGTTTACTTTAGAACATCGGCATTCCCAAAGGAACCATGCCACTGGTGGGACATTCCTGGAGTCATGTTTTAGGATTCCACAGTGTAGAACTTGGAGTCTCCCTCATACTTCCCTTCATGTTTCTACCATGATTCTCTGGTTCCAGAGCCCACCCAGTTGCTGTTGTTGAATAAGTATCTGGCACACCACAAAAGTAGACAATTCAGTGTTATGCAGTGCATGAGACAAGACCCAAATGCTCTTGGGTTCCAACCCTGGACACTTCATCTACTAACTTGCAACCTTGAGCAGTTATTTGGCTTTTCAAAGCTGCATTTTCTTCATTGTAAAGTAGGTATGATAGAATTGTAGAAGTGAAATGGGTTACTCACATGGTAAGTGCATAAGAAATGTTGGCTGTTAAATGAGATAGTGCATTAAAGTAATTAGCACATAGTAAGTGGAATTACCTCAGTTCACCCTACCATAGTGCTCACTGCTTTTCCCTAGGTAGCCTCCTGGTAAATATAGTGAAACATATTTGTATCCATCTCTACCATCAGTTAGTTGAGGGCTGAGGCCTGTATTTTCCATAGTACCCAGTATATTTCGAATATTTAATATGTTTTTGAGTTGGGGAGAGCATTTTAAGGATATGTCCCCATTCAAAGGGATTACACAGCAGTCATTCCTTCATTGATGCCACCCTTATCTCAGAACAGCCCTTCAGAGACCCCCACATAGACATCTGCTAATTGAAAATAATGCTTCATCTTTTCTGATTTATAGGAGGGAGTGAAAGCAAAATAAGGTACAGAACAGTGAAGGATACATCATAAGTTTTAGACTGAACAAAGATGGGACCACAATCCCCAGTCATTCTCTGTTCCAGATTTCAGAGACCACCCAGCAAATGTCAAATGCTCTCGCACTGCCTTAGGGTGACTAACCCTCTGAGTTTTAGCACTGAGAGTCTCATATCCTGGGAAAACCCTTGGTACCAACACACTGAGATAGATGATGGTCACCCTATCAAGCTCCTGAGTGGGAATACAATTTGGAATTCAGAGGCTGGAAAGAAGTGAAGGCCAGCATGTCTTTTCACATAGGATTTGCCTTACTACCCCACTGGGACCTGCTCCTCAACCTGTACAGCCAGCAGCCTGGGAGGCAGGGAAACACATGCCATTTCGCTTGCTCTTCCTGCTGGCAGGGGAGGCTGGCATATTGACAGACACAGATGTGACAATCTATTTCTCATGTAAATGCAACAGCTGAAGATGACCTGAGCTCAAGCAAGTTCACAGTTGGAGGAAACGAGCCCAAATGATGCTGGTAATTGGAAAATAGGCCAGGCCTGATTGAATAAGCAGGCTGCTGTTGGCCTTGGCTGCCTGGGAGTCAGCTGACAAAATTGAGCTAATCTGAATTATCATTAGCAAGCGCAAATAGCCAGCAGCATTTTCTTGGCCTTTCACTAGAAACAAAAGCCAACTCAGAGAGGACTGTGAGCAGTGTAGTAGCTGTCAATGAACAGCTGATTGGGCCTGGAGGAGATTGGCCAGGTGAGAACAGAGAGGAGGTTACTAGTTCACATTAATGTACCTGGTGACTCCTGTGTAACTGTGGCCCAGTGCTTTCCCATTCTCTCTGCAGGGCTCCATTTCCTATTTCTAACAATGAAGGTGATTATACTGTTGCTCTTGGGTCTATTTTGTTGCCTTATAGCAAGGTGCTTGAGCCATAGAATCTTGAGTGAAGGCTGTTTCTCAGTAGGGTCCCACACACCACCAACGTCAGAATCAGGTGGTATTTTAAAATGTGCACACTTGAGCTTCCTCCTGGGTATACGAATCAGAATTGCTGAGATTAGTGCCTGATACCAAGCACCTTCAGTCAGCATCTCAAACTGTATTGTTTACAGGAACCACCTAGGAATCTGGCTCAAATGCACATTCTGATTCCATGCTTGACAGGATGGCACTAATATTGATAGCGTTGGTACCAGACCACACCGAGATGGGAAAGACCCTACATGACAATTACCCTCAAATTTGAGAATGAACATTTTTATCACATCTTTTTTCCTCTAGGATTGGAAGTGAGCTTAGAGGAATGGGAAAGTAAAACAAAGGAGAAAAATCTATGGATCAGTGTTTATAAAGAGACCCCTCCCTAAAAGGCCATCGTAGATTATGCTTAATGAAAAAAGACTTTCTTCCTTCATCAAATGAGTTACAAAATACTGCATACTCACTACCACTGAAGACCCACAATATGACCAGTAGCAGATTAGAGGCCTCAAAGATATCTAGTAAAGAAATTTGTTCTGTTTTGGGTAGCCCACTCCCTTTCACTGCATTTGGCTACAGAACTTTTTTTCTTTTGTTACCATGCATTAACTTCTTACAGAAATCATGATCCCTGGAACATTACTCATCTTTGTGATATGTCTCAAAATTTTGAGTTTTTCCTCTTGTTCCACCCTGGCCCCAACCACATACTCACCACTGTAGCATAGTGTAAGGAAGTGGAAAAACCAGGAGAGAAATGAAACTCCTCATGGGAAGGCTTCAGAGAAAATAAGAAGCCTAGTCTTGTGCATTTTTAGCCCTCAGTCTTCCCACATCTTTGTTGAGTTCTTACCGTGTTGAAGGCACCCAAGCATTTTCAAGAAGTAAAAATAGGACTGGGGATTTTGTTCAGTGGTTCCGCTGCCTGCCTCGAAAGTGCAAGGTCCCAAGTTCGATCCTCAATACCAAAAAAAACACAAAACAAGAAGTAAAAATAACTCCATTTCTTGAGTTCCAGATATTGTACTAAGAGCTTTATGTAAATTATTTCATCTCCTTACACTTTTTGTCATTGCTTCAGACTGGTGTTCTGGGCAATTTCTCAGCATGTGAACCCCATTTATCTCCATCCTTCATAACACTTGTGGCACCAGAGTGCACTCCCCATCCCCACCATGTAGGTCACTAATGACTGGTCTTCGTAATAGACCTTGGCACCAAAACTATCACTTTAATATGGGAACTTTTAAAAACAATTTGAAGACTAAATATTTGAGGGCCAAAGATGTGGAAAACCTTGTTTCATGAAGGCCCAGCCACATTGCATCTGGGCCCTAGCATGTGGTGACCTTGTGTTCCCCTAAGAGGTGGACAGCCCAGGCCTGCACTTCCTCTGGAGAATCTTGGATGAGTGCAGTAGCCAAGGTCGGCCTGCACTGGCAAGATCGGGTCAGGACTGTGAAAAGAAGCAGAGCTTCTCACATGAGCTAAGCTGCTCCCCAAAATAGCTGGCAATGTGTAGGGAACAGGGGAAGGGGACATTACCAGAACCTCTGTATTAAGTCCTAGTTTCCTGTGAGCCATGGCAGCACACGGCGAATTACAGGAAAGGTAGAAAAATGAGACTGAGAAGAAGCTGAGCTTTGGGTCTGATCAGCGCTGCTCTGGGCGGCAAAGACAAAAGACCCCTAGCTTGCAGCACTTTTTATTCAGTACATGGGGAAACAGATGTAACAAGTGAAAATGCAGAGTTCAGTACTTTACATTGGGATAAACAAGGTGTAAAAAGACTGGGGGGCAGTGGAAATCTAAGAACAATGAGGAACTATGCAGATAAAGATTTGGTTCCTCTCTGGGTTCTCCCACAGGTGTGGTCTTGTCCTGGAACATTACAGCATCTGGGGATCACTGAGGTCTCAGTTGTGACCCAAGGCCAAAATACAATTATGTCTGGAATGTTGTAGCTGGTCTGTAGACAGGAGAACTAGGCCTACTCAAATGATTTTTTTCCTAAAATTATGTAACATTGCTCCCAACAGCAATGAAGAGCCATTATGGGCCCTTGAAAGGACCTTTTCTTTTGAAACATCATCTATACAAAGGCCTCCTGGCTGCTGCTTGTCAGGCGGGTTTCTTGAGTTTCAGCCAAATGACTTGTACATGAGCACAGCTGTTGTAAAAGAGCTTCCGCATGGGAGTCTTGCAATTTGGCCTTTGTGATAATGTTTCTATGATTATGTTACCACGTTATTTCTTGTAATATCTCTGGGCCCCAGCTTCCTCTTTTGCAAAATCGATCATAGTTGGAGCCTACTTGGTTTTACTTACTGCAACTGTGATCTTTTATGTGGTGCATCACCGGGCTTGTCACCCTTCATCCAAGATGATCTCTTTTGGCTTAAAAGGGTCATCGTGGATTAATGTCCACTATGGCAGCAGAGAAGGGTGCACCTGGCACACAAAGTAGCTGGAGTTTATGTTCTGGGACTTTGTCAGTTCAGATGCTGCTGCTGCTGCTGCTGCTGCTGCTGCTGCTGATGATGATGATGATGATGATGATGATGATGATGTGTGTGTGTGTGCGCATCCACACACACTCGTGGGGACACACATGTGTCCAGGGTGGCATCAACTGGTTATTTAGGGTAACAAAATGCCCAGAAATGAGTGGGAAAGCCTGCCAGAGATCAATTTAGGAGTCTTGGCAGACCTATTCTAAAGCATCAGTTTGAAAAATAGCAAAGAAACATGCATTTATTTTCAATGGATTATGCAAATCAACCACATGTCCCTGCCAGTCCTATTTATTCAACCCTGTTGATGTTCAGGGAGCTTTTTCTTCTGGTTTGTAGGGTTATGTGGGGTTTTTTTTGGGGGGGGGGTAGGGGGTGTTTGCATCATTTTGTTTTGTTTTAATTTGGTCGGGGGGAGATGTGGTCTGATTTATTTCAGGGACAAAAATATGACCAATCAGAGTTGAAAATCATGTCCATAGGAAAATTGTCAACATATAATATTGAGTAATAAAAGCAAGATTAAAAACTATATTGAAGGATTACTAATCATGTGTCCATAAAAGGAAAAGGAAATGCAGTAAAAAGTGGCAACAGTGTTTCTTTTTTGATGGAATTAAGGATAATGCTTCTTTTTTATCCATATCTTCTTTGACTTTCTAGGTTTTCTCTCACAAATATGTATCACTTATGGAATCAGAAAAATTGAGCTTTATGATTATAAAAGAAACAAAGACTAAAGCTTCACAGAACAAAGCTTGTGTGCATAGGACCAATGACTAGGTTTGTTCTCTCTGGCCATAAAATTAATTTAAATTAAATTAAAGTGAAAGACTTAGATTCTTCTGCTTAACTTGATCAAAAAAGAATTTTGGTTTTAGTTTTCTTCTAACTTCAAATTTTGAAAAGAGAACAAAAAGAATTTGTTGAAAAGAGATTAATGTATACCGTGGAATAGCCTCTATATAGTTTATTAAATTTAAGCATAGATATATGTATAATAACTACAAATACTTTTTAGCTGAACTTACAGTTAATTACATTTCATTTTAACACTTTCTTATTAAGATATTGACAGAACTCAAGCCCAGAAGTGGTTAAGGGAGACTCCATCAGGTTCATGTTCTACCATTTTTCTTCACCTGTCCTTCACAACATTCCTCATCCTGGTTCACACCACCTGTATTTTGGATGATCTTCCTTTCTATGGGGTTTAGTATTCTAATCACAATGAATTATCAGTGTTTAGTCATTTGGTATACATTTTAAAGTCTTAAGAAACCATTAATATATTTCCATAACTTTTAATTTTTGTTTTAATTTGCTTTTGCATCATTCTCAGATGTCATATTATCTTCCAGTTCTGCAGATGTACCTGTTATAGCAGCCTGAGGATGCCTAGAATTACATGGCATTACTCTGGACCTTAGCCTACCTCTGATTTTGGCTGGAAGAAAATGCCTTCTACACCGTTCAGTAAATATTTATTACCTGCTGACTATGTGCTAAAAATATGTACCAAATCCATACAAGGAATGTAAACATTATATACTGCAAACATGTACAAATAAAAATTAAGAAAAAAAGAAAATCAAGAGTCCCTACCTTCCAGAAATTAACAGGATGTTTCCCTCCTATCCCCATCATAACCTACTGTAACATCCCCCAAAGTCTTTTTCCCAGAAGCTACTAGATCTACAAGATATTGAAAAATATTATGTTAACCAGTGTTCAATGATCACATAATTATGGGAAATGATGAGTTAATAAAGCTATTCAGCTTTCTTTAATACACTAACGTGCATTCTAACTCTCCATGTAAGAGATCAAATATACAGCATTTCTACAGAACATTTGAAATACCCTTTGGGAAATACTGGCTACACAGTCTTATATGATCTACCTTCTGTACCATAAGTTAGTCTTCTTCAGGCTGTTGAATGATTGTTCGTAGCAAAAAAAAACAAAACTGCTATATGTCAGATGCAGTGCTGAGCACATATTAATAGTCAAATAGATACATGTTCATTTTTTTTTTTTTTTGCGGTACCAGGGCTGAACACATGTCCATTCTTTAAGAAGCTCACAGTTTTAAAGAATGATACCCTCCAACCCATTGCTTACATTGCCATCATCCAATACAACAGCCACTAGCTACTCATGACTAAAGTTAAATGAAAAAACAAAATTAGCTTCTTAATTTTGCTAGCTACATTGCAAGTGCTCAAAAGCCACGTGTATGTAGTGGCTATAGCATTGGAGATCACAGCTACTGAACATTTTTAACCATTGAAGAACATTATCAGACTCCACTGAGTCAGAGTTTCTATCCTCAAGAATTACTTCCTATAATACTCTAGTAATACCCTCTTCCACCAGCATTGGCTGCCAAATGTGTTCAGATTGTCGCCATGCCCCCTCAATGAAGTATTTCTGTTTAGTTCCTTCAGCCCCTAGAATAGTTTGCTTCTCTGTACTAAGTCACTTCTTTCCTGCTTTACAGACAGAATAGATAAATCTAAAACTATCTGCTCAGCTCAATTTTTCCCTAGGTTTCACATCAGACCCTCCATAATGGGGAAATGCTCAAAATATTAGGAGGGTCCCAATTGATCTCTGAGACAAGAAGTCATTACTGCACATTTCTTTTTTTTACTGGGTTCTGCATTGTTGGAAATTGCTGCAGAATGTCAGACACAGCAGGGATTAATTCATCTTCGTGAGCATTTGTATAAAAATATGTATAGTCAGTATGGCCTGATGCCCACATATGAGCCTGCAAAATTTTGGCTGCTCTGTGTGGTCTGGACTAATTCAAATTTCCTGGCCAGATAAGACAAAATCCTTTGGTTCCAAAAAATGTCAAATCAGTATTAACTTGAGATTTGAATGAAGGGAGGTTTCAGTTACTGAAATATAACACTGTATCTTCTCTCATTGTCCATCTGTTCCACCATAATAAAAGCATGAAGATAGGATAGGATTCCAGACAGTCCCTAACCTAGAAACTCATGGTCACTTGTGTGATCTTAGGACCTCTTCCCATGAAGTATGAGTCACCAACAATGCTAGTTAAGCCATTATGTAATGCTGGAACATAGCACTAATCAATATTAACTCCATGATGTTAGTGCTAAGAGATTGCTGATATGTCGTGAATCTGAGTGTAACTAGAAAAATAAAATTAAAAATGCATGCAAATAGATCTAGATGAAAAAAGAGATATGTAGACTACTCCAGTGGGAACTTCCTAGTTATTTCAGTGGTCCATGTGCTGTCAACTCCAAGCTATTTTATATCTACAGGCCTTAGCCTCCATGTCCTCCTAAGTCCAGCTCATTCTGTAAGTCTTAGTTTAATTGTCCTTTTCTCGGGATGACTGTCCCCACCCTACATGCCAGGTCCCTGCTGACTTCTCCCAGAATGCCCTGAGCCCAGAGAGGGTAGCCAAGATGGAACCCCTAATACCTTTTATGGACTAGAGTCAAAAATGATAAAGCATTCTTTCTACTCTTTTCCATTTATTAGAAATGAGTTATTAAGGCCCGCTCACACTTACGCTCCATCTCTTAAAGAGAAAATTGTCAAATAATTTTTGAACATTTTTAAACTAATACAGATTCCAAAAATTTTAAATAGGTCCAGTTTAACTTTGGCCTCTGCACTTTTTATTCCTCTCCCATTTCCTGTATCCCACAGCTCAGGTCTGCCGCTCATCGCTGTAGAACAATCCCCTGCCTCATTGAGAACTCTGAGTATCTCAGTGTGGTCTCTTCCTCCTCCCCTTCCTAGAAAGATGCCAATCTATCCAATTGTCCCCACTTTCTCACTTCCCTTTCAATTCCCAGTAACCAGTCTGCTGTTTCTACAGCAGCAGGATCCTACAGCCCTTGTACACCTGCCTCTGATACATATGGGTAATATTTACTGATAATTCTATTCATGCATAGACCTTTAAACCATTGCGCTGAGCAAAAGAAGCCAGACACAAAAAGTATATACAGTTTAAGTCTATTTCCATACAATTCCAGGAAAGTCTAATTCAGCATGTCAGGAGGCAGGGACCACATCCAGGGCAAGGGGATTGGTTTCGAAGAGGCAAGAGAGAATTTTCGAGGATGATAGAAATGGTCCTTACTTTAATCGTGGTTGTTACATGAGAACAGGCATGTGTCAAAACTCATCAAATTGTACATATAAACACAGCATTTTAATGATGACAAACTATACCCCAATAAATTTTGTTTTTAAAATGCTTGGTAAATGTATCCAACATATTTTTAAAACAACTTCAGTATTCATAAGAACAGTGCTTTGATGGGTCTTTGCTGAAAAGTTTTGACTCCCTTTCCATCTGGGTGGTTAGCAAGACAAATTGAAGAGCAGCAACTTATCTCTAATTATAGCAACTTATCTCTAATTAGAGTATGTTCATTCTAGGCTGGTTATCATAACGAAAATGACTCATGTCAATGAGAAAGATGTGAGGAACCCACCAGCAGGGAAGTTGTCTGTGTCATTTAGTGTCAGTCTCTTCTGAGTGTGCGTACTCTAAAGCTAACAGCAGCAGACATAAGTAGCAGGCTTCATAGCAGCTGGATGGAAAGGCCTGCACAGGGCGTTTCAGAGTGTACATAAACCGCTGGAGGCTCAGCAGGCACTGTCACTTCAGCCCTTTGCCTGTCCCTAATAGATGCCATAAGTGAGAACTGTGTCTTGCAGGCCCAAGTTCTCAGCCATCTCAATTGTTCCCAGTGTGCAGGCAGGTGTTTGCAGGCGGGGTTCTCCCTCCCCTTTGGCAATCACTTGTAAATGATTGTGACCCATTCTCTGCATACACCATTTCTCAGGTCCTACGTCAGACCTGTTAAGTCAGAATCTCCATGGGTAGGGCCTAGGCAAAGTCAAGCTGTCTTGAGTCACTAGGCCTAGGCAGGGGCTCGTGTACCCATGGAATTCTGTGCAGGTAATCCAGGCATCACACATGGAAACTAATACCAGCTATTCCCAAATTTCTGGGCAGGACTAGAAGTCAGTAAGCTACCTGAACCTGAGGATGACCTCTTTGCTTTTTCATTAGGTGGTGTCTAACCACACTTTATTTTTAAGCTCAGACTTACTTTTCCTGCTTCATTGAGAACCAACCCTACACGCAGCACCCTGTCTAGACCATAATGGTGTTTCTGTCACCATCCCTACCCCTGGCTGGCAACAATCATCACCATACTCTAGAAGCCCATCCCCTGGACCTCACCCCTTCAGCCTGACACCTCCCCTGTGCTAGAGTCCCCATCACACTAACTTGAGGACTGCTAGAGTTGCTGTGGACCATTATGACCAGGCTTGGTCCTCAGCACGAGCCTTCCTGTCTATGCTGTCTAGCTTAGTGGTCTTACTCTTCCTACTGGTAAGATGAGAGGATGTAGCCAAGAGGAGTGGTTCCCAAACTGTGGTCCTTGGAAACACACAAGTTCCTCAACTGTGCTAGTAAAGCCAGAGTCTGGTTATGAGGCATCACCTCTTCTTCATCTTGAGCTGCCACATTCCTTCAATAATGGCTTCTATCTAAAATTATGTTAGAAGGAATGGATTCTACTGCCAAAATCAATTTTAAGTCCTCTGGATTAAGGAAAGTTTAGAGGCCCTTAGTTCTGGCACATTGTAGATCCATAATGACCCAGATTATGTCACTGCCTTTCATTATGCTTCATTTATTTCTACGTGTGTGATTATTTTATAACAGATTTATGGGAGAGATTTATATCTATATTTTATTAAAATATTTTAGAATGGAAGAACTTTGGTGTGTAAAAGCTATACATTTTTCCATTTGCTATATTTAGTCACTGAGGATATAATAGGGAAAATTTTGACTCAAGCTGTGAGCCAGTTGCTATAGGAAATTGTTTATATCTTACCTCATTTAATCTAGACACAATTTTTATGAGAGAACTACTTTTTAAAATCTCCATTTTGAAGAGGAAGGAGATCAGACAAAGAGAAGTAACTCATTCAATGTCACATAGCTTTAAGAGTTAGGAATTGAACATGCACAATGTGACTCAGAGGTGACATGTGTTCATGGATTTAGGCTGCCACAGCAACATATCTTAGACTAAGTAATTTGTAAACAAAAGAAATCTGTTGTTCACAGTTTAGGGGGCTTAGAAGTCTGAGATCCAGGCCCCAGCAGATTCCGTCTGATTCTGGCTTGCTCCCTGCTTCTCAGACGGCACATCCAAGCCACATCCTCACCTGGCAGAAGGGCAGGATAGCCTCCTGGTACATCTTTTCTAAGGGCACTAATCGCATACATAAGAGGAAGACCTTTTCACATAATCATTTCCCAAAGGCCCCATTTCTTAATACTGTACCATTGGATATTAGATTTCTCCTAGGAATTTGAGGAGTACCAACGTAAGTCAGTCAGAACATAGCGTGACCTCTGGTGGTGAAATTCCTTCAAGTTGAGTTTTTGCCCAGGGACACGCTTACTCAAATGGGTTCTGATGAGCTATAGCAGCTAGATGGTCTCCCAGGGCCTCCAGCTCTAGGACTCCCAGTTCTACCCTCTTAGCAGCATGTTACTGGGAGACCATGGCCAGAACCCTGTGGCTACCGGAGCCCATGCCGTGTGCACTGCTGTGTGACAAAAAAGAGGTGACAGTGTGTAAAGAGCTGGTGCTAAGTGTTGAAACAACTTGAAAGACATGGCTCCCGTGCTTATGAAGTTTAATAGCTATGGATGGATCTGAAGGCCCAAACCCAAAACTTCCAGAGGCTGGGCAAGTAACTGATACAAGTTAGGCAGATAACTGGGAGCTTCCATTATGCAATTCTAGCTAATAGGTTCAGTGTGGACCTAGAGTCTGGTGTTCTCAAATCGAAGGCAGCCAGAACTACAGTATTTTAAGTAAACTATCCAGAATTTTAAGTGGTAGCAACTAGTTAGAGCAGTTATTTTATTTTTCAATCTCAGGCGTAACCACTCCTTTCTAGGAATATACATTTGCTTAGGAGCTTTTTATGTGTATTCACAGAGCCTGCAGTTGGCAAGAGAGGTTCTGGCCCATTACACCCCAGCAGCACACCCAGTGTCCACATTCACAGTGTTATATTTAGAGTTTTCCCTTTTCTTGATCATCCAGAACTTCCAAGCCAATGAAGTTAACTGTTCATATCTTGGGAGTGAAAGATGACTGGTCTGTACAAGGTTTGGATAAAGCAGACAAGATAATGGCCATTTGAATTGGTGTTGACTTCAGGCCATACTCCTTTGTGCTGGGTGGGCTTTGCTAGTATACAGTGACCGTACTGCTGAAGGCACCTAGGGACACAGAGCATGGCTGTTCCTTTGTCATCAGCTCCCTTGACAAGACCAGTGTCATCGCCAGTTGTCACGTAGAGCATGGACTTCATCACTGCCAGGCCTGGGGCTGAAAGCAGCTGTTGTCATTGTGTATATTCCAAACAGTGGTGCCTTCAGAAGCCCCACCACGTACCACCTCTGTTCTGTGGAACCAGTGGAAAGTACCAGGGTTCTCACAGCACACACTGAGAGAGTTTTGTCTTATTGGCCTTTGGAAAACACTGGCAGATAGGAACAGAGAAATATGTTTGGCCACATCCACATTCAGGTTTAGTTTTTCAGCCTAATGGCTGAAGAGGAAGACTTTTCATTAAGATTGGCACTACTAACCTGTATCTAAATTCCATTTGGAACATGAGGTTTCCATTGTGGTTTTTTTCTTTATTTGCAACTCAGCTTTTTTCCCACCAGTTATAACAGCCTTTGTATGTACACTACAGAGGTGTGCAGGGGTGTGGCTTTTCCCCTTGGTGTCATGGGTGCAAGATGCTGGGCTTGTAAGAGGCTCTAGACATAATTACTCCTTTTTTTTATTATTATTCCATTTTGATTCTGTTGCTGGTGCAAGGATGCTTGGCCTTTTGCATAATAGAGGTTATTCTAAATGGAAGAGCTCATGTAAACATTTTTATTTCCAAGACAGACAGCGATAATAAATTAAATTGAACTAGTTAGATGTAGATGTTTTACTGAAAACATATATATACACATAAGCACATATACATGCATAAGAATGCACACTAATGCTCATTTCTTCTCAATAAAGCTTCAAAATCTCTTCCCCTGGAATTTTTTTTTCATTTTGCTAATGGAATTGTATATTTTAAAAATCCTGTTTTAAAGATTTAAACAGTTTTTTTCAAAAACTGTGGCTGTGGAGTTTTTCTTTTTTAAACAATTTTTAAATTGTGGAAAATATATGTAAGATAAAATATAAAACAAAACTCAGTGATAGGGTAAGTTACTCTCTGGAGATGTTGGGTGGTGGCAGGGAGCCACTGCTCCGCCAGCCGCTTGATCACGAGCAGAAGCAACTGATACTCCACACCACCATGTTCCTTAGTTGGGTGCTCAGTAGGTTAGGAGTTTGAAATGCGTTTTCTGCTTGCACTATTTTCAACTTACAATGGGTTTACTGGGAAAGAGCCCCATCACAAATTGAGAATCTTCTATAGATCTTATTTTATTAAAATGAACACTTTAGTTTGTTTTGTGCCTATTTACTCCATCAAAATAACACTTTGTTTCTACTAAAGGAGTGAGCCTATTCAGAAACGACAGACTTCCTAAATTATAGGCTCACTGAGGAAGAAAATTTCCATGTTTTCTTCAGATACGTAATAGATATCTTATTAAGTGATGGCAGGCTCTGCCCTGTGGTGAATTCAGCAGAGGTGAACAGCTTCTGTGGAATTCTTTGTTTTCCCAGGGGAGGCAATTTCTCCCTTCAGGGATCCACACAATGGAAGCTCAGAAGCCCCCCCGCCCCCAATCACAAATCATGTTTCTCCAGAGCTTTTTGGATATTGTTAAAGTAGGGCCCAGTTAGCCCCTCTGAGACTCAGTGAAACCCTGGTGGCCCTACCACGGCCAGCCCTTTCCCTCCCACTGGAAAGCTCCCTACCCTGCACTCCCACAGCCAGCCTTCAAGGAGCCAGGAGCCCCAGAGGTGGGCACCAGGCCGTGCTGCAGTCTCTTTCATCCCTCAGAGGTGGTGGGTGCATTCAGTCGTCATCTGTTCACTCCAAACAGGAGCAGAGGGAACATCTGCCAGAAACCAATCCAGCTGTGCTGATGGATGCAGGGTGTAGGAGGCAGGGAGCTCAGACCCCTGACAGCCTTCAGACTTCCAGGAGGAGCCAGGCAAGTGAAGATGGGAAGGGGAGAGATGCTGAAAGGCAGAGAGGCAGCCACTGTGCCATGATGGGTCATAGGTAGCATCACTCAGAGCAGAAACCTTATCCAATGCACTGCACTGTCCTGGTCAGAGGACAACAGAGCACCAGTGAGACAGGCCAGGGTGGAAAGGGCATGGCAGGCCAATCAGAGTAAGTCAGGACGCTACAAAGCATAGTGTTGCAGAATGGGCACCTGTGGGGCTCTGAAGAAGGGCCTTGAATGTCCCTTGTGGTTCATGCCCTTGCTTCCCTGGTGCTCTGTGAGGCAGCCTGGCTCAGTGAGAGGCCTTCAGAACTGCAGCTCTGCCTTTACATGAACCAGTGTGAATTCAGAGGCTGAATATGTTTATATAAAGTGACTTATTTTAATGTTCATAGGGTTTGAAAAGAAGAGCAGTTTGATTCCTGTGTCAGCATAAATAAATACTGTCCGTGGGTGGTGGGTGTATGTGTTTATCCATCCATATGTGTGGATGGACTTGGAGTCTGCATGTGTCTGGACACAGGTACCCACACCTGTGCATTATGGAAATGGCCTGTGTTGGTAATGTGGCTGCTGTTTAGGAACAGAATTAATCAAATAAATATTATCCTTTCCTGTTTAGGGAGGTCTGGCCTGCTGTGTTTCTATTTTTATTTTGTTTGGCTTCTTTGCAACCTACATTCCTGAAACACAGCAGAAAGGACATGTTCAATTCCTATGTGCTGGCTGTAATTTGTATATACTTAGAGCTGAAAGAATTTTTTTAAATTTTTCTTAGTCTGGCTGCCTTGCCTGTCTTATTCAGATTCAGACCCTGGGATGCCAGAAAGACAGCAGCCCTGCTGAGAGTGTCCTGGGCGTGGTCCCACCAGTCAGGCCCTCACTCCCACTCACACCTGCCCACCCATGGTCAGTGCAAGTGTGGCCACTGACGCAGACTCCCTGACAGCACAAGCAGATACGAGTGACGATGTATTCAACACAGTGCTTTGGGACACAGCAGATCTGTTAGGAGGGCAGATCTGCATGTTTTGAACTTTTCTACCCTAATTACTACTTACATGACCAAGGCCACAGTACTCACCCTTAGTTCCCTCTCTGTAGCACAAGGATAAGAGCCCATACTGTACAGGGCTGCGGTAAGGAGGGAGTGGAGTGACCAATGTACAACATGCAGCACAGTGCTTGGCACACAGAAATGCAGGGAATAATAGGTGCCGCTCCATGAGGAGCACAAGATACTTTTGTTGATTAGTTATGACTGTTTTGTCATTGCCCCAACTTGCTCACAGAACCTTTTGTGACCTAGTAGTGCTTTATTCATTTATCAAGACATATATATTTGCCTTGTTCCAAAAATAATTTAGGGTGACCAGTGTTAGTCTCCTACTTGAATCCATTCTCCCAGTTCCTGTTAAATAGACACAACTGCAATACAAAAACACTTCTGTAAAAAAAAAATGCTTAGACCTCGTGCCTGAGCCCGGCCTAAGCAATCTGCTCTGTACTCAGTCCATTTGACCTCTGAACAGAAGCTTCCAGCCAAGAAGTCTTGCCCTCTTGACCACTGCGGAGGAGCTGGGTCCCCATTGTCTCAAAGGCCCCTAGGGCCAGACCGAAGAGCTCTGAGGCCGGCAAAGGGCAAGACGTGAAGATTCTCCCCGGTGACTCACAGAGTTCCTGACCTGCAGCATTCCTTCCACGGGGTCATGGAAAGAAGCTTGGAGCGCTCCAGGAGAGCACACGGAGTGGCCCTGGATGCACTCTCTCTGCACAGTGCGTGGAACTGAGGGCTCCTAGAAAGTCCTGCCCCAGGAGGCCGCCGGTGGAGTTACCTACCTGTCCATGGGCTGCCCCCCTGGAATTATCGAAGCATTTGAGAACAACCCAGCGTGACTTCCTCTGATACATGCATCTATCTGGATTCTCAGAAGTGAGGGAAGAAACCCTCCTCACAGGAGATGGTGGCCAGCCTGATTTGGACAACTGCAGCCCTGTCACACAGACTCCCAGCAGCCCCACTGTTGTTTCCACCTTCTGGGGCTTAGCTTTCCCACAGGGAATTGCTGGATAGTTTGGGATGTTCTGTATTTTGTTTGCTTGTTTTCTTACTTTTTTCCTTCCTCTTTTTTTTTAATGGATTACACCACAACAAGTAGCCTGTTGTTTGTGCAGGGTCTGTCTTGCCGTGAAGCTTCCAGGCCACATTCTTAGCAATGAGCTGCTGGGATCCTCTTTCTCTCTCTTCCCACTAGAGACCTGTTCTCTTTCTTGGAATTGCTTTGTCTCCCATTTATGTGCCTTGTAAGCTTCACTGACATCTAAGCAAGCTGTGAGGATGAAGTAGTGTCGTGGGCAGATACAGACACAGTGTGCTAGGCTGCAGAGATGGAGGGAGGCAGGTCCTGAAATCCTTCAAGGTCGCCTGAAGTTGCTGGTGCTTCATCTGGAAAGATGGAGATGTATGGACCAGTTTGATGCCTGTTTGGGTCTCTGGCAGGACCTTTTTAGTGGAACTATTGGACCTCCCTGCAGGGATTGAGGGATGGTGCTTCTCAACTTTGCTGCCCATTGGACTCAGTACAAGGCAGCGTGGTGTCCAGGGGAATTCTGAGTCCTTCGAACTAGATGAAGAGAGAACAGTTGTTTTTGATCTTTATAATCAAATGCCTTAGCACAACGCCACTACCTCCTCTCATTTTACAGCTCCTAAAACCATACCCGCTCATTCCTGGAATGCCTTTGCACCAGTGTCACTGTGTTTCTCATAGTGCCAGAAGAAACCACATAGAATCCTTGCCCTTCTCTACTCAGGAATTACATAAAACACTCCATGTGGGTTAGCAGGGTACCATAGTACCCCTCACTGGTGCTGACTCACATTCCTTAGTTCTCATCCTCATTATTCCTCCCAGAAAACTGCTGGGGCCAAAGAAACTTGCTTTTGCTCCAAATGGGTTAGATGTGAAGATAAGGAGAGAGCAAAATATTGTGGACCTGGAGTATGGAATCCTGGCATGAGACAGTGGTGCTGGCCGGAGCTGAGGACCCTGCTAGCTGGGAGGATGTGGGGAGACTTTGGCATGGACTTCACCAGCATAGCTCTGTGGGATGAAGGAAGGAAGGGGGAGAACCATGGGAGACAGGATTTTCAAGATGATCAGCATTTTTCAATCAAGGTACTTTTGAGAGAGGGAAAATATATCACATAATCAAAGGAACAAATGGATATAATATGAATACAATGTGGAGATTTTTTTAAGTCTTTAAGAAACAGAGCATTTGAAAATCATAGAAAATCTGCTTATGTGGCTTTGCCCCCAGAGAGTCTGACCCCGCTGTCGAGAATGAAATTCTTCCCAGTTACAGGTTCTGGGGTTCCCTCCCCAACCCCAGCCTAGCAGCAGTGTCGTCCTTGGAGTTCTACAGCAGTCTGAGCCCTTTTCCAGGTCTCTCTCCAGCACTGGGGAGCAGGATCTGAGGGCTGAGATTGCACTGCGGCCTCATGGTCAAAGAAGCTCTGCTGTGGGTTTCCCATGTTGTTCTTGTCTTTTCAGCAGCCATAATCCCATGTCACCTTTGAAATGTGTTGGTGAAGCTCTGTCATGAGAGAGATGTTCAGGAGATGAGTCTCTTCTGCTTTCTGGCATTTCCATTACTTCAAAAGTTTGTGTGTGTGTGTGTGTGTGTGCGCGCGCCAGGTGTAGTGGCACATCTCTGTGATCCCAGCACTCTAGGAAGCTGAGGCAAGAAGATTACAAGTCCGAGCCCAGCACGAACAGTTTAGAGAGATCCTGTCTCGGGATACTTTTTTTAAAGTTGGAGATGTAGCTCAGTACAAAAGCCATGGGCTCAATTCCCAATCCCACAAAAAAGTGTTTGTGTGTCTCTGTATGACAGAGACAGGACAGAGAGAGGATACACAGACGCAGAGAATGTGCTTGTAGGGCAATGTTAGATGAGAGGTAACTTATATCTCTTAGGCCAAATCTAACACCTTGTGTACTTCTCACTGCCTATTTTAAATCATTGGATTTTTAATGGCTGCTAGTGAGGCGAGGGTTTCACTGATGTAAAGGTCTTTTCCCAGAAAGTTTCCAGCATATCTGAGAACCCCTTGGCATAGAGGCTTCTTCCAAGCCAACATGCAGTGCAGAATCCACCAGGCAGAAGCCCTGGTGCTGCCGCAGTCAGCTGGCCACATTTGGAAAGACACTTGCTCTGCACAAGTTTGAGCTCCCACATCTCTGAAATGATGGTGTTGGTCTCAATAATGTCGTGTTTCCTGATAGTTTCTAGTAGCCTGTCACTCTGTGATGTTAATTTCTTGGAGCCTGTTCTACAATACGAAAGTTCTCTTACTAAAATTGCTATAATGACTGCCACCCAGTGAACACCACAGCTTTTCCTTTATCTATTCCATGTAAAACTTAGAGGCTTAACAGCATGATGGGATAGTGTCACAAACTAATAATCCAAGTTGGTTGGGTCAGAAATTATTTGTGTGACCTAGAATAAGTTATTGTAATTCTGCAAATCATTTATTCCGTGTTCTCCACTGCCTAACAGTTGTAAGAAAAGGTAAACTGAGAGATAAGACTGACTGCACCGAGAGATATCTGACTTACAGAGTTCATAGACATTTCTTCTATGGATATCAAAAGACTTTTTGCGATAGCTAACAAATGGAGAACATTTCTAATTTAAAAAGTGTTTAGATCAGACTGAAGCTGAGTATCTCATAGAAAAGAGAGACTGATTCCCTTTACCTCCATCACCCCTGCAAAAACTAGGCACAAATCATTTTAACTTCATTTCTAAAACTAAGTATGATTTTGATTTGGAGCCTTGCTCTGCTACCCTTTATGCTCCTTTATTTGAGCCTGTTTTCTTATCAGAAAAAAATACATATTAAAAATATCTACAAGTCAGAGACTATGCAAAGAAAAAAATCATGAAATATACATAGCTTCATTTACTCAGAGATAAACTCATGTTGGATGCATATTTTGTTTGTATTTTTCCTAAAAATAACTGGCTCAAACCATTATACTGCATGTGACTTGAAGAAAAAAATATCCCTCATCACCCATGAATATACCACAAAGTTTTAAGTGTCTTCTCAGATGGAGGCAAAAAGGAAATGAATACCAGTGCTGGTGGAAAACGATATAGTGCAAGGGTGTGCAAAGTGATGAGCAACTCAAGAAGGATGCTAGCTACACTTTCTGAGAGCTGAAAGCTGAATCTTGAAGGATGTGAAAATGTCCAGCCTTAAGAGAGCAGAGGTGTTTACCAGATAGAAGAATCTGTGAGAAGCTACCAGATGCCAACCTGCTAGAGACACGGAGCAGTGTGGTTGGCCTGGCAGGTGAGGATGATGGGGTTTAGCACATGAGCAGAAGTTGGTGGGACCTGGCTGTGTACCCTGATTTTGTTATCCAGGCTGCAGAGCGTGGAATTTTTGTTGGCAGCATACAACCAGGGACTAAATGATACTGAGTGACACAACGAAATCCCTACTTTATTCCTTCTGTAAGAACACATTTTTCAAAATCCAAATGCTTTTTTTAAAAGATCTTCATATACAAGCCAAGAACAGTCTCTATGAACATCTGTCAAAATTGTCATCACCTCTGAGGATTTTAAGTGCTGTTTGGAGTTCTTTAGTGGACTGACTTAAAACATATATGGCATTCAGTAACTCCAGCAATAGCAAATTCCCCCTAGAGTGCCCAGGTAGAAGCCTCAGTCCCCAGTTGGAGGGAGTGTGTTTGGTTCTGCCAGATGCCGGAGGGAAGGCTCTGGAGAGGAAAGCCTAATCTCCAGTGGTTTCTTTAAATAGCTCATTGGCGTCACCCAGTGGGGAAGTGCTGGAATATGGCTTTCAGGCCTATGGTCTTAAAGGCCAAATCCAATTGCATACACTATCTTCAAGTTTCCGACCTGCCATTTCAACCATCCTTCTCGCGTAGGAATTTAAGAGACATCCCAGGAAGCAGTTTTCTTTTCTGTATATTGAGGCAGCGCACTGTTTTGAGGAAAACCCAGTCCCTGCTCATCATAGAGTAACTCAGTGACCTTGGATAAATCCATATCCTCAGTGAAACTGTTCTCCCCTGGACTTCCTTAAAAAAAAAACAAACTCTTCCGTATTTGTAGTATCCATAGTCTTGGTGCTGTAATCGTTTTAGTATTTATCCATGCAATTCCCAGTGAAGAAAAAGTATCTCTGGCATTCTGGAAAATCAGGAACAACTTGCAACCATCTATAATTAATATGTAAGTCAATATCACTGGAATTCATGCTCATGAGACTGTCTCAGGGGCCTTTAAACTAAAACCGAATGGTGTGGTAGAAAGAGCTGGTCTTTTCAGTCAGAGCTGAACTTAAATCCCCCACCTGCCATTTTCTGCACAACTTATAAGTTACTCTCCTTCCCTAAACCTGTGTCCTCATCGGTATAATGGAGTTGGCAAATCTACTTCTTGGGTTAGTAGGGCCAGGGTTACATGAGGTAGTTCCTGTGGGGCAGCGAGCGCTGGAACTGATGCAGTGAGCACTGGGACTGTGCTTGGTGTTCCCACTTAGGCTCTGCATTTCACCTGTTTACCTTGAGCAGATCACTTCTGCTCTGAGACTGGCATTCTTCTGCCAAACAAAGATCCTGGTTCCTTCTCAGAGTTATATAAATCCCATGACGTTGCCACCTGAAAGCACCTGACACTTCATAGTGCTTAGCAAATGCTAGGTGGGTTTTTTTTTTCTAAAAGTACTGACCCATTTCAAATATTTAGAGGTAATTACAAAGTTAAAATTACGCTCATCCCTTCAACATAATTTCTCTCTTCTCTTTCTGTCTCAAATACACAACATTATTGCATCTCCATTTTATTTTTTCTATCTCTATCATTAGTAGTTAACCCAAAATATAGGAACCTTTGGAAGCAACAAACAGCAAGTTCATTTTAGGCTTGTCGTGGTTTATTTCCATCCCTCACCCCAAGTGCACAGGTCCTTATTTACCTGTCCACATCATGACCTCTGCTCCATCCACAGAAACACCAGATCGCTGGTCAGGTCTCACCTCCACACCCCCACTGGCCAGCCAATTTTGGATCTGTCTCAGTGGGTATATTATCAGAGATATCCTCCCAGGCCTCCTCCTCCAGTAAGAAATGACTGTCGCCAGGTTTGTGCTTCTGAAATGCATCATTCTATGGGAAGAGATAAAAGAAATTAAGGTGTATTGAGTCTGTGTGTATGTTAGCACATTTAACGTTCTCATGACTTTCTCAGTTCAGTATTACTTCCTCTGCCTTGTGAATAAGGAGAGTGGGGCCTATTCATTTGTTGATTAAACAAACATTTATTGAACATCAATCACCAGAACTGGGAATCCATCAGCAAACAGCAGGCCCAGCCCTTTTTGACAGCATCTTACATAGGATGAATCCAGGAGGCAGCAATGAAATTGCTAATAAACTTTCTAATGGCTAGAAGGGACATTTTAGGTAAGACTTGTGGGCTCAGGCAGATCATGCAGGTAGGTAATGTGCAGCAAAGGTGGGATTAAAATATGAGTGAACTTGGTTCTTGCAGGTCAGCATGCAAGAGAAATAGCAGTTGCAGTTCTTCCTGCTGCAAGTGGAACTTGAAAGCAACTTATTCATCTAATTAAAATGACATTAATCTTGTCCTCCCTCAATGCTGAATGGCACAGGGCTCATTTTCAGCCTTTTACCCAGACTGTTCTTAGAGATGAAAGAGGAGTCATTGCCATCTGCCTAGTGTTGGGATGGAGCCTACAAAAGTGAAAGCACATGGAATGATTCAATGAATATTCTTCTTCTTTTTTAAAATTTTTTTTGGTACCGGGGATTGAACTCGGGACCTTGCGCTTGCGAGGCAGGCTCTGGAACCACTAAGCTAAATCCCTGGCCCTATTTCTTCTTGTTCTTGAAACTCAGTAACTAGTAACAACAGTCATGCCCAGAGCCCATGCATACTGACAGGTACAAACCAGAACGTCCTACGCAAAATGCAGGTGGGCAAGGATGAAGGGAGTGGCATCTCCCCTGTGGGTGGAATGGGGTGTCAGGCGGAAGTCAGGTGGAAGTCGTCTCATCTGACTTGGGAAAATAAATGACAATTAACCAAAAAAGAGGGATGAGTAAGGTGTAGCAGGAGCGGGCACTGGGCAAGAGGCTCAGCCTGTGCAGAAGAGAAAGGCTGGCACATTTGGGATCTGTACATGCTCTCAAGAGCCAGGCAGATGATGTCCATGGCTGAAAGGCCAGGTGATTGTATATCAGACACTTGCTGTATGCTTCATTTCCATTAACATTGTCTTCTCTTTCTGCTTTTCTTAGACACACTTGTTATTCATTTACCCATCTTTGAAAATTAACTAAAGAGAAGTTATTCTCTCTTCTAAGCAAAATAGCAATGATCACATCAGCTGGCAAGTGAAGCGGGGAGACAACTGGGAGTGGTAGGGACAGGGGCAACCTGCAGAGCACATTCTTCATCCAAAGCAGACAGCCAGTCTTCAACAGCACTGCTCAGTGGCTCTAGATCTTGCTTTTTTTTTTTTTTAAGTAAAAGCAAACAAGTTGGATTTTTGACAAGATAGTCAAAATTTTAAAACACTGTGTTAATGAAAGAAATAAATCTGCAGACAACATAGAACTCATCCTCACTCAGCATTATTCATGGGCCATGCTTTGCAACCTTTTGCTGAAAGGCTCTGAAATTCCCGGGAGTATTTTCAGAATCTTTCATCAAATCATTGCTCTGCTTAGTTTCTCCTAACTGTCCTTCTCCCCTTACTTTCTAGAAAGAGATGACGAGCAGAATGTGTCACTGACACTCCACCTCATCCTTCAGAAGAAAGAAAAGCCTCCTGGAGTCCTAAGTGGACAGGTGGTGGACTTCCTAGTTGAAGTGGCACACCTACTTCCTGGGGCAAGAGAGCTGGAGACAAGCGGGGACTCCTGGGAGACCTTTCCCACTCACGTCATGTGCTCTTACCCGTCCGAGTGCTGCTAGCCTAGACCTTCGGACCAGGCAGACCACGGCACACAGAAGGACCAGCCCTGACCCGTCTGGCTCGGGACTTGCCCAGGAGGGGCCTGTGTACTTCCATGCGTGTCACAGTTCTGCCTGTGACCTGCCACCTAAGCTTTACTGGAATTCAGGTTTTGAGACTGAGATGTTTATTTGTACCTTTCTACTTCTCCATCTTGTTAGCTGGCTGACTTTGCTGTCATTTGTTTTCTAAGTACTGAGTGAATTTTGAAACTTTGGATGGACAGCAGATTTTTCTGTAATAAGCCTTCCTTTGAGATCTATGAAAGCTCCTGCTCTGATCTCGTGGTTTAACATTGCACAGAGCCGTGGCACTGTAAGAGATCTGAAGCCAGGTCTGGCAGGCAGCATTGTACCATTTCCCGAATGAGCCATTTTGTTGGGGACCACTCCATGGACTAACTTGTCTCTGCCCCAAATGGTTGTCACATTCTAACTATAGGGAACAGACTGGTTGTTAACAGAAAGCTAACAAATTACCAGTTTGTCCAGATCAGAATGTATTTTTTTGTAATAACCATCATCCCTTGACTCTCTTGTCGATGTTCCTTCTTATTTCCCAGAAGAGAGAAGTAAAAGAAAGTTACAAATGACTAAGAGTGACCAGTAGGAGCCGTGAGCCAGATTAGTGCAGTGTTTGTTCTTCATTAAAGGGTAGGGAATCATGGCTGTCTCTACATAATATTAATATTTCAGTGATAAAACAAAAGGACAATTGGTTATTTGGTGTGAGTAGGTTAAATTCCCAGTCACTGACTTGCGACTTCCTCGTCCTCTGTCACGTTATATCACGGCACACAATTAATTTCTGCTCCTGTGATTGTCCACAGTGGAGCCAGAGCTGACTGCCCTCTACCATCCATTCCAGTTGCTCTCTTCCAGTAGATAGAAAAACACATTCTGTTCCGCATCCTGATGTTTGAAACCTGAGTATGGTTAATGAAATGCTGCATTCTCCGATTCATTCATAAAACTTTGTTCCTGATAGCCCAACCTCTGACTAGGGGGTAATAATACTTCCAATGATATGTGAGTTTAACAAAGTACCAGTTGGTGAAGGGAAGTAGATAAGAATGTATTAGTGCATTTTAACATTTAAAAGATAACTGAGCAACTCTGGTTTTACTTTATTTTACATAATGTGTTCAAGCCATTTGTGGCTGCCATGAAAGCCTAGTAATCATGAATTCTTTCTGCAGACTAAAAAAGGGTTGATTGTTTGGACACAGTAGCATTCTATGTTGACCTAACCATGCAGATGCACCCTTGCTTTATATCTCAAACACATTGCCCCATGGAACTCAGATGTTGCTACCTCTCTCTATCTTACTGTGCTCTGGTCAACAATAAAGCTTTTTTTCCCTCACTGACTTTTAGAGGTCAAGATAGGCCAAGATTTTTTTCAGCATCACTTTTGGCTGCAAGAGTATCTGACTGGCCTAAGGATCCAGAGAAACAAGAGCCCCTCAGTTCCAACCTATGCAATTATGTGATACCACGTGGGAATGCAGGATGATGGTGCAGAGAAATGACAGTATGAAACTCATCTTCTCAGAGGTTCTCTAGCTTTGTACCCTGGAAAACCACAGATTTTTGCATTTAAGAAGTTAAATGTTTCTTTCATTTTAATGATGCTTAATCAAGTGGGAGATTAGACTCTGAAGACATTTGTCATTAACTTTTAAGGTTATTTTCTATTAACTGTATGAAATTTCCACTCAATTTAAAAATTTAAATATTTTTAAACTTCTTAGAACAATTTCTTCCTGGTTATATTGATAATTGCTCTAATCAACTCTTCTAGAGTAAATTCTGGCAAAATGTTCTTATTTCTTCATTTTCGGGTGATCCTATTACTGCAGAACTTTGTTTGGCAAATTCTGTTGAGAATCTTTGCAGGTGATTTCTAATGCTTTGGCCTGACTTCAGTTTCCATGCATCTCTTACTGCAAATTGAGGATCTTAGCTCCTCCCTTGGTCTTCTCCAGCCCTCCGGGGCAGAGGCCCGCAACTCTGCTGCTCTTTCCTAACTTGACCCATCTACTCCTCCTTTTTTTACTTTTTATTTTATTCTGAGAAAATTCAAAGTGGAAATTTCAATATTGAAAGATTACAAGAGCATCCTTAAGTGCATCAATTGTTAACAGTTTGCCCCATTTTCTGTCTTTCTGCAAATATCCATTCCTATTGCTGAACCATTTGAAAATAAGTTGTAGTCATCATGAAACTTTAAAGTACTTCATTATGTTCCTTCTTATCAATAACATTGTCCAGTCCATCTTCAATGTCATTATCACCTCCAAGAAACTGAACAAAAAAAAAAAAAAAAAAATATATATATATATATATATATATGGTATACCTAGTATACAATCCATGGTCAAAATTCTCCAGTTGTCTCAAAAATATTCTTTATAGTCTGTCTCTTTTAAACCTAGGATCCAGTCAAGAATCACACACTGCATTAACTTGTCATTGTCTTTAGTCTTCTTGAATGGATTAGAATCCCCTTTAGTGTGTGTGCTTGTGTGGTAAAGTATGTTTGTGGAGGGCTTTGGTGTGTGTGTGTGTGTATGTGTGTGTGTGTGTGTGATGTGGTATCGCTTTCATGACTGACATGAAAGAGTTCAACCTGGTTTGTTTATAGAGTGTCCCACAATTTGGAGTTTTTGTGTTTGTTTTCTTTTGTTTTTCTCCTTGTTTCTCATTATGAGATTTAGGTTAAACTTTTGGCATGAGTACTGTATTTGTTTCTTTCCTATCATATCAGAAAACACATAATATCTAATTGTCTCTTTTCATGATATTAAGATTGATCAGTGTGCTCAGGTGTTATCTTCCTGATCCAATCATTATTGAATTCCGTAACTTATTATTAAGCTGTAAAAATCTATACTTGTACATTTTAGAGAGGGTGAGTCTATACATGTGTGCATCCACTCCTTAGGATTATCAGAGGTCCATGGAAATGACTGTACCCATTAGAGTTAGATAACACAGCAGTGACACAGATCTTACTTTTCCATTAATAGAAGGAAAAGGAAGCAGGAAGAGGTTCCAGTGCAGACAGTACACAAGTATCCTGGATAATAAGAGCTTACATGTTTGAGTAGCTTTGGTTCTCCCACAGTGACTGCCTACTCAGACCCATGGTTTGATCACAGACTTCATGTGTTCTTCTTGAGGGTGTTTTTGTTAAGGGAAATCCTAGATATTACAATGGATTGTGGTCCTCCAAAAGACCACAGCACTTACTCATATATGAAGAATTTATGTGGCATTAAAACTTCATGGGAGATGGCAGAGGAGGTGGGGGAGATGATTAGGCATAAAATGTCTAAAAAAGCTCCTCAGCAGAAAAATAATGACAAATAATAGGTGAAGAAATACTAAGCTAGAGTCATTTTCTGCTTCATAGATTGTTAATATTCTCCTCTTGGAGTGTTTTCTCATTCCTAAGAGCCGAGAATCTCAGAGCCAGACTAAATGGAAGGAACGTTGGCAGATTTCTTAATCCTTTCCTGCTACCTCCCAAACCATGTCAGTGACATTCCCCGGTGAGAACCTGTTCTCCTCTCCCATGTCTTCAGGCACAGGAGTCCTACCACAGCCTCTGGTAGAAACCACTGAAGCTTTCCAATGTCTGAACTCCTTCCAGTCAACTTGAGCTGAAGTAGTCTGTGAGTTTCAGCACATCTTTTCTAGTCCCCACCTTTGGAAAGGTCCAGTGACTACATGGGATAAGTAAACATATAATAATATCTTTATTTGCACACCCATTAAATATTTGAATGCTATTACCAATGGCCCTTTAGCCCTACTTCTGTTAGAGCTTTTCCAACAGGAGCATCCCCTGGGAAGTCTTGCTGTCCAGTTGGTAACCATTTCTGTAGCTTCATTAGAAGCTTCCCACACTCTCCAGTGGCTGCATTTTGGGTGTCATCCACCACAAGCCTGATCAGAAACTATTCCATCCCTTCTTCAAACCCAGTTATGTCTATGAAATACTGACTTACTTTTTAGACACCAGAAAATTTTTCTCCATTTTAAATTCCACACAGAATTCTTAACTATTTTATATCCAACCATTTTGGCTTAGCTTCCTGACTATTCTTTCTTCCTCCTTTAACATACCTCCTCAGATTAGACTGTTTTGAGTTTGGTGGTAGTGTTTGTTTTTAACCACCTCTTTGAAAAAACATTAAGGAACTTAAATAGAGTTCCTCCCATCTATTTGTGGTTATTTATGCCATTCATCATTCTGGCCATTGGTGGAAGCATATCACTTTCTATGGTCGCTTACCTGGTGTTCATTTCTTACCCCATGGGTATCACACTGTGAGAAAAAGAAACATTGTAGGAAAAGTATGCCTGTATCTTCAAGAAATAGACACTAAGTCACTAAAAGGAAATAGAGGCATCATTAGGATAATACTGTTGTCATTCTTGCTCTGATCATTTTGGTCTTTGAAGAAACTGATGATTCTTTCCTAGAATTAGCCAAACAAAGTGTTTTGGAAATAATGATCATTTTCTTGCTTTAAAATATATCTCAACAAAAAACTTTTATAACAGGTTATTTCCCTCTGAACAGGTTTTAATTCTGAGTAAGAATTTTCAGTGACTATATAAGGATTTATATAATATAGAGGGAAGAGTTCATTTCTAATGAAACAATTAAGCTATTTTACTAGCCTCTAGTGTTCAGATTTAAAAGTTTTCCTGTATCATTTTTACATACGTTTGAAAAAAATGTTGACTATATTTTTAGTTCCGTTTGTGATTAAATTAAGGGTTTGAATATAAAAACAGACTAACACAATTAAATCCATTAGTAAAGTAAGGTAAAACTAAAAGATATTTATGAAATCAGTTCTTTGTGAGCTTATAATTCAAATGTCACAAATAAAAGACGTGTAACCATCATTTGGTCTGTCTTTTTTTAATGCTTAATGTATTGCTTTAGTTTACTTTATTTATTAGGTTCTTCTTGCAGTGGTCCTGAAACAAGTAAATAAAAGAAAAACTATTAATACTACAAAAATTCAAAATTTATTTTAAAACACATGTGCACATATTTGCATTTTAGTAGTTCTTTTATCCTATTACAGAACATTTTAAGAAGGCTTCAAGCATTTAGTGTAGCTTCTCAACAAATTGATGTTGTACATGCTTTTTCTCTTCAGTAGGATTCAATATTAATTTCATAATAACCTGCTTTGTAGACATAATAAAACTAGATCATAAAAAAGCTCATCCATCAGAGTGCATAAGCTTTAGTTTTAATCTCTTGTTTTCCACTATCTTATTTGTGTTACCTTTGGTAGTTTAATTGTTCCTTGCATCACATTTCTGAACTACAAACTTAAATTATAGATTTGTTTCTATATAAGATTGTTTTCAGAGAATAAGGCAAGGTAATGTATTTTTATAAAGGAGTATATAAAAATTCAGTATATTGTTATATGGATAGTATACTTACCATTATTTTATAATAATATGAATGACTCCAATAATAGTCACTGTTCCTAATAGTAATATAGGATACTATGTCTGATAAAACCTGTTTCATTAGATAAAGTGTGGTAGGGAGGTGATTTCTAGGCACAGGGCAGTGGGGAATGCAGTTTCTGGAACCTTATCAAAAATATATTTCCTGTGCTTCTCAGTTACACTGTTTGAAATGTATATCACCGTGTGACAAAGAGGTAAACTATGGCCTCAATTCAGTTAACAGAAATGTTTAGTTGGACCTGCACAATTTTGTCCCAGATAGACCTTTTTTTAAACTAGCTGCCATTTAAAAACTGGGAAACTTAACAAATAAAAATAAAGAAATTAGGCTTATTTTATAAAATCCAATTTGATAATTCCAAGCTTTTGTTCTTTTGTGGCAGAAACTGGCTGAGAAGTGGCTGTCCCACTGAGATGGGACATACTCTTCTCAGTTCACCACTGTCTCACCCTGCCACTGGCCTCCCAACTGTGCAGCTGGTTGTCAGTTACCATTTGTTTTCTTATAGGAGGATGCTTTGCCCTACCTTGAAAGCTTTTCTGGTTGCAGCCACTGTTATACCATGTCTGAGGAAAGCACTATATTTTTCAAATGTATCCCCACACACATCGAATATCTGCTATAGTCTTAATTTTCTAGTAACCAACACTGTATTAATGATGATGAAGGAGAAAGTGTTAACAGACAAATCAATCCAAACCAGATGCTTTCAGTACCCCTACACAACAAAAATTGATATTCCCATGAGAAATTCACTTCCTTTATGGAAATTAAGATGATCATTAAAGCTGTCTACTCTTTAAATTATTCTAAATTTTTAACCTTCAACACTACTTCCAAGTAAATTTATATACTACATTGACCAAAATGATAAATGTCATTGAAAATGGCAATTGTAGTTTCATTTATAATAATTATGTATTTTATGGGGCTGGGGATTTAGCTCAGTGGCACTATGCCTGCCTCACAGACGCAAGCTCCTGAGTTTGATCCCCTGTACCGGAAAAAAAAATTATTATTATTATATATTTTATTTGATTTCATTATTAAATAGATTTTGGCAGAGCATGTTATTTTAACTAAAACTCCTCATTGTTTTGATGTAGCACAATTTTCAATGTAATTCAATTTTCATGAAGACAACCAAGCAAAAAAAAATTTTTTTTTTCTTCGGTACTGGGGATCAAACTCAGGTCCTTGCACCTGGGAGGCAGGTGGCAGAACCACTGAGCTAAATCCCCAGCCCCAAGCAAAAATTTTAATAGATTAAACGAGGAAGTCAAAGTCAGTCTAATTAAACTATGATTTTGTTTATAACTGTTACTACTGCACATTAGGGAAAATGATATTGTATGATTGAGACAAGTCTTCACCTATTATCGAAACACCAAAGAATAACAGTCTAAGCCAGGGATGGTGAATCTTTTAGAGCTTTCAGTGATGCAAACAGCCTGCTGCGACATGTGTGCCAGAAGTTCACCACCACTGGTCTAAGCTTTCAAGAAATTTACAAAACACAGAGAAAAATAGGTATAAACATAAAGGAAAATAGGTATCAGCATAACCCTAGGGCCGGGGATTTAGCTCAGTGGTAATGACACCTACGTTGCTAGCACAAGGACCCGAGTTCAATCCCCGGTACCAAAAAACCCCACAAAAAACAAAACATAACCCTGTGTTTCTTGGGATAACTATTCCCCATGACTGCATGTGTATCTCTGAGATGTATACATTCGATATTGCTGAAAGTTTCGTGCTGGCTGAGATTCACAAAAGCTATGAAAATTTAGGAAATTTGTAGATTCTAATTGATTTGTTTAGAAGTTAGTTGTCTGACTTAGGTCTGTCGTAATCAGAAATTTAATGACATAGAAATTTAATGACATAAAGGTACAACAAGGATATTTAGTCCGCATGAATCTATGTGAAGACAAAAGCTTGGTAAAGAAGTTTAGGATTTGGGGTCAGGATAAAGTCCAGTAAGAGAATGTAACATTGGCTGGGAAATGAGCTGGTTTGCCTGCCCAAGCTGTGGTTGAGAATGCAGCCCCTCTTCTGCTCCAAGCTCTACCATACTTCTCATTTCGTGCAGAATAAAAATCTGGGCTCTAGATAGTCTCACTTTTCCCTTCCATGGCTGGCCTCCTTGCTGGCTTCAGTCATGCTGAGCAATACACCGGCTGCTCATTGCCCTTGACATTCTGCTCCCAGTGACCATATGTCTCACTTCCCCTCTTAAGTGTTCTCAATGTCACCTCAGTGAGGCCTCTGCTAATCACACTTGCCATCAGACCCAAAGCTCCCCTTTCTTTGCTCTACTTCTCTTTTTCCCACAGCACTTACATAATTTCTTTATTTATTAGGCCTACTGTTTATTGTCTGTCTCTTCCCAGTAATGTCATCAGAAATCTCTTTTTGTTATTGATATAGTCTGTGTACCTAAAATACCATTTTAGATATATAGGACATGCTTTATAAACATTTGAAGGGTGAATAAGTTTATATGGCAGGTAGGAGCCTAATTAAGATCTACCACTAGAGAAAAATTAATTTAAAATAATGTGTAATAATAACAATTTGATCTTACTAATACTGAAAGCGTATATAGTAACTAAGTGCTATTGAATGCTTATGAACTAAGTGCACTATGCATTTTACATGAATAATGTCATGTAATGTTCAGGGCAACCACATGAGGTTATCTGTTCTTATCCTCATCTTATAGTCAAGGTTTTAAGTAAATTGTTCAAGATCATAAGCAAGAAAGTGATGAAGCTGCATTTTAATGCCATACCGATGTGTTGCAGAACCCACAACTAAGAGTTGATGCCTTCAGTCATTTGCACTTTTGAAGATTGTCTCATTTTCTGCACACCTACTCCATGTAACAGCAATTCTGCCTTTGGTTTCTTTCCTGGTCATGTATTACTATGATTGCAATGTATTTGACACAATATGGATTGAAGATTATAAAGGGGGCCTTAAGTCAGAGATCAGATAGAATGAGGAATCTAAAAAGGACACCAAGAAGGTCAGAATGATGAGCTCACTGAGTGTTGAGTGGTGTGAGGGTAAGACTAGAGGCCCAGGAAGTTCCTTGAGGGAGCAAGAAACAGAAGCCAATCTACAAACCCAAAAGGAATTGCCCATCGTAGGAGCAGAGGTTTCCTATAACTTGAAAGGATTCATAAGAAAATGCTTCTTGCTGTAAAATTGAAATGAAACATGAATTTCACTCATAGGAATCCAAGCAGATTTTTTAAAAAATTGAAAAAGAAGATATTATCTTTGAGAATCAGTAGTTTGAAGAACTAACACAGTTAATTTTGGCTAATTTTTCTCTTCCACTAAAGAAATTCACTGGCATTAATTCTTTAGCCAAAATATGAAACATGTAGGTATACAATTAAAAATGTGCAACTGATAGGCAAGAACAATATCTGAGTGTAAGATTTATCAATGTATATATTCCATTAGCTAAATTTAGCAATTGATAGAAATCACATTACATATTAAAAGCGGCACTATTCAATTCATCTGACTTGTGCAGCTTCCTCTGAGGTCAGTGGAAGTTGTGCAGACCATAAATGTTCTCCGGTTCCTGGTTCCATCAGGATCTTTAATATATCAGGATGTGATGCAGGCCTGTGTTTTAAGGCTGGGTAAAATAAATATTTATGCAATAAATATCCATAATATTGTCATGTCCTGTTTCCATCCAGATGAAAGTGTGCTGCCCTTGGCTTCACGATATTTAGATAGGATCTGTATACTCTCCTAAAACTGCAAAGACTTATGTGTGATGTGTGTTGACAGGAAGATGGTCAAGTCCCATACTCTTAAATGAAATAAATAGGACACACGTGTAACTACCGAGTAGTATCTCTAGTGTGAGAAACTGAAAGTGCAAATAAGGATGAAAATGATTAAAATGAATAATTGATAATTTGAAATAGGAAAAGGTCCAAAGGGGTAGGGGTGGTGGGAGGGGAAGGAGAAAGAAAAGAAAGGAAAGGAAAAATTATGAGAAAGAAAAAAAAAAAGAAAAAAAGTCTATGTAAATAGGGAAGGGTGGAGGGGGTGAAGGGCGCACAGGTAATGGGGGAAAAATAAGAACCAAGATACATCATGTTCAGGTACAAGCATCCAATGATAAATGTAAATGTATACCTAAAATGTACCAATTAATATATAAATTTAAAAAAGGAAAGAAATACAAGCAAGGTGATTTTTAGATGAACATCCTGTGCTGCTCATAAATTCCTGAAGTACTGTGTTAGAAACGATGAGGAACAGGACACATGGGTGTGCTGAAGTACTTTATGGAAAATCAGAAAAGCATTTCCTGGAAAGAAGGTTCAGAAATTAGTTACTGATGGTCAACTGTGAGCCAAGCGCTGTGCTAGATATGGACCTATGGTCTCATCTTCACTCTGTCCATCAAGGGAAGTAATGGTGCCCACCCAGTGATCTGCTGCACACGTAGAAGCTGAGCACTAACTTCATGCTAGGAGCTGTGGTGCACTCACACAGGGAAAATCCCTGCCCTCATATCGAGGTAGGCCCCATGCCAAGCATTTTATTTGGATAATCTGAGGTAATCCTCCCTACAACCCATGAGGCAGCTTCTATTGTTGCTATCATATTTTACAGGTGAGAACATTGCAGTTTAGGTGAAAGAGTGTTAAGAGTCTTATTCAAGCTCATGCAGCTAGATAGTGGCTGGAAGCCATTAAGACTGATCTCGAGGTGATTAATCCAGCTTGATGGTGGAAATACTTGCATCACTTTGCAGTGTTCTAGTTACAAGCTGGACCTCAATATTCTAACTTAGCATGAAACAAAAGACAAGGATCCAGAGAGCACTCTAAATTTGTGACAGTTCCACAAAGAGATGTCATTCTGTTCAAAAGAGCCTCCTATTTTTTACTGAAAGATTTTTGTTCTTTAAGAATTAACAATCTTGCATGATATTGATACAGAAAAGTTTTAGATAACTTAATAGATTGAATATTAAGGTAGTTGTAGAAGCAAAATAAGTAATGTGTTCTTTTAAGATTTGCTTTTCCCATAACTCCTTGTTTAAGCTGACAGTTATCTGACTCTAACTGGTAACTTCATTAACCTAACAAAGTTACCATGCCAGGGTGAATTTAAAATGTATATGTGCCTGTCTTGTGTCTGTGACTTGTAAATAGGAACTGAAATTGTATTTACATATCAAAGACCACTAGGGAGGAGATAATGGCTAAAAAGGATATAAAAAAGGAAAACGTTGAACAAAGAGGGCACGGATACTGACCAGACCGGTTTCTGGCATTCCCGCCCGCTCGCGAGAAGAAATTTTATTATTTTATCCAAATTCTCTGTCTCCGTGTATTTCTTTCTGAGATTTCTGGAACAATATAACTTTCAATTAACTGAAATAAAGAAAATCTCAGTTCCCTGCCCATTTTGATGAACTAAAGTTCATTTTATGGTTTTACAAAATTACAATGATGTAACTAATCATTTATTTTATGCAATGTGTGAACCTACAATTCAGATTTAAAGAAAATATTCAAGTTAAATTTTTATATGAGACTTTTGGTCTTATTCTCAAACTGTGATAACTATAGCTTATAGAATTTATTGGCATTTAATGGGTTCTCTCAAAGTATAGAATGACTCAATGTTCTTTGAAATTATGTTTTGGGCCATTTTATAGCATTGTCTTATTTTTTCATTTTATATATCTTTAACTCCATTACCTATTCTACTTGTATTGACCTATCTAGTAGGGTACTGGTGTACTCTGCCTCTTTAAAGTATGGATATTTTTAAATTTTATCACTTCTACACATTTTAGGCATGAAGACAAACTATATAGAGAGAAATCTATAAAGTAAATTCAGTAAATAAACTCAATGCAACAAATGACTATTAAGTACATTCTTGCTGTGAAATTTAGTTTTCCTATTTTGCAGATGAGCAAATTCAAGAAAACAAATAATTTTCCCGTGATCACATGGGTAAGAAGTAAATGGAGCTCAGACCCAAATTTATGCCTTCTTCCTCGAATCATATGGGAGAATATATAGGAATGGAAGATGGGATTATGATACAGATGTGCTCAAGAAAAACAAAATCGTGAAAAATTTTAAAAAGGCATAGATTAGAAAACATATTTAACACATTCTTGGTATTAGCCAAGAATTCATCTTAGAGTTCTCTTTAAGTTCTTAAAACATGGTTTAGAACCTTCCAGGCCACTGTACCCTCCCCCCCTCCACCCAGTGAAGAGGAGCAGAGCTGCCCCCAGTGCAGAGGAGGTGAACCTTCTGGGCTGCCATACCACTGGCCCCAGCACTGAGGAGATGAGCTAGGCAGGTGCAGCAGCATCCCCCCCCCCCCGCGTTTAAATGAGAAGACACATAAACAAGTCTCAACAAGTCTCAAAACAAGACTTCCGGATCACCTAAAGCAACCCCAAAGGGAAACAAGATAGAACAATCTGATACTAAACCACATGGACTCCCTGAACTGGCAACAAAAGAGGATCTGGAAAAAATGAAATCAGAAATAATTTCTCACATAACAGCAGAGATTGTGCCCAAAGGGCAAGACATGATTAATAAATCTAGAGAGGACATAGATAAAAAAGTAGAGGATCTGAGAAGCATGATGGAATCCCAACATAGGAAACAAATGGAATCCATAAAACAGATGCAAATGAATTTCCAGGAGATTAAAAACTCGACTGAAAGTTTAGGCAGCAGAATGAGCCAATGTGAGGACAGAATTTCAGATATAGAAGATAAGATTGCAATTAGTGACCAGGAAAAGAAAAATTTCTTTAAAATATTAAGGGACCATGAGAAATCAATCCAGTAGCTTCCAGACAATGCAAAGAAGAATAACATAAGACTGATTGGAGTCAATGAACAAACAGGAGAGAGTGCAGATGACATAAAAAAAAAAAATGTTCACAGAAGTAATGGTAGAAAACATCCCAAGCAGGGGAAAGAACTTGACATACAGAAAAGTGAGGCATATAGGACTCCAAATAGCTTTGATCAAAAAAAAATCTACACATAGGCATATAATAGTTAAGATTCCAGAAACCCAACAAAAGAACAAAATTCTACAAGCAGTTAGAAAAAAGAAACAAATCACATACAAAGAAAAGCCCATCAGAATCACAGCAGACTTCTCAACACAAAGCCACAAGGCAAGAAGAGCTTAGAGTGATGTATTTCAAGCCCCAAAGGAAAACAGCCTCCAACCCAGATTGATGTACCCTGCAAAATTATCTTTCAAAATTGATGGTGAAATAAGATAATTTCATGACAAAGAGCACCTTAGGAAATTCATGAATAACAAACCAGCACTCCAAAAATTTTAGACAGTATCCTAGGTACAGACAATAAGGCTCACAACTGCAGGAAACACAGCAGCATGAATCCATTGCGTATGACAAGAAATTAAAGGCAAAGGGGGAGAATCCAACAACAAGAAAGTCATGACAAGGATAAGTCAATATGTATCAGTTATAACCATCAATGTTAATGGTCTCAATTCACCAATCAAAAGAAATAGACTGGCACAATAGATCAAGAAGCAAGAGGCAACAATATGCTGCATACAAGTAACACATTTAATTCAAAAAGAAACTCATACACTGAAAGTTAAAGGATGGAAAACAATACTCCGTGCTTTAGGAACCAAAAAAAAAGCAGGAGTATATCCTCTTTGCAGATCAAGTGGATTTCAAACCAACACTGATTAAGACAGCTGAAGAAAGACACTACATCCTTGTAAAGGGAACAATCCAAGAGGAAGAGATAACAATCATAAACATACATGCACCAAACCCTAGCACACACACCTGTATAAAACAAATACTAATGGACAAGAAAAATCAAATAAGCATTAATACAATTGTAGTGGGGGACCTCAATACTCCACTGTCACAAATAGATAGATCAACTAGACAAAAAATAAGCAACAAAATACTAGAACTCAATCAAACTCTTGAAGAAATGAACTTAGCAGATGCTTACAGAGTGTTCCACCCCACAACATCAAAAACACATTCTTTTAAGCTGCACATGGGTCGTTCTCCAAAATAGACCACATACTCACTCATAGAACATGTTTAAGTAAGTGCAAAGGAATTGAAGTCATCCCCTGTATATTATCAGACCGTAGTG
>NW_004624736.1:31503648-31537897 GCF_000247695.1 Heterocephalus glaber | reverse complement strand
AGGAAGAAAAGGGGCAAAGGGGAAGGGGAAGTGGGAGGGGTAGGGGAAAAGGAAAGAAGGGAATGGAATTAATATGAGAAAATGAGAAAATGGAAACAAAATCTTTGTAAATAGAGAGGAATGGAGTGGTTGAAGGGAGGGCAGGGCAATGGGGAAAAATAAGAACCAAGAGATTATGTGAAGGTGCAAACTTCCAATGATGAATGTCATTATATTGTATACGTAAAATGTACCAATAAAATTAATTTTTTAAAAACATGGTTTAATGTAAAGAAAGTAAACACATCCCTTTCTTTAAACATGTTTCCACTAATTGAATATTAGACAATCTACATGTATGGGAGGACTAATTCGAGCCTAAAATTATAACCTCCAGAGAGGACACATTGATATTAGTTTTCACAATCTCTGCCAAGCAACACACAGGGTTTGTTGGTTCCTGAGCTGCGCTAACAAAACACCACAAAACGTATGACTTAGAAAACACAAGTTTATTGTCTCATAGTTTTGGAGAGTTGATATGCTGGATAAGGTACCTACAGGACTGGTTCCTTCTGAAGGTTGTGAAGAGAGATCTGGTCCTTTCCACTCCTGGTGGCTGCCGGCTGTGTTTGGCAGTACGTGGCTTCCGCACCAGTCACCTCGGCTCTGCCTTCATCGTCATGTGGCGTTCACGCTTTGTGTTTCAGTATTCAAGCACTCCCTTTAATAGAGACATAAACTAGAGCCTATCCTACTTCAGGATGCCTTCATCATAAATAATTACATATGCCACAATCACAGTTTCAAACATGGCCACATATTGAAGTCCTGGGGGTTAGGACTTTTACATATGGATTTGGTGGGAGTGGATATGATTCAACTCATAATAATTTCTTTTGATGTATTCTAGAAAGAAGCCTGATCATAGAATATAGATAAATTAGAACCAATTTTTAAACAAATTGAAATAGTTTCATCAGATCTAATGTTTTTTAAAAAATATATACAGTATCTGCACTCTACCAATTCAATTACCTGTGGGAAGCATTTTTCATATCAAAAAATAAAAATATCCTAGGACTATAGGAGGACTCAGCAGAGCAAAAGATATATGATGAAACAACAAGAAAATTCTGTTTATGTCAGAAAATGCTCAGTTGACTTTTAGCCCTGCAATGGATTAATTAATGGACAATTTGGAACGCCCAGCTGAACTCAATCAGCATGGTTTGGGCATGGAAGATCCACCTGAGGATTGTTGTAAATGACGTAAAAAAAACTGGAGAGGAAGATTGTGGGGTTGTTGATTTTCTAGGAGAATCTTGCTGCAGTTGGTTTTCCTTATGTGAACTAGGCTGTTCTTGAAGGAGGAGCTTCGGTGCTTCCTGTCACTGGGAATGGCTGCTGTTCTCCTCAGAGGAGCTCTGATCTTCATCATGAGTGTCACTTCCTGGTTCCAATGTAGATCCCTCAGTGTGGTGGCACAAATCCTTCTGGCAAAGATTTTTTGGCTTCCATCACTGGCCTTTGGGCCTATTGAGGTACAGATCCTCAATATGGACAAGAATGAGGCATTGCCCTGGGCACTAGGCCACTGGCTGGACTCCTGGAGGACATTGCCTTGGACTCTAGCCCTTCAGCTGGACTTATGTGGCACATTGCTGTGGGATCCAGCCCTCGGCTGGATTCTTTGGGTGTCTAGTGTGTGGCTAGTCTCTTGCACTCCTCTGCATTTGACTTTTTGGGTGACTATTATAAAATAGTCCTATAAGTTTTGTGTAATGTAGTAAATCTATTCCCTGGCAAACTCTTACATGCTTCCTGAACTAAACAAGATTGGATTTCACTTGTTTATCAAGCATCTGCAATGTGACACACATTTTTTATGATGTAAGTATTAAGAGCTTTCTTCCACACTATTGCTTACATTTGGAGGCACACAGTGTAAACAGGTTTCTGTAGCTGGCTGTCTCCTCTGCACATGCGCTTCAGGTTTCTATGTGGCATCTGCTAGAGATGCCAAAGGAAAGGGCTCCAGAGGCCACCAGCCATTTTTCTCATTCATTCCCACCTCTCAGCTTTCACAGGAGATTGAGCAACATGTTCTAGACAGAAAATAGCACCATGAATAGGACCACTTACTTCCCTTTGGTTGACTAAGACTTGATCCTGGGCCTTGCTTGCCTGCCCATTTTCTCTAGTTCTCAAGTCCTCTTTATCATCTGTAGTCCTCTTAATCAGGCTACAGTGAGTCCACTCTTCGGGGCACCAGGAATGGTGAGTAAAGAGCAACAAGTGGGACTTGATTTGTGAACTTTCCCTATGCTGAAAACACTTTCATGTCCTTTGGAAGTCCTGTTGATTTGTCTTGAATTATGAATGTCCTGTGATGTTCACAAGCCATTATCAACAATAATCAAAATTGAAAGAGAAGAAATACTGTCCATTCGGTTTCTTGTCTTTATTGTTTATTACCCAATTTGTGTGAATAATAAATGACTAATATCTCTAAGTCCACTTCTACCTAATACTATCTCTACCTAAGACTAAATACTAGGTCATTTTCTTAATAATTACGTGAAGCAAAAGATGGGTTTTGTTGATAAAAATGTATTAAATACTTTATGTTTTATGAAGAGTGTAAGCCTTAAAATACTAAAAGAATGAATTTTAAAACTTTTTCTAAAGAATTTAGTAGTTCATTGTGAATCAGAATTTGCAGGGCATTTGGATTGAATCTTATTTTTTCTAAGTAGTTTCAAACAGATATTGTGATTGCAGTTACCCAAAAGAATATATAATCTTATAAATTTTTAAAGCCAAAAGGTCTGTTTTTATTTTGCTATCAACAATAAGAATGATTCTTTAAAATCCATGAACTAATAATATTCTTTCATGGAAACTATTCCTTAACTGTCATAGAAAATTTATGATGGTTTTAAAAACAATGTGAACACTATCACAGTATCAAAGATGAAATACTCTTAAGATAGAGTCACAAAGCTCGGGGGAATCCTCCCAGCATTCTGACGCCCAGGAGGAGCGATGTCATAATGTTCTAGTTAATCTTTGGATAACTTCCTCCCCATGCCACAGGAAGAAAGCTCTGAGGAGAAATAGATTACTGAATAACCAACATCAATTTCTCAATGAATGTTATATTCTTTGTATTTTTATCTGGGGTTTCTTCCTCAGGGATTAGCAATTCTGAGCCCAGTATGGAAGGTGAGTAAAATTTTAAAATTTCATAGAAATAATAGGTAGCAAGGATGACTCTTAATCACAGAAAATTGCCATGTGGTAATTTTGTACAGAGTGGCATAGTTTTTGGTTAGACATATGGAGTAATTTAGATTTTAAATCCAAATTGTTTATAAAAAATACTGTGAAAAAAAGAAAGTAAAAAGGACATCAACATATTTGTGGTCTTCAATGTGTCACACTTTTTTAGAGGTACCTGATGTGATATCTTTAGATGAAGATAATCAGGAAGAACAAGATACAGCTAATAACCCTGCTACACATCACGAGGGAGAAAAAAATTCAAATGATATTCCTGCTAATGAGAAAACGGGCAATTACTATAAAGACATAAAACAATGTAAGTCTTTAAACTTAATAAGAATGTATACAAAACTTGATTATTCTAGTTTGACATCTTAACTCTCCTTTCTAAACTCCTATAATTATTTTCCCTACATCTTAAATTCTAACTTACCTTGAAAACTTTTCAGTGTATAAAATGAAATCCTTATTTCCTACAACTTTTTTCATGAGATCGTATGAAGTTTAACAAGGTTCTCTTGGTAATCATTTCTAATCACCATGGTTTCTCAGGACATTGTAGCTATTTATTCACAATAAAAATTGACTTAATTCAGCAGTGAGTTAGCAAGTATTTGAAGGTGAGAAGCCATTTCCTGGGCCTATTAAAACAAAGCACACAATGGGTACTAGGTGGCTCAAAACAACAGAAATCTATTCTCCCACAGTTCTACAGACTGGAAGTTTAAAATCAAAGTTTTAGTTGATCAAATAAAGCCTCTCCACACAGTACGAGGTGAGGTGAAGGTGAAGCCTCTTCAGCTCCTGGGAGCCCCGTTTGTTCCCTGTGTTGTGGCAGCATCACTTCGGTCTCTGCCTCACTCTCCTCACAGGGTTTCTCCCTGTGTGTCCATGTCCACAGGTCCCCCTTCCTGTAAGGACCTCGGTCATATCTGATTAAGAGCCCACTTACTCCAGTATGACTTCATCTTAATTACGCCTTCCACCGCCCTGTTTCCAATAAGGTCACATTCTGAGGTACCAGGTGTTAGGACTTCCACACTGGCTTTTCTGGGGGGAGGACACAATTCAACCTTTGACAGTGTGACTTCTATGTCTTTGGAGAGTCTGTTAAAATTTAGTTTATAACTCACCATTCCTCATACGGACTTCCTTTCCATGTCCTTCCTAGGTATACCATTCTAAAATGTGAAAGTTCATGAAAAATCTCTGCTTAAAAATTAAGATGATATTCAATTATGCTGGAATCTTTATTAACAATAAAAAATAGAAAACAAAGATATACATATACATACAGATGTTTGAAAACTACAATGCATAACTTATACTTCCGTTGTTTTGTTGATGACTCAATATCCCTCTTTTAATTTTATACTTATACACCCACAAAAAAGGACTCATACTAGCTTTTCTCATTTAATAACTCTAGAACTCTTTTCACATCTACCTTACTACTTTTTATGTTTTAAGTACTAGGCTTTTGCACTGAGCTATATCCGTAGCTTTTTTCTTTATACACATTTGGGTGTATCTCCCAGGCTAGATATCAACTACTGAAATTGTTCAAGACACTGTAAATCTTTTAAAATATTGGTAGATACCACCAAAGTGCCCTCCAAAAATAGGTAAATACCTATTTCTATCCTATAAAAATTCTCCACAACCTCGTCCATAATGAATATCTGCAACCAGAATATTTTGTGTGATAAATGAGAAATATATTGTCACTTACACTGTAATACTTTTGAAGTTGAGTATTTTCCCTCTTATTTATTGGATGTTTTCATTTCTGCTTATTACTTGTTCTTATTACCTTGTTCTGCTTATTACCTGCTCATAATCTTGCCCTATTTTTACATAGTTTATTAATTTTTCTATAATTTATTAAAAGCTTTCTCCTACACTATTGCTTACATTTAAACTTGTTTAAGTATCTTTAATCCTAAAGAAAATTTCTCATTTTCTGAAATCAATTCCATTGATTCATTTCTTTTAAATTCTATATTTTATGTCTTGCTTAGACAGGACTTTACCAGTCTAAGCTATTAACTTATTTCCCTAACATTTTCTAAGAATGTCCTGTTTTATATTTAACTCATATTTCTTAAATCTTATTTTGTTTTTATATGGCATAAAATTGGAATTTAAAAATATGTTTTTGAAAGATAGAATAGCTGATTGTCTAAAAGTGATTGTGGATATTCATATTTAATATAATCTAAAATTCTCATATGAGAAAGAGTCAATTGTTGAAGTTTATTGTCTTTTTTCTGATCTTTTTCTACAAAAGTAGCACAGCATTTTAATTTTTATACTTTCTTAACTCATAAGCTTTATTTTATTACCTTTATTTTTTCCAAAGATTACCTCAGAAATTCCACAAAAATATTTCAACATTAATGATGCCATCTTTTTCATGTGTTGCTGAGGAAAATGAGTACATGTGTACGTATTCATATCTTCATGTATGTATAAAATTCTCTGCCATTCCATGAGACTTTGGAGATGATAGGTGTGTACAGGTATTCAGATTGCCATCTTGACACAATTTACTTTGATCCCTTGAGAGGATGAATATGTTCATTAGCTTTTGAATTATAGTCAGTCCCATTAACTTTTGAATTACAACCATCCTAAGAGCAGGATTCTTTATGTGTAATTGCTAATATGAGTCTATGTGGCAAACCTTATTATTGAACTATACAGTTCTTACCCTGAGGGTTCCTTGCCCTATCAGAAGGTTCAGATGAAGACTTCTTACTTAGTGTTTTGGTGATGTCAATCAATCAGTGATAATATTGCAGGTCTTCAAATCTACTTTGGCATCTGTGGTAAACTTGCACATTTTTCTGTGAATTTCCTTAGAAATTGCTTCTTAGTCATTGAGCTTAAAGACATTATTTTAGTTTTCTTCTCAAGAATTTTCAACATAACCCTTGCATCTACTGTCTTATTTTAAGCATGAAAAATGAATCAAATATTTTTATAATTTGTGGGGAGGATCATTCAGTACACTTTAAAAAATCCTATGAACAAAAAAATAATGGACAACTGACTTAACTAATCAGGACTTTTGATTTTTCTCTTTTTAAGATGTGTTCACTACACAAAATTCAAATGGCACTGTGTCTGAAATATCTGTGAGAGCAACAACAGATCTGACTTTTGCCCTAAGGAACCGTGAAGTATTGATGACACCATTACACATGTGAAAGCCCTTAAATCAGGACTTCAAAGCAGCACCAGAGAGGTTGTGGAGGAAAGAAGCTTTAGCTCCTAAATAAACCTAAAATTTCCCAGGTCTATTCTGTGACTCTGGGGCCCAGCTGAGTTCTGGGTCATCCCCTAGGTTATTTTCACAATTCCTCACACATCATATTCTCTAGGCTCTATTCCATTGCACTGACAACTCAAAAGGCAGGGAGGGTCTTGTGTTTCTGCACCTCATATATTTGGTTTGCATGGAAAGAAAATTTAAGTATCTAGGAAATTATAATGTTTCTTAAATTCACATTTTTGCTCCTGTTTTTTACCCTCAACAACTTTGAACAAGGACGAGAGACTATTTCTAGCGATGGCAATTTTAATATTGGGACAAGCCAAGCTCACTAAATACTTAATTATTAATAAAGCTACTTGGTCCTAGTGGAATATTTTGAACAATTCCAAACCTTGAGACAGTGATAGTTCCAGAAAAGACATTAATTAGACCATCCTTCACGGGAATCTTGCTGTGCACAGTGAACAGCATCTTGAGTTGTTTGAGACAAGATACAGAAAGCCAGCTCCAAAGAAGACCAGGTTTCTCAAGGATTCCCTTAGGATATGGGCTACTGACAACCATAAGACCCACACAATTGATTCCAAAACCCTAACTTCTATTCCAACAATTGAGGCACCAGAGGCATCAAGAAATTTAGCCTAGGATGAAAGATTCCTAACATCTTAACAGAGGCTCTGACACATGTTCATACATGGTAGGGACAACCTAGAGGTCAAGCCCCTCAGGGAAATAGAGACAAGGAAACAGAGATCTCTAGGATAATTTTGACTAAAGAGGGCTTGTTTAAGTATGATTCCTAAAGTTCTGAGGGCAAGGGGATAAACTGAAGCAGTCAGCTCACTCTCTGCATTAATGGGCGCATAGGAGAGTTTAAAGATGGGTTCTATCTGTAGCAATGTCAACTCCAGTAATAGAGTCCCTTCTCCACTTCTCTTGTCAGCTGGATACCAGTAATGGGTTTGTGGGCTGTGCCTGAATTCATTTCTGTCTCTCTGTAGAACTCTTCCTTTATGGGGTGGTCTGTATACATATGGAAATTATACTCTAATTCAATGGTTATGTTCAATATTGACCTTATGGGAAATTTGATTTGGTCCTCATTCTGTTCAGTTTGTGATCAGAATCATGGAAAGAATTAAGTTCGTGAACCAAGGTTCTACTATACTGACTCCTGTATTTAGCAAAGTTAAATACTATGACCAAACTTCATGGAGAAAAGTGGTTTTCCAGGCATAATTGTTCCCAAAGCCTTTTTTGGTGCACGCCTGCAGAGACACACATTCTAGATTGAGTTCCAAAATCTTTACATTCAAAACTCTTTCCCAATGGACAAGACACTCATGCTGCCTCTCTCTTTCCTTTCTTTACACTGAGCAAAAGCCAGGCCACTTGGTAATGAGAATCTCATTTCAAGACCTGTGCAGGGTACCTGGGAAAGCCAATCATCTAAGCTAACTGCTTTCCCTCTCCTCTATAGGAAGCCTGTGGTCTCATGATCCCTGCTTTTCTTTCCTTTCACAATTTAGGAACTCTAATCTCACCCAAGGCAACTCATGATCACAGAAATGCTGTTCTTCAATCCCATCTTCCTTCCCATTTTTTGCTACTTCAGGATGATGTCAATGTCTTTGTTTTTAATTTCTTCTCTCTCTCCTCTTCCTTCCATTTTTATCTTTAGAATATGCTTGTTTTTAGATGCTTATTTCATATTTTTATGTGGTTAATAATTCTTTACCTCTTCTCATAGACAGAATTAGTGCAACACCTACAAACAAGAAAGAAGAAAATGAAGCCTTGCTTAGAAATAACCAAAGTATTAAAATTATTTTGATGTATTCATTGTTAGCCACATCATTAAATGACTTGAAAATTTAAGAGTCACTATTCTGAGCATTGCATAAAGAAATAATATGCTTAAAGAGTTTATACTGTTATATTTTAAAGTCACTCTAAAATCTTGTGTAAGTGGTTAATGTTTGAGAGTGAATTTTTAGGTATACCTGACAAGCTGTAATAACTGAGCTTTTTAGAAATTTAAGTTTATTTTAATAAATGTGTTATAATTATATAAAATTATATTTATAAATGATTGTACTTTCACAAGTATATAAAATATAAATATATTTTAAATATAAGTTTATTCATATAAATATGTATATGACTTGTGTTTCTATAAATGTAATATGTTAAATATATTATAAATGTAATATATTTTGATAACAATGCAAAAATTTCTACCTGTTTAAGGAATAAATGTATTTCTGATTAGAGTCAATAATTAAATGTTTCCTAAGATTATTCCATTGATGAGTTTCTTGAGTGGGAGGCTGCAAAATAACAATCATCAGTTTACTTTCATGCCAAGAATATTGTTCCTTATAAAATATTTGTGAAGCCCTAACAACCCATATGGCTTCTATAATGTCTTGAATGAGTAGTCTTTTTTGAAGACAATGAAGTCTTAACTTTCATTCCTTTTTTTAAAAACAGGAACAACCTCAAATGTGCCTGCATTTTGGTCAATGTTAGCTAAAGGTAAATATACAGTTAAATAGTTGAGGAAATGTTTTGGTTTTCTAAAATCTCATGTAAGAAAGCCAAGGTCAGTCTTAATACTTCTAATACTAAGAATCAATAAGTGAATGTTTGGCTGCCACATGTAATAGCAAATGCAGTACAAAACCCAGAGAGGTACTGAAATCAGTGTTTTATTCTCTCTCACAAAAAATGTTTTATTCTCCTACAAACATTAAAATCTAGTCACTCAATTTATGATTAAAAGTGTTAAATAAGACTATTCTTGCCTGCTATTGTCCCATTTTGTGTTTGAAACAATGTGAGCATAAAAACACAGGGATGCGTATATAAATGCAAATTATATATCAAAATCTATGCCTGTAAAAAGGAATGTGTATAACCTAAGTATATAACAGTGCATATATAAAACAAGGTACATATCAATCTATACATATTTATATAAATATATACTTAGGGAGGTGCATACATATAAATATATTGCATGGATCATATATATCTATTTCTGTATGTATATAAATGTGAAATATAGCATATTCAATCCTCATTGTTTGCCTATACTCTATTTATATTCTGTACCACCTGCTCATTAAGATCTCTGTCATCCCCAAAATCAATACTTAACAACTACTTCAAGGTCATTTCTGAGCATTGGCAGGGATTCAAAAAACTTTTTATGCATGACACATACAGTCAAACCTTGATCTGGCCCCCAAATGTCATATTAAATTGCTGGTTATTCTTCCTGAATGCAAGAAGCCTGTAATGTGCCATATGGAAAAGATCCATGTGCTAAAGGAGCTTGGTTCAGGCTTAAATTACAGAGCTCTTTACAATATTGAACATAATAACTATCATGAATAGTGAGAACAAACTGAACATATTATACACACATACTTATACACATATAATAATTTTACCAGGTGATTGTTTGCCATAACACCAATTTATTGTTTTAACAGCTATAAATGTAATGACAGTGAGCATGGATGATAAAGATCAATTACTTTAACCAATTCCAGGTAAGAACAAAGCATTTCAATTAATAGATACATAATTCATTTTAGTGGCTACAAGGCAATACTGTTTTCCCTAGTACAGGGTAATGTACATAGGAGGGTATCCTGATGGCTAACATTGTATCAGAGGGGACATTTACTATTTTAGGAGAGTCACAGTCTCTGAGCACACTTCTTTTTTTCAGTTTTTTTTTTTATTAGTGCATGTTTACAGTACATAATCATTACATTTACCATGGGGAATTGGTACATGGTGGTTTTTAATTATTACATGTTTGCACAACATAGTGATCGCATTCCTTGTGGTGAGTTGCTATATGTACATGACACATGTTTTTTTTTTGTTTATTTGTTTGTTTTTTGGTACCGGGGATTGAACTTGGGTCCTTGTGCTTGCGCAGCAGGCAACACATGTTTTTTGATCCGCTTCCCCTGCTTTCCTACTCCCTTCTCTCCATCTCTTGGTCCTCTTCCCTTTTGCAAGATATTTGTCTCCCTTTTTTCTATTATCTGTCTTTCATTTTGTCCTGAGTGTTGTCCTCCAGTTACCATTTTACAGGTGACCAGTACCATCTTTTTGTTTCATAGCTTCTATTCCCAGAACAGATAAGCCAAATAGAGGAGAGGGTGAGTGAGGAACATGTACAATGCAGTCTTTTAAAAACAGGCTTAATTTTAGACATGATTTTATTATTTGTTGTAGAAGGTTTAACAAGTTTCTTCCTCTTTATTTTGTAATATCTGGCACACTGGGTTTAAACTGCTTAGTAATAAAAAGTCAAACTTAGCTCTTTGGTCTCACGGGATAACCCTCAGTACACCATACTTTCAGCTTTAGGGGAAATCAGGACATTCCCCAATAAAGCTCTTACCTTTCTCTCCTGCAAGACTAGTTCCTTGTGTTAAAATTAATCAAAATCTCTTCAGATGATAGATTGCTCAAACTCATGTCTAGGAAGGGCAGGGAGAAATCCGTTACATACATATTTTGGCATATGGTAACCCAGGATAAAATCAGATTGTTACTGGCTATGTCTCAGGGGAAAATTCATAAACCTCTATGATTCTGTAAAATTGAGCCAAGGGCGGCTGCTCCCAGATTGCCTGGAACGTTAAAGAGAAAAGGGCACTTGCCTTGGCAGTGGCCTCCCTTCCCTTGGGTGTGAGCAGTGAGTCCTGCAGATGGTGGCGGCTTCTCTGCAGCAGCTCTGCAGTCCTTACTCCTGCAGGAAGTGTGCAGGATACACTATTTTCCATGGCATCTTCCTTCTTTCCTCTAAGGCTCTGATGTAAATGCTACACATGAAGAAGAGAAACAATCATACCTAGAGGATCTCAAGCTCAGGTTAATGCTGGGCATCACACTGATGACCTTCCTCATTTTTATGCCCCTTGTGATATTCTGCATTGCCACACTGTACAAGCTGAAGCAGCTGAGGTAAGCCTACTGACATCTGTGATCTTTATAACTAACACGTACTGTGCAGCTGACTCCCTCCTGCTTTAGTAAACTGTTAGGAAAATGTGACTCCTATATAATATAACTACAACGTATTCATTTTACTCCATTTCTCCTACTCAGAAGGAGCATGGAGCCATCTCTCAGTGACTATTCATTCTGGTCCACAGGTAGAAATAATCAGAGTCAATTGGAGAATACATAGATGATCTAGATAATGCTTGTTTATAGCCTTGGAGCAGAAGGGCTATATATTCTCTTCTGAATAGCATATCTGGCTTAGGGTGTAACACTTTTCATTTAAGCAAGTCTTGCCTTCAAAAACCAGCCGATCTCTCTGTCACATTTACACCTTAAGGCCTATCCATTTGATCTTTCTTTAAAAATAAAATATTAAGTTCAAATCAAATCTGGGTGAGGGAATTGTTTATTTAAAATGTCTTCAAACAGTATCAAAATTACTTTCAAAAATTCTAACAAAATTGCCTTATGTTCACAGTAATGATCAATTATACTTTTTTGCCTATGGTGTTGTTCATGAGTGGTATATTTTTCTGATTCTTTAAAACTCTAATGCTAGGTATTTATTTCTTCTAATTCTGATTCATTTTGCATATTTCCTATTAAACTTGTATTAAAGCAATCTTTACTGTTTTAGTAAATTGGTTTCTAAATTATAGTCTTGAGATCTGAAACATGCTCCATTCACACAAGCCCCAGTACCATAAAATTATAATTTTTAAAATCCTGTATCATTTATGTAATGTTATTGAGTAATAAAATTGAAAAAATTCATCTATACTTTAATTTTTGTGAAAACTTTTCTAAGTTCAGTCACAAACATACCCAATTATAAACAATTCTTAATCTATGTTTTCTTTTTCAGTCACAAAAGTTGTCAGAGTCAATACTCCACCAACCCAGAGCTGGCCATGCTCTCGTACTTTCATCCATCAGAAAGTATATCAGATACTTTTTCCAAGAGTGCAGAGAGCACCACAAAGTGGGGTACTGACCCTTCAGATATGAGAAAGCCAAGCACAAGAATGTCTAAAAATATAACAGGCTCAGATGACATAGGCTTACTTGATGAGTCGGAGTTATTCAGCAACGAGGAAGCAAATGAGGAAATCAATGATGTCGACAATGAGAACTCAAATGAGGAAATCAATGATGTCGAATAGATAACATTCTCTTATAACTAACAAATGATTTTTCTTCCTGACATTAATGTCGTAATTTTGAATCTACTGAGATATTTAAATTTTCTGATGTCTTAATGTTACCAGACTATGGACTGGCCTTCTCATCACTCAAAAGCAAATAATCATGACACAGAATATGATATGGAATCAGATTTATTCAGGGGCAAATAACTTGGAAGATGGGGAGGCAGTATTGTCCTCTAGGGTCTATCTTGGGGAATGCAGGGGTACAAATTGGCTTTAATATGGAGAGAAAGGAGGAACAGGGCATGAGGTTTATGTGCTGAGGAAGTCTTCCGCATCTTGGGCATGTGTCTTTCCTTTTAACTTTTCTGGAACATCCCAATGGACCCAATTACCTCGGGTTAGTTCCTCTAGTTATTTTTAGACAGACATTTTCTCCAAGTTAAACCTCATAGCTCTTTGCATGCTTTGTTTTAGTTGAGTGACAAGGTAGAAGAACAAGAAGGAACATAACATATTCTGATATTATCTAAAGGTCATACGATGTTCTATATTCTATAATTCTAAAGAAAGATAGTTTAGAATTTAGCACCTTAACCATTCAGGTTGGGCTTCTCTTTAGGATGCTGGACAAAAGACAAGGGATGTCAAAAGAATGACAAGGGAGGGGAAGCAGCTTTGTGGAAAGGAAAAGGGAGTGGCTATGAAAGTAACTCTGCCAAAGACAACCTTCAGGCTAACGGTACTGTTACAATTCTCCACTGCCAATTATTCTTTCATTTCCATGGGAAACTGGATGTTGACTATATTCTGGGTACTTCTTGGTGAATGGAAGTGACATGGGGGAATTTTTGTATTGGAAGGCTCTGATGTGGTGAAATGCATACTTTTTATTCCTTGTTTCTCCCCATTGGGAAGAGGTGGTCAAAGGTATTTTTCCCTGTAATTTCTGTATGGATAATATGATACTTTTAAACCCTAAGTAGACTCTCAATATTATTATTATGAGTGTTAATCTTAATTTAAAAATTCCTTCAAAGATAGATCTGTTCCCAGATATCAACAGGAATCTTCAACTCCTTAGATAAAGAAAGTTTGATGCTCCAAAGTCTGTTGGACCCATGTAGCCTGTTGTCTAATCTTATTAATGCTCATTTCTACTTGGGACAAAGTATTTAATGTACAAGGAGCAGGATGTATTAACAATTATACAAATAGCCCTTGTCCAGCCAAGATATTGTTTAATGCCATTCTGTCACTTAACAGCATCTTTTTTCTTTTGCAGTCCTGGGGATTGAACTCATGGTCTTCATATAGAGCTTCATCCCTACCTCTTTTTAAAAGTTTTTATTTTGAGACAGGGTCTCATTAAGCTGCCTATGCTGCTCTTTAACTTGTAATTCTCCTGCTTCAGCCTCTCAGACTGCTGGAATTACAAGTGCACCACCATTTCCAGCTACATAGCATCATTTTTGCCAAAGAACCTAGAGATTCATATCTTCATAATTACATCTTAATTATCTTGTCCTTTTGGAGAAATATTTAAGATCCTCTCCTAAGGTGCAGGTCCAGGCAGGATCTGAAAGAGGACCAGAAGTATGTCCCACTTGTAGGTCTTGCTTTACTCTAGAGTGAATAGTTCTAAGGCTCTGCTCCTATGAGCTCGATTCCAGGATGGAAAGTGTGATGTGGCTCATCTGCAGGGTGGGCAAACATGGAGAAAAAGCAAAGAGACACAAGGAAGTTATATCTGATTGAATTGCTGCACATATTTTTAAAATCCTGGTTTTATTTTCTAATTTAAAAGGTGGGTCACCTAACATAAACACTGCAAAGTATTTGCCATACACAACTTTAAAAGGACTTAATTTAAGCCCACTTTGGGGTTATACCCTAATTCAAAGAAGTACAATGGACAAAACCTTGTCCTTCTTTAAATGGATCTGTTGACAAAGTTTAGCTAGAGTCCTTTTAAGGTCTGATTCATGTTTTCTGTTATTTCTTTGGATTTCATTCTTTATAATGATGAAGTTTCCAAGCTATTTGTAAAGATTTACTCATCTTTTGGGTGAGTAGAAACAAATCATGGCCCCTTTTCATTTTAAATAAATGTCAGTAGTCCAAACCTTGGAATAAATATTTGAGCAAATATTTAGTCAAGTCAGTTGTCTTCTCAGTTCTAACAGAATATACCTCTATCCAGCCTAAGTACACACAAATACTAATAAATTAAATTACCCAAAGACTACTTGCCAGTCTTCAGAGAAACATATACATTTATACAGCACCCCTTTCTGAGGTTAGATGTGTTCAGTTGAGTTCATTTTAGCACATGGCATCCTTGTGTAATTCTTTGAGTAGCCTTTTAAAGATACAGGCCTTTCAAGTAAGGCTGTAGTAAGTCTGTTAACACATCCTTGTCATGATGTGTCCCTTTGTGTAGGTAGATGTTTGAAAATTACGCACACCAGGGATTCACAGAGTAAAATTGCCCTGTCATTAATTTTCCACAGTGAGTGTCTGTATTAGTGAAGCCCTGTTCTCAGGCACATTTCCCATCCTTCACTATGTAATGAGGCTTAAACTTAGCCAAGTCTAAACCGGATATCAAAGCCCTTCTCTCTAACAGCTTGTTTACCAGCTCCTTCAGCTTTCTGATTCCCTCTAGTCATGTGGGAATCATCCTTTTGTGTAATGGACAGTGCACAATAGTTCCTTGGTCTAGTAAAGCAACTGTTTCAAGTAAGGCCAGAATTTCCATCAGATGTTTGATGTCTTGATTTCCCAAAGAGACCTCTTTCTTTCCAAGTAGTTCTAGGACATGTACTTTCATAAAAGCATAATTGAAAGCAGTATAGATGTTTATTCATTTTCCTTGTGAAAACTAAAGCTTTAGTGAGTGCAATTCAGCTTTTTGTACAGAACTGGGAGAGCATGAGCTTCTATTACCTTATCCAGCATCATTACATCTTACTCAGCTCCAAATTGTTTTTCTTCCAAGAAGCTACACTCATCAATGTATAGTTTCCAATAATGAGCTGCCACAGTTGACCTTATAAATCCAGTCTGCTTGAATAGACTGCACTGAGAATTTTTAAGCAGTTATATTCTAAATCAGAGTCAGTTTCTGGGGCCAGGGATTTAGCTCAGTGGTTCCGCTGCCTGCCCTGCAAGTGCGGACCCGAGTTCGATCCCTGGTACCAAAAACAAAACAAAACAAAACAAAAAACCCGAACAAACAGAGTCAGTTTCTGTTCTTGAGAGCAAGTGGATGGATTTCTGGCTGTGGCACTTTTCAAGGCAATGTTTAGATTATCCAGAAAATAGCCTGATATTTGCCCATTCCCTGGCTGTCAACAAATATCCTCATTTTGTTATAATACAATCAATACCTGATGAAGCTAAATACTGTGCTAGTCTTGCACAGGTGAATGTTTTTGCCTCTTGCAGAATGTCATAAGTGGCTGTGACTGCTCAGAGACAGGATGGCCATCCTTTGTGTATTCCATTTGTTTGAAGAAACAAGCTACCAGTTGAGATGATTCTCTGAACATTTAGATGAGTATTCTAAATCTATGCCCTGTTCCTCATAGCCAAGGAAAAAACTTGAAGGGCTTTCAAGGGATAGGTAACTGCAAGGCTGGCACTGATGTTAATTTTCAGGGTCAAATACTTGTTGGCACTCAGCAGTCCTGTGTAAGGGCTCTGAGCCCACCCATCCCTTTTAAGCCTTCATAAAGAAGTCTAACTCTGAAGTCCAAAAGTAGAAACCCATATTCAGCAGAAGCCTGCCATGTGCACAATGTTATCAAAAGCTCTCAAATCTTGAACAAATCCACATCTGTTTGTATAAGGTTCCTTTACTGGCAGTACTGGAATATTCTAGGGTGATCTACAAGGCTGACTTGGTTCCTATTTAGGAAATTTCTGCAAACCAGCTCAATTTTTTTCTAAGCCTCTTTTTTGAGAGGGTACTGTTCTTTCTCAGGTATCGTAGCTCCCTCAGTTAATTCAGTATTTATCAGTTGTGCATATTGTTGCCATCTGGCTGGTGGGTTCTTCTCTCAACCCAGAAAGAATTGCAAGGCAGAGAGTCAAGAGAGAAATGATCAAAATCATTTATTGTAGAGCGAAAGCAGAAAGCTCCCAATACCAGGAAGGGACCCAAGTGGATTGCCACAGGGTGTCTCTATCTAGAGGTTTTTATACACAAAAACGACTACTTCTCAGACCAATCTGGGCCAAGTAGAGGTCAGCCTATGGGATTACAAAGCGGGAAAGTCTGACCAGAAGTGGGCCTAAAGGAACTTGGGGAATGTAGTAAGCACAGTTTTGCAAAGCACTATTAATTGTAACTTTAAAAAATTATCATCACAAGCAGAACAAAGGCGCTCTTCAGAGGGGTATGAATGGAGGCTGGTAGTACTGGGTATCACCTTGTTTTTATCACATTCCTGGACAGGAGGATCCCACTAGTCTAATGTGAGACCTCTGTTCACCAGGCTACCGGAGCCCTGACCTTGGCCATATGGTCCCCATCTTGAGCCTGGCTTTTTGTTAGCCCTCAGTACCAGGTTATGTTGCTGTGGTGTGTTTCCCTTTACCTTAAAGTACGCAGGGCCAGTTCCTATGGATGGCTGTGGTGGCTGAGAACAGGAAGCACTTGCCTTAGAGCTGGGAACCAAGTTGTTCCATGTCCCCAAGGGTAGGTCTTCCCAGTACTACCCACCCTGGGAAAAGAGCCTTAAGTATTAGCCCTTATTCCCTCCTGTCAAGAGTGCAGGTGGAGGTGGGTCCTTTCAGGTCATTATTCATGGGGGTTTGGGGTGGTCACACAGTATCTGAAACACTGGGTTGGTGGAGAGCAGTTCCAGAGAGGATGGTGAGTGTGGCCTGGCAGAATGAAATCCCTCCCACCCCTCCCCTACCCACTCTCCCCACCTCGAACATTGGAAGGAGCTGGTGATGATGAGCAATGAGAAAGAACTCCAGGCACCTGTTGAGCTCCTTGCAGGTGTTGCCTTGGCCGCTCAGATCCCAGGGTAGGCCAAGGGCTCCAGCCAGAGAGTATCAGGAGAGGAGCAAGGTGCTTGCATGGTCTCCCTGCAAAGCCCAGGTAAGGTCCACTCCTGTGGGTGAGGAATCCCATGAGGCTTCACAAACAGCATTCATGGGTTTGCTGTGTGTAAAATGCCTGTGTGTGGTCTCATGTCGTCGCTTCACCACCTCTAGCTTCACCATCCCCATGTGGAGTTACTGTAAGGGGTCTCCTGTGCTCTTGAAGTGGGGCGCAGCCCTGCTGAAGGGGTGGGACAAGAGCCAGCAGCTAGACATTTGTTAATTCTACCGAGGACATAGTAATTACTATCAAAATCAGCTCTTTCTACCTGGTGCAGTGGCACATGCTTGTAATCCCAGCACTTAAGGCTGAGGCAGGGCAGCTTAGTGAAAGCCAGTCTCAAAGTTAAAAAGAAGGAAGGAGGTGGGGACGGGCAGGGCTGGGATGTAGCTCCATGAGTTCCATACCTCAGTCCTGAAAAATCATATCAGCTATTCTCGACCACCTGTTACCTGAGGAAAGATTGTAAGTGTGCCTTCATGTTAACTTCTGCTAAGCAGAAAAGATTAAACAGCGCAATCATGGTTTGTTTGTTTTTTTCTGATAGTGTCTTCAAAGTGGTGTTTACTGGTGCTTTCCAAATCACAGCAGCCAAATAAACCAAAACATATTTCTGGCAGGTTATCTGGAAGCCACTGACCTTTCCAGTTTTACTGAAAGAGAAATTTAATCTATGTTTGACTTCTGGGATAGTTCTAACTCTCATACCTGCTCCTCCCCTCTCTCTTTCAGAAGATTACCTTCCTACTACATTGTTTTGGTTTCTTTAGCTAATTTTCACTTTTCAAATTTGCATTAGTATATGCTTGTCATACATAAATACGTTCATCATGGGGAATTGGTACACATACATACCACGTCTTGATCCTTTTTACTTAGCTCCATGCCCCACGTCTTTCCATCCCAGATCCCCTTTCCATCTCCACAAATTCTAGCCCCATTTACTATTATCTCTCTTTTATTTCCTCTTTGAAGTATTTTACTTTAGGTTTCTCATATAAGAAAAATCATGCAATATTTAACCCATGTCTGATTTATTTCACTTAGCATTATGGTTTCAAAGGTGCATACATTTTCCTACAAATGAGTCCAGTTGTTTTTCTAATGGAGAATGAATGCTAAATTAAAAGTCTGTTGAACCCAGAGAAATCGTATTGCAAAACAAGGAAGGATGTGTGTGTTTTCAAAAGCTGTAGGTTCTCTAAAATAAATTGGACCTTACCTCACATCTAAAATCTGTTTCTTGGAGAACGGAACAGTGTTTACGTTGTCCCATAAATGATAGAGAAAGTTGTGTCTTGGAAAGAGTGAAGAGGGTCTGATTCTCAAAGCAAACAGAAAGGAGCTGCCAGGCTGCTGTGGACACTGCTGTATCAAGCCTTCTGTCTTGTCAGTCAGGATCCTGGGTTTTCTCAGGTGTGTGGAACCCAATGCGCTGGAGTTTTGTTGATTCTTAGATTTTTATGGTTGTTGGAAGCAGTGTTTATTTTGTGTCTGAAGCATTCTTTAGACATCAGGGGCCTTACTGAGAACTTTTAGACTCACTAAGTGAAGGACAGACTAATTCTTTAAAAGTTTCTTGTGGACAGAGAAGTACCAGCCTAAGACACTCTATGTGCCTCTTTATAAGTGACCATCAGCTATTTGAACTATTCCAGATCATCACTGTTTGGTAATAAAGAGGTGAATAGTTTATATCCAAACCATATTTTTTTTGGCATAGTTTAAATGTTATCTGTAAACCAGATTGGACCACTGATATATAAGAGGTGGGATCAAAACATACGGTAAATGTTTAAGTTTAAAAAAAAGGATTATAGTGAAAGACATTGCCATTAATCCCTTCACATTACTAGCCCTTCCTTTGAACGCACTTCTCCCATCACTTTTGCAGTCCTCTATAGCAGTTCTGGAAGCTGTCTTTTGTAAGTGTCTTTAGTTGCTCTGTTGTGACTGTCTCAATGTCCTGAATTCATTCAAAACATTTACCTTTCATGGTCATTTTTGACTCTGGGGAAGAGCCAGGAGTCACACAGTACCAGATCCAGTGAATAAGATAGATGAGGACACACAGTAATGTTTTTACAATCCTGCTTTTCTGTTAGATGGCACAAGGCAGCAGCATTCACAGTATTTTTTCATCAAATCTTGTAAACACATGCACAAAAAAGGACATCCAGAACTGCTTCAGAAAGTGGTGAAAAGGATGGGTAAGTGTATTCAAAACAAAGAAGCTTATCTTAAGGGGGACTGATGACAATGTGTTTTTTACTGTAATAATCTTTAAAATGTAAACATTCATCATATATTTTGATCACATTGTATAGTCATTGTAATCATGCCTGAGTGTACTTTCATCAGTCATGGGAATGAGCTAGACACTTGAAAGACATAAACAGTGATTCGTTAGTAACTTCTCATTTATATTCTAAGAAATGATCACTTAGTAAACAGTTCCTGTATTTAAAATTGTATTTGGAAGAGTTAATATCCTGGGAGGAAACTACTTGCCCAGGATATACTAGAATCTGTATTTCATCTTCAGAAATTTAAAAGATAAAATTCATTTTCCATTGATGGCACTAGATGTGACTATGGAAGAATTAGAAAAAATCAACAAAAACAAAAAAACTGAGTCAGTAAAACTGAGGTTGAAGAAAAAAAGAAGGAAGAGCCTCTCCAGATTTATAGTAGCACTTGAAGAGGAAATCAATGCCCTCTGAGCTTCCTCAGTCACACAAATGTGAGGCAAAATCTTCCTAAAGCCAGCCTATCCCAAGTGAAAAATGGAATGAACCATCAGGAAATGAATACAACCATCAGGAAATGAATACAACCTACCTAGAAAGTATTTGATGAACCATAAATGTAGATCAGCATCTTGAATGTGACCCTTTGCTCAATTATTCTGCACAGCTGCCTGGGGCACGAAAAGCAAAGCAGTATTTCTGCCACCTGAAGACCTTGTGGGCAAAAATTGCCACAGATCTCTAGAGCACCAAAGACCTTATATTTCACCAATAAAAAATAAAATAAATCTTCAAGAATCATAGTTTATTAAAGTGAAGCAGGGAACTGGGACGGTCAATGCTGAACAAACAGCAAAGACCCTCATCAGCCAGAACCACTGATGTTTATTGATTTCACAATCGTTCTTTAAGTTAGGATGAAAGGACTATGTGTGGTTGCTAGGGATAAGTTGCTGATGCAGGGAAGGCTTGTAAAAGAAGAGACAATGCATTCTTGTGTTAGGAGCAGACCAGATATAGGTAGTGGTTAACCACCTTGCCTTTTCAGTTAAGGTTTTAATTTTGGGCACGGAATTTAGGTGCAAGTCACCCTGACCTGGGCTGCCACATTATCTCATAATTAAGCCCCATAGCTTCACAGCCATTTCTCTGGCTTCTGCTGTGGCTGTTGGTGGGGAGAATGGGGGTACTGACGGTTGTGTCAACTGCAGTGCTTCTATGGGTCCTGTAGGCTTTGGGCAGACTCGCTTCTTTAAGCAAGCCAATTGTGGGGTTAAGTCTTTACAGCTTGCACTGCTTATCATCAACAGGATGGCCTCCCACAACATAGAGTTGATTTTTGAAATTAGAGAATAGTTTTACAGGAATTTATGCTTGTGAAATTATCCCAATTCAATGCTTTTTGAGAATCTTAGCCTTTATTTGCACAGTTATATGTAGCTCAGGTTCATGTGGCTTTTCTAGAACTGTGCTACATTTGCCTTACTGTGCTAAAATTGCATACTTATTCCTACTAGGTTTTTAAAAAGCAAAATATGTTGTATTACATGAAGAACTTCTGGTCCAAAAATAATAAAATTATGTCCACTGCCAATTTTGATGGCAGCTCCCCGGCTTTCTGACTCAAATATGAGATATTTAGTTCCTTATTTTCACCTGTCACAAAACAGCATCTACCTTATTTCCAGCTTTTTTTCTGTAGGTTTTGCCTCTGTTAGCCACCAGAGGGCAAAAGTGGGAAGTCAGTAAATTCATTTTTACGTGCAAGCATTTTCCATGGCCATTTTCCCCCACTATCTGCCTTCTTTTTTTTTTTGGTACCAGAGATCGAACCTGGGACCTTGCGCTTGCAAGGCAGGCAGTGGAACCACTGAGCTAAATCCCCAGCCCTATCTGCCATTTTTATTAAAAGCAGATACATTGTCATTGTAGGGCCTTTGAATCATAAACTAGTAATGTTTGTCTTCATTATTCACAGATCCAGAGTCTGAAAATTCACCTATCTAGTAAAATCATTTGTAATCTTTAAATCAAGACTCGGCTGTGACTTTGTGGTCATTCATGCACATGCACAGAGTGGCAAAAATTTTGAATTATTTGACATGCACATTCTCAGCTGAGGCTGGGTTAGGTGACACAGCTTTTTTGCTTCAGCTCTCCTACTGTAAATAATCATCCTTTTGCAGTGTTTTTAGTACTGTCGTGCTTTGTGTTGGCATTCTCATGCTCACTATGGCCCTTAAGGGTAGTGCTGTCCAGTGTCCCTGAGGGTGAAAAGTAGTGAGGTGCTTGACAGGGAAAATACTTGTTGCTATGCTCGGTTCAGGCAGGAGTTATATTGCTGCTGGCTATGTGTGTGTTAAAAATTGTGTCCTTAAACGTGAAGTATGCATGAAAGGTTATACATAATGCACAATATATGCACACAATGTAAGGTTGTATATTGACTAGTTGATAAAAATGTTATCACCATTCTTTAGTATGTTCCATTTTCTCATAATACATGTTGCTGTGAAGGTTAATACCGGCCTGGTGGGTTTTGTTTTGTTTTTTACTGAATCACTTGATATTTTGCCTGGTTATCCAAAAGATTTTGTCTTTAATTCAGTAACTTTATGTGGCCATATTTTATTGTTAGCTATCTTATCATTTTTACCTTTCTATAAAGTGTTGTTTTCATAGATGTATTTTTCTTTGTTATTTCAAGAAAATTTTCATAAATCTTATGTTTCAATAGTTCAGTTTTATTCTGCATTTATTTCTAGGAATACACCAACCATGTCTGCTTTGAATCACATGTGATGTCATAAATGGAGTCAATTTACGCTTGTGCTTGTCTGCAAGGCGTATAAAGAGCCCCTGAAGAACCCCAGAAAGTAAAATTGTCAATCTTATCAATTTCTCATCATTTTTGTTTTATGTTGATGCCCTATCAGTTTCCACCAGGAAAGCAACCAATAGTCCTTGCAGGGGACTAGTGCCATCATAATTAGCCACTCTGGACTCCTCCAGGCACAGGCCCAGGTGGTACAGGTAAAGGCTGCTACACAGGTGGGCAGGCTTTTGTGGAGGCCTCTTCAGAGTGGAGGGAAACTGCATTACAGGTAAAGCCCCTTGGACCTTGTGAGAGGTATGGGAAAGTCTTATTTTTTATCCCCTATTTAAGAAATAGATTTTGCTTTGTTCTTAAAAATATCTTATAAAGTCCATATATTGACAAGTATAGTTGAATGGCAGAGCTTTATTTGAAATAATGATTGACATTATTATTTATCCCTAACTGCTACCCAATAGATGATACTCATACATGCAGCAAATTGCCCTATAAGAAACCTGTATTTGTTCTTCTGAGTTACACTGTGGTTAGTTATTGGGATTTCCAGGTGTTTGAATTTTGTTTGTTAGAAATATATATATTTCTAACCTGAAAGGAAAATACAAATTTTAAATAATTAAAATCAACTAATAATTTGAGGCTGATATCTTTACATTTTACATTTTTTGTTCATTGATATTGCTTCAAAAATTCATTCTCATCAAAAGCCTTTGGAGTTGTTTGAAGCCAGCCAGATCTCACAATCCTGGGAGAAGCATTGCTGCTCTCACGGTGAAGATAATGAAAAACTGAGTCTGGACACCAGAATTTCATTTTTTCATGTTCTGCTCCACACAGAGCTCTGCAAGTATGGATGTAGTTTTCTTTCTGAAATCTCTAATTCAAATAAATGACAAATCTATTGAAGAGAAATGTCAACATTTTTAAGATGGTGCTTTATATACTTACTTTCACTTCACGATGTGATTTATATCTGGATCATTTAAAAATATTTTGTCTATTTTCAATACCCTAGGAAAAGACAATGAGGATCACAACCCCAGGAAACTCAGCAGAATGAATCCATTGGGTGTGACAAATTAAACGCAAAGGGAGAGAATCCAACAAAAAGAAAAAGTCATGACAAGGCTTTTAAAACTTTTGACTTCATCTCCCTAATGAGTGTATAATTCAATCTTATTATTGTACTGATTAGTATTTTTCTGATTCTAGAATTGCACACCATTCCTTGTGCTATACTGGCTATTTATCATCTTCTTATGTCTACATTTTAATTGGGTTGTCTATTAATGAGTTCTAAGAAGTCTTTATATATTCTGCTCATAGGTTATATGCATTGTAAATATGGTCTGTTTAAGGACTACTTTTCATTTTAATGATGTCATTTAAAGTTCTACATTTTGATGGAATCTCATTTATCAATTTTTTTCTTTTATACATCATGTCTTTTGTATCCTAGGTAGTTCTCGCCTACCCTGAATTCATAAACATTTTCCCTTATAATTTCTTCTTAAAGTTTTATACTTTTAGGCTTTCTTATTTAGGTTCATAGATCCCTTCAAGTTATTTTCATGTATGGAAAAAAGGGGTTGAGGTTAGTTTTTTATATACGGATACCAGGTGTTCTAGTGCCATTTGCTGAAGACACTATCTCTTCCTCGGCTCTTGAATCAAGTTTATATTCTGTAAAATGCTAATGTTAAATAGTCTTTCAAAACTCAGTGGACCATATATGTGTGGTTCTATTTCTAGATTCTCTGTTTTATTCCAATGATCTATATGTCTTTCCTTACACCAACACTGCCTTGATTACTGTAGCTTTAGAGGAAATCTTAAAATTAGGTACTAAACGTCTTCCAACACTGTTTTTGGCTTTTCTGGGTCCTTTATACTCCTACATAACTTTTAAATTTCAATATCCAATTCTTCATTTATAGCAAGTTTACACAGACCTGAATTTATAAAAAATATACCTTGTGTTTTCTAATCCTGCTAAATTCAAGTACAAGTTCTAGGGGCTCCTAGAGATTTCTTAGTATTTTCTCTGTAGATGATCATTTCATCTATGTATAAAGATTTTGCTTCTGCCGTGCCAATCCTAGCCTAGTTGTGTCATTTTATTGCCAGACTATTTTGGTTTAGACCTATGTTTCAAAGTCTAATAGACAGATAAAGAGTAGGCATATATGCCCTTGTTCCCCACTTTAGGGAGAAAGCATTGTATCGTCTCCATTCATAGAAGGAGTTTTTGTTGGAAGTATGGAGTACATGTCTTTGATCTGTTGAGAAGGTTCTGTTCTACTTCTAGTCTCCTGGTAGCTTTTACCATGAACAGATGTAGAATTTAGTCCAATACTCTTTCTCCAACTAGTGACAGGATCATATGGCTTTCTCCTTTCCTCTGTTAAAATGATGACTTTTGGGGTGGATCTTCCAATGCTGAACCAACACTGCCACCCCTATAATAAAACCACTTTCTACATACTGCCAGATCTGACTTCCAAGAGTTTGTTTTGTTAAACAAATTTCTATCTATGTTCGTACTTTTTTCTTCTGTTATCTTTATCCAGTTTTAGGATTGGCGCAATGTTGAGTTCCTAAAATGAGGGGAGAAGTGTTCCTTCTTTTTTCTGCTTTAAATGTTTGATATAATTTATCAGTTAAAATGTTTATGAGCCTGCTGTTGTTATATAGGTAAGTTTTCAAGCTAGGAATATACTTTCTTTAATAGGTGCTATTCAAATTTTATATTTCCTCCAGAGTTTCATTAATTTGTCTTCTAAGTTACTTCTTAGAAGTTGTCAAATTTATTTCAAAAAAGATTTTTGTAATATGCTTTCTATATCCTTTTAAATTCTGTAAATCTGTGGTAATGTCTCCTAGATCTTAATATTATAATTTAAAAAATGTATAACTGATATTGTGTAACAGGAAGAAAAGGTCTAAAGGTGCAGGGGAATTGGGAGGGGTAGGGGAAGGGAAAAAAGGGAAAGGAAAAAATATGAGAAGAGGAAAAAAAATGGAAACAAGGTCTTTGCAAATAGGGAAGGGTGGAGGGGGTGAAGGGAAGGCAAGGGAAGGGGAAAAAAAATAAGAACCAAGAGACTCATGTAATGGTACAAGATCCCAATGATGAATGTAACTGTATTTTATACCTAAAATGTACCAATAAAGTTAATGGGGAAAAAATAAAATAAAAAAAAATTTTGCCTATCTTACCCTAGGAAATATTAGATATTTTCTTACACCTAAAACTGCTGTGCCAGATTAATTTAGGTCTCATCACTTATTTCAAAGGAAAGTTTTACATTGGAATGTATTTTTCAAACTATGTCCACTGAGGGGCATATGTTTCTCTCATAAGAAGAAAGAGTTTTACTTCAGTAAATAATTTCATCGGGGATGTGACAGTGCAACCTGGTTTAAATAATTTTCCTTATGTTTGTGGCAATGATATTTTTGTCTATTTTTCAAGCATTCTGTAGCAGAAAACTGTCAGTTTTAAGAGTCTTCCCTTCTTAAAATGTCTTTATATGAAAATCTACTGATTTGATATTGGCTTTTTTTTCCTTGAAAAATAAGGCAGAATAACTCATTCTAGAATTCTCATAGTCTTCATAATTCCTTCAAGAAATTATAGAATATTTACAAATAGATCTTTGACATACTGAGTATACACATGTCCCACACAAATTTCATTTTAGTCCAGGTAACTCTCTGAGGATGAAGTCTTTGAAAGATCTCAGGACATTTGTTGGTTTGGGGGATGGTGACGTACAAACTGTGCTGGGTGCTCATCATGTTGGGATCTGGATTAGAAGCAGTGGAGCAGTGAGAGGAGAAGTGAGCTGTAGGGTGGTTCTGCAGGTGGTGGGGTAGACTCAGCAGTCTCCCTGGCCCCTGTGAGTAGAGATATTTCATGCCTTGTATTTTATTCCACTTTCAATAAAGTAAAAACTTCAAATTATTTTACAATCAAATTTTGCTATAGTAATTGTTTATTTTACTTCTGTCATGTACATAGTAGGGATGTTAATCAGAAACACACATTCCCTAAACCCCCAAGGGTTGGTCTGTTGTCTTAGTTTGATAGGACTGCTCTGACAGAGTACCCCAAACTGCATGGCGTAGTGGACAGAAATGGATTGCCTCAGTTTTGGAGGATTGACGTCCTAGATCCTGGACTTACAGGACTGGTTCCTTCCGAAGGTTGTGAAGATGGATCTGTGCCAGGCTCTCTCACATTCCTGGTGGCTGCTGGCAGTCATTGGCACTCCGTGGCTTCTGCCATCACCGGGTCTCTGCCTTCATCTTTATGTGGCTTTTGCACTGTCTTTGTGTTTCAGTATCCAACCACCTTCTTAATAGAGACACCTGTGACAGTCTGCGAGGGACCCATCCTATTTCAGGGTGACCTCACCTAATTGTATCTGCCACAACTGCATCTCCAGCATGTCCACATATTAAAGTCCTGGGGTTTAGGACTTCTACATATGGATTTGCAAGAAGTGGATATAATCCAATTCATGAGATCTTTTATTATACTTTAGAAAGAGGACTTAGGATGGGACAGAGATGAATCAGAACCAATTTTAAGACATAGTTTCATTAGATTTAATGCATTTTTTTTTCCAGAAAGTTAACTTTTTTTTTCAGTGTTTGTTTTTTACTATTACATGTTTGTAATACATAATGATCATGTTCCTCATGGGGAGTTGGGACATGTACGTTAGCACTTCTTAATTCTTTCAATACCCTTCAGCCCCCCTATCTCACCCCTCTATCTTTTGGTCCCTTCCCATTTGTGAAAAATCTCTCTCTCTATTTCCTAGTATCTGTCTTTTATTATGATCTTCATTTATATTTTGGTTGCTCATACAAGACAAACCGTGCGATATTTAAGATTGCACATCTGATTTATTTTAGTAAACATGGTCTCAAGATGCATCCATTTTCCTACAAATGACTTGAGTTTATCCTTCCTTATGGCAGAGTAGTATTCCATTGTGTATAAATACCACATTTTTAAACGCATGCATCTATTGCTAGACCTAAAGCTCTTCCCGACCTATGTATTATGAATTGCGCAGCTATAAACATGAGTATGCATGTATGGCGGTAATATAATGTCTTTAAATCTTTGGGAAGATACATACAAAAGGAATACCTGGTTCAATTAGAATTTCTAGTTTGGGTTTCCTTTTTTAAAAAAATATTATTTTATTGGTACATTTTAGGTATACAATATAAAGGCATTCATCATTGGAAATTTGCACCTTTACAAAATCTCTCTTGGTTCTTATTTTTCCCCCTTCAACCCCTGCATCCCTCCCTATTTAAAAAGACTTTGTTTCCATTTTTTCCATTTTCTCATATTAATCCCATTCCCTTCTTTCTTTCCCCTACCCCTCCCACTTCCCCTTCCCCTCTGCCCCTTTTCTTCCTATTTCACATTATCTATTATACCTTTTAGTCCTTATTTACACTTTCAGTTCTCACACTTGAGAAACTATTCAGTATTTACACATGTGTGTCCTGTTTATTTCACTTAAGAATATCACCTCAAAAAAAAAGAAACCACACCTTTTTTTTAGACACAATTCAACCTTTGACAATGTGATGTCTACATATTTGGAAGGTCCATTAAAATTTAGTTTATAACTCATCATGATAAGTATTAAGAATTTTCTCTCAGACTGTTGCTTACCTTCACATCTACTTGAGTATCCTTAATCATAGGGAAATTTCCCACTTTTTTAAAACCAATTCTGTTGATGAATTCCTTTATAATTTTTGCATTATGTTGCAGAACTTTTAAACATGACTTTTCCAATCCAAGATATTAAATTAGTCTTAATTTTTAATAATTTCCTATTATGTTTTTAATTTTTGTGTCTTTATTTTTGTATATGGTATATAGGAAGGATAAAGTATATTTTTCAAAGATAATAGCCAATTGTCTAAAACATACTCTTATATGACACATTTAATATAATTTAAATTTTCATACTATATTGGAGTAATTGTTAATAATTTTTATTGTTCTTTTCTAATCATACTATTCCTAAAAATACAGTATTTTAATTTTTATATTTTCATGGCTCCCAACATGATTGTTGTACTACAGTTTCTTCTTGTCTTATTTTTTCAAATATCGACCTCAAGAATTCTGCTAACATGAAAATAAATTAAGGATACAATCTTTTTCATGTGTGTGTGCTGGGAGAAACCAATATACATGTAAATATTAACCATATGCACATACATTCCTGTCTGTGTAAAAATTTCTGTCATTCCATGAGATATTGGAAAAAACAGATAGGTATGTATGTGTGTTTGGTCTGTCATCTTGACCCAATTTACTTTGACCTCTTGTTTGGGTAAATATGTTCTTTAGTTTTTTTAATTACAACCAACCCCACAGATGATTCCTAAGAGGAGGATTCTATATTTAAACATCTATGTGTGTCTTATTATTGAACTGTATAGTTTTTAACCTGAAGGGGGCCATGGCATAACAGATTCAAGTGAAGGCCTCTTACTTTTTTGGTAATGTCAATACAAACAGGGATAATATTGCACATCCATAAATCTACTTTGGTATCTATCATGGATTTACACATTTTCCTTGAATCTCATCAATAATTGTTTCTCCAACTCATTTACCGTGACTTTTTTCCTCATGATTTTTCAGTGTTACTATTGCCCCATTTACTTGAAGATAAAAAACTACTCAGTGTGTACATTTTAAGAAAAAAGAAAAATCCCATGGGAAAAAATGGTAATGTACAAGAAATGATTTAAGTGTTTGCTGAAGAGTTTGCTTTTATGTTTTTAGATGAGTTCACCACACAAAATCCAAATGATAATCAGTCTGAAATAACTGTGAAAGCAACAACAGACCTGACTTTTGCCCCAAAGAACTGAGTACTGAATGGCACCACTGTACTTGTGAAAGCCCTAAAGCAGAACTTGAAAGCAGCACTAGAGGGTGTTGTGGAGGAAAGACCTCTTAGCTCCTAAACTAAAAGCCTAGAATTTTCCCTTTCAGGTAGACTCTGATTCTGGGCCCCAGTTGAATTCTCAGTCATCCCCTAGGTTTTTCTCACTCTTCCCCCTACATCATACCTTGAAGACTAATGTCCATTGCATTGATAATTCAGAAGATAGGAAGGATTTTACCTTTCTGAACCTGGTATTTTGGTTTGTATGGAAAGAAAAATTAACTAAATTTAGAAATCTGAGGCATTATACATCTTTCTTAAGTCCACAATTTTACTCCTTTAAAAAAACTGTTCAACAAGCATAAACGGGAGAGAAAATATTTCTTTCTGGATATGGCAGACAAAACAGACTCACTAATTGCCTAATTATTAATAAAGTGACTTGGTCATAGTGGAATATTTTGAACAATTCTAAACCTTGAGACAGTGATATTTCCAGGGAAGACTTTAACTAGATAATCTTTCTTGAGAATCTTTCTGTGCACAGTGAATAGTATCTTGTATTATCTGGGACAAGATACAAAAGGCCAGCTCCAAACAGACCAGGTCCCTCAAGTTCCCTTAGGATCATGGGGTACTGAGAACCACAGGACCCACAGAAAAGATTCCAAAACCCTAACTTCTATTCTGACAATTCAGGACCCAGATGCTGTCAAGAAACAGCCTGAGATGAGAAATTCCTGCCATCTTTGAATGGGCTCTGGTAATATGTGCATGCATGGACCTAAAGGACAAGTCCCTCAAGGAAATAGAGATCTCTAGGATAATTTTGACTAAAAACAGCTTAAGTATAGTCGCTAAGTTTCGAGGACAAGGGGTAAACTGAAGCAACCAGCTGCTTTTTTCTCAAGTAGAGCATAATGGATGAATAGCAGACTTTAGGAGTTAAAACTTGCCATTGTTTTGGGTCAACTCCAGTACTGGAGTCCCTTCTCCATTTTCTTTTGTCAGCTTGGTCCTTGTGATGAGTTTGTGGGCTGTGCCTAAATTAATTTCTGCCTCTCTGTAAAGCGTGTGATCTGTATACATATGGAACTTACTGACTCCTATGTTCCACAAAGTTAACTACGATGGCCAACTACATGGGGGAAACGGCTCTTCAATTGCAATTGTTCCCTAACCCTCTCCTGGTGACACACTTGCAGAGGAACACACTCTAGACTGAAGTATACCCTAAGTGTATTAGTCACTTTGTCATCACTGGAACAAAATACCTGACATCCAAAACTTAAAGGAAGATTTATTTTTGTCTCAGTTTCAGTTCATTTAGTCTATAATTGGCTGGCTGCAAGGCAGAAATGGCATGGCAGAACAGCATGACAGAAGTAAACTGTTCATCACATGGTGGCCAGAAAACAGAGAGAAGGGAGGAGCCAGGGATGCAAATACACCCTTTCAAGTCACGCTGCCAGTAACCCCATCCCCTGTAAGCAGGCCTCACCTCCAAAACATATGTTTAGGGGACATTTTAAATCTAAATTATAACATTCTGCCCCTGGCTCCCAAAAGACTCATGTCCATCTCATTATGCAAATTGCATTGAATCCATCTCTGAGAATCACGAAAGTCTTAACAGTTGAAAAGTCCAAGTCCAAAGACTCCTTTGAGATTCTAGACAAACTCTTCGCTGTGATCCTGTATAAAAATCAAAACATGTACTTCTAACAGATAATGACACAGGGTAAACACTCTTACTCCAAAGGTGAGGAAAAAAGAAATAGACAGAAGTTGGACCAAAGCAAGAGCAAAACCCAGGAGGACAAATATTAAATCCTATAGCTGCATGTCCAGCACCTCGGGCAGGTTGTGGCAAGATATGAGCACCAAAGTCCTCAGGCCCTCCCCAATGGCCTTGCTATTTGCAGCCCTCATAGCCTTTCTCTTGAGCTGGCTTTGCTTGCTGCCTGCAGTTTCCATATGAACATTTTCCATATCCCAGACATTTCCAAGTTCCTCGGGTCTCCGCTGCACTTTGATTTCACCATCCCAGTTTCATGTGCTGCCCTCTCAGGGGCACATTGCTTGACCTTGTGGGCCTTCTTCTGAAATCTGAGTGGATTCTGCAAGCCTGAAAAATCAGCACCATGTGAATGATGCCAATGTCTGCCACTGCCTTAATCAGTAGCATGGCTGCCTTGGATCATTCCGAAGTGACCTCTGAATTCTGGGTGGTTGAACTCAGGGAAACACTTCCCTAGGCAGCCTGGAATGAGCATGGTACCCTTGAGTTCTCTTCTCAAAGCAAAGTCTTTCAAAGGAGTTTATCCTTTTACATTCATCACCATGGAATGTATGGGATCTGGCTGTTTCTTGGAATGCCTTCAAGGCATAATTCCTATTGTCCTGATGCAAATTCTTGTCTTCTTTTTAATGTTAATCTTTCAACATCCATGCTTTCTTCTGTCCCAACTCTGCAGGTGCTTCCTTTCTGAGAAAACAACAAAGTTTTTATATCTTTTTAAAAATTAAGTATATTGGTACATTTTAGGTATACAATACATTTACACTTCTCATTGGGAACTTGTACCTTTACATGATGTATCTTGGTTCTTATTTTTTTCCCATTCCCCTGCCCTCCATTCATCCCCTCCACCCTTCCCTATTGACAAGACTTTGTTTCCATTTTTTCCTTTTCTCATATTTTTTTCTTTTCCCTTACTTCCTGTCCCCTACCCCTCCCACTTTCCCTATTCCTTTAGACCTTTTCTTCCTATTTCATATTATCAATTATACATTTTGAACCTTATTTATACTTTTAGTTTTTCATACCAGAGAAGCTTTATCTTTTGATTCCAATTTTTGCTCCTATTTCTCACTATAAACTTGGGTAAAAGCAGCCAGCAGTACTTATGTCATGGCCTGAACATTGGGCTGCCATGAAATTTCATCCACCAGATCAATTTGTCACCACCTTTAAATTCAGCCTCACACAAACTCTTAGGACACAGACAAAATGTAGACACATTTTCTGCCAGAGAATAACACAAATGACTTCTACTCCAACTGCCCATGTAGTCCTTGTTCCCAACTGAAACCTCCTGAGCCTGGCCTTTACTGTCTGCATTCCTATCAGCATTCTAGTCTTTTGAGCTCTGCCCAGCATCATACATCCAAGTCATGTCCCTAGTGATCTGCCCCTTCAGGCCAGGCCCCACCCCCTAAAGTGAGATTTTGGGGGTACTTTTTAGATCTAAAGCATGTTGAGTTAGGCCTGTAGATGCTTAATGTGTGGTCCAAAGTCTTTACATCCTTAACTCTTTTATAGTTGACAAGGACATTCACACTGCCTCCCTCATTCTTGTCATTATACTGAGCAACAGGCTGCCTAGGATTGGTGTCTTAAGGCCTATGCAGGGAAAGCCAATTATCTCAGCCAACTGCTCTCCCTCTACTCTAGAAAAGTGTGGCCCCATGTTCTCTGCTTTTCTTCCCTTTCACAAGTCGAGGGCACTTTTATCTCACCTCAGGCTATTATCACAAAAACTTTATTCTTAAATGCCTCCTCCTTTATCTTTTATGTTATTTCAGGAATATAGATGTCAGTGTCTTTCTTTTATTTCTTTCCTCTCCTTGCTTTGCTTCCATATTTACCTTACAAATATTCCTAATCATAGTTGCTTAGTCAATACTTTTATATGCTGATAATCCATTATTTCTTTTTCTAGATAAAATCATCACTACAACTGAAAATCCCACCAAGGAAGAAAATGAACCTACTGAATTCCCTCAAAAAAATAAGCAAAGTATTAAAATTACTTCACTGTATTCACTACTGGACCACATCATTTTATGATTTGAAAATTTGAGTCCCTATTTACATAAAAGAATAACATGCTAAAATGTTTGTACTGCTACATTGTATTTTATTTTATTATTATCATTATTATTTTTGGTACTGGGGATCAAACTCGGGTCCTTGCACCTGCTCAGCAGGCAGCGAGACCACTGAGCTAAATCCCCGGCCCTGTACTGCTACATTTTTTTTTTTTAGTTCTTTTATTGGTACATTTTAGGTATACAATTCATTTACATTTATCATTGGGTGTTTGTACCTGTACATGATACATCTTGGTTCTTATTTTTTTCCGCATTACCTGTACGCTCTTCACCCCCTCTGCCCTTCCCTATTTATATAGATTTCATTTCCATTTTTTTTCTTTTCTCATAGTTTTCTCTTCCCCTCTTTTCCTTTCTCCTTCCCCTCCCTTCACTCCTTCATCTTTGGACCTTTTTTCCTATTTCAAATTATCAATTATTCATTTTAATCATTTTAACTCTTGTTTATACTATCAGTTTCTCACACTAGAGA